>JAWZSL010000020.1:18398719-18733814 GCA_034769285.1 Lutjanus argentimaculatus | reverse complement strand
TCAGTAAATCTTAAAGGATCACCACTGAATGTGGGGGGTTCAGGGACTGGCAAGCGATTCATACTTAATGAACTAGCAATGGCTTGTGCTAAACTGACAGACTCCTGGGTCGATGTCATTTCAGGAACCGCTTGGCGAGGTTGGAATGATGCAGCATCTGGATTTAATTGAGGTTCAGTTTTCAGCTCTCTGTAGCAAGCAGAATTAGTTTTGTTGTTCATTTCTTCATTTTGATTCTCAGACTCTTCAAGACCGTCATATGCTCTCACACGAGCTGCTGCTATAGCGACCTCTTTTTCTGCGTGTAACTGCCGCAGTTTTGCTCTCTCTTGTTCCAACTGTTGTTGCATTTCCACCTCTCTTTGTTTCATTTCTGACAACATTTTTGCCTCCTTAAGTTTCCATTCACTTTCTAATTTGTGAAGATGTGCTTGCTGTGCTTGAATTTCTTCTACGGCCTTTGATTGCTCCATTTTAGCAGCAAGCTCTGCCTTTGCATCTACCTTACCGCTGTGGGTACTGCTTGAGCCAGAGTGATTGCTCGATTCCTCTGCTGACTCTGATGAGCTGGCAGTTTCAGTTTTGGTGTGGCCAAATACAGACCCATATTCATTTTTGTTTAACGTTTCTCTTACTCTTTCTTTCTCAAGTTGATTATTATAATCTTCATTAACAGTCTCTAGACGGTTACTTATGAGATTGCAGATTTCCTTTGTTAGTGTAACACATGCGTCCATTTTGTTGACAATCTCCGGTGTGGTGTTACTGTTACGTAGAATAGGTTCATATTGTTGTCTTACAGCATCGTGCTTTGTTTCAATGTCTTGCTGTAATTTATTGAGGTCTTCTGATGAGCAGGGGTTTTTTAGTTTTGTCCTTGTCTCCCTTGCTGTCAGCTTCCAAGAGTTATAAGCTTTGTGAAATGTTTTTTCACGTTTTTTGGCGTCTTGGTCATGCATCTCTTTGCCTTTCTCTGTTTGCTTTCTCTCACGTGAGCTAGACTTGAGTGGCGTGTCTATGGGATTGTCTGTTTTCTCTGTTGGGACTGACATTTTATTTGCTTTCTGCAGCTGCTTTAGTGCGACTGTAGACTTTGATTGTCCTATGCCTGAATCTATACTTATAAGCTGTAGTTATCTTTTACCACAGAGTAACACCATGTCAAGCATTCACAAATTATGGACATTCAAAGGGATTTTTAGCATAAAGCAGTAACAACAAAAATGTCATAAATGAGCTCTGCAGACGTTAATAGCTATAGAGCTTCACCCTTTAAACCTTTTCATAAACAGACATGTCATGAGTTATTACTCCATAAACACATGTGCCAATCACTTTGAAATATTCGCTCATTTCAGTTCACAAATTATTTTGACCTCAAAATATGACGTTAGTTTTTTTTGTTTTGTTTTTTTTTTGTTTTGTTTTTTTTTTGACACTTCAGTTACGCTGTAAGCTTGTGTGTAAACAGTCTCTTTTGCTCCTTGACACTCAATGTCTCTTTTTCAGCATCTGTAGTTGTACCTTTATTGTGCTGTCCCCTTTTAATCTTGCCTGAGCAGGATGTGGGTGCGAGCGGAGTCAGTTGGCTGGTAACAGGTCGATAGCTGGATCTCGGATGAGATGGCGTCAGCTTCTCTGCAGGGATGGCAGGTCTGTTGCAGCCGGTGGCTTTCACTTCTCGCCGCGAAGGAGTTTTCACTGTAGCGATCCACTTGGAATTAACACGCAAGACGCAGAGAGCTTCGACTGGTGTTCTTTTAATTCTCTCCTCTTTTTTCACCACTGGCTTTTGACACATTCTGTCACCTTATGACACCGTGAAAACTATGAAAACAGACAAAATACAAATGCCGTGGTGTTATATTTCAGAAAATAATGCATAAATCATGTTCACATTTTTAACTTAAACAATCATTTTTAGTAAACTCAAATAATGAATTTTACATGAAATAATCCGTTTTTAAACAGTAATGAATTACAGCTCTTATGTAAATAAAATAATGACAAATTCTCTTGTTTTAAATAAATGAACCACTTGTTTCACAAGGAATACGCCATTAGCCTCCTCCTACCTCCTTCTGCTTTCCAAGGGCGCTAAGCTTGAACTCAGCCTGCTAGCAGCCTGTCTTCCACACACACCTCGCGGTAACACTCCTTACACAAGATATACAAAACACAAAAACACCAAGCGAACCACAATAAAATAACTTTCCACGAGTTCCAACACAGCATACAAGAAGTAAATAGTTCGTTTGCATGTTTTACCAGCTCTGGAGCAACGTGAGCATGTCGTTTTCTGAGACGGGAGCAAGAAGTCTGGCTTCGGCAAAACAGGAAGTAGCAAAGTACGAGCGGCGCTCTTCAAAATAAAAGCACAAAAATAAAGTGGCAGAACTAAATATCATAAAGAAAATCCACTGCCATTTACACCTAACCCTTCCAGTAAAAGTTTTCACTAATTTATTCTAAGATCTCACCTCAAGCCCTGTACCATCCTCTCCTTTTCCTGTCTCCTTCGTGCTGCTGCATTGCTGCTCCTAAACATACAAAATAGCTTCAGAGATGCACGTCTATACAGCTCCTGAGCATAAAGGTGGCTCATTTTAAAACTAAACGGGAAAAAAATCCACTTATCGATCACTATGGAGGAGAACTTCACCATATAAATGTGCAGAACACTAGTGGGGTGTTCTAGTGCAGCTGATAACCTAATCATAACCCAAACCCTTATAGTACTGTGGAAATAATGAAATAATTATTGAAAATTTATCTTTAAAAAAATCAACCTGACATCAGTCCTCACCTGTTCTCCTTTCTGGATCTATCATAATCAATAATATGATTTTTAAGCCTTACCTCACACCCTGAAGCTCCACCTGGCTCTCCTATCTTTTCCCTGAATGAATTACAGTTTCTCTCATGATAAAATTCTTTGTGTTTTAAAAGTAATAACGGGCTAATACATATTTCAATAATCAATTTAAGACGTCACCTGAGCTTCCTCAGTCTCTCTACCTTTCATTGCTTCACCTGCCTCACTGTAAGGTTAGCTACTATCATTCTCCTGATGAGACATTATTGCACATAATATCTAATATAATGTCACACGTGCTGAAATGAGATGACAGGACATTTTGGTTAATGTTGATGTTACTTGGGAACACTGACAAAGTTAAGGATTAAGATGACTTAACTCAAAAGATGTGGTTTCTAAATGTGAACATAAACTAACAACAAGACAAACAAAATAAAAGCACGTGAGTTAAAGATTTAAAAATCGAATATTTTTCTCCTCCGCGGTATAATTTTTGGGGCCCCTATTGGATCGCGGGGCCCTACGCACTGTGCGTGTTCTGCGTGTAGGCAGGAGCGGCCCTGCGAAGATGAAACTGTCCTCAGTCCAAATTCAAGTGCAATTTACAAGTGTTTTGACGTCTTGTCCACTTTCTGTTGTGTCTGAATTGAGATTACACGGTGAAATCTGCGTGTAGAAGACAAACACCGCCATCTCCTGGAGACGCTCCTTCAACGTGACTTCGCTCCCGCCCCGCCCACGTCGGTGCTTTCTCATTTCTATCCAATCACAGTGAGAAGATGCAGTGATGCTTTCAAGAACAAGACATTTGTCAGCTTTCACTTTTCACTAGGTAGAATTTGTGCTGTCTTGTGCCACTGAATGGAGGGTTTTAAGGACCAAAGCTAAATATATAAAGCACAAAAAATTATATAATTAAAGGCTTAAATAAATGAACAAATAATTACGTAATAATACATTCAATAGCACACTAAATATATTATTATTATAATTATTTGTGTATGTTAAGATAATGAATGGGTCTTAATGGTGATCATACAATTGCTCTTTGGATGCTTCAGGTGTACTGTGTTTATTTGATTTTGTGAAAGGATTATTGCATGGTTGAAATATAATTTCAATTTGAAAAAATAATCCAAAATACGACTGTCCTTCAAAAATAAGACACACTGTAGGGTTTCTGCAAAATTAAAAAACCTTTATCTTACATGGTAACATGTATACATTTCCATGTAAAATAAAGGCATTTGAACATTTATAATATGTGTATATAGTACATTAATGTAATTATGACCCTATAATTATGATATGCTGTCTGGAGAATGCCTCTGTGGAAGCCCCTGAAGGGTTTTTAGGCTATTCTCCTTCACATTTGCTTGTAATAACGATATACTGTATTTTTATTTTTATTTTTTTTTACATCTGTAACAAACAAAGAAACAAATAGATAAACGGAAACTGTGCAAATGCATATTGTTTTAAAGACAACAAGCTGGGGAAACGAAAGACCGCAGCTGAAGTTGGCGCACATTACAAGGAGTACTTGAACACAGCACGAGACCTCCCTGACTGTCATGGCGTCTCCCTTGAAGGGGGATTGGTACTGGAGAAAGTAGCCGCTGTCATTTATCACATTTCTCCTGCATACAGAGCAGCTGCCCCCGACTGAAGAGGCTTGTAGGAGCGGTTAGCTAACATGGGGACTGTCCATGCTAAGGTAAAGTCCATTTCTTCCCGACAGTCGGCCTTTCTGTGGGTTTGTGACCATGACCTCCCTGAAGGCTCCAGCGTTTGTACTCGATGTCCTGTTACACACAGTTAGAGACAGACCAACAATAAAGACACTGGCGGGTACAGCTGAGTGTAAACTGGATGACTCTGGTGATGAAACGATCAAACTTTGCCTTTAGCTCATTTAAGTCCCCGTAATGCTGCTGATATAAGCTGGGTGGTACTTTAACATGTAGATATGATCATATTTGTGATGAAACAGCTTGTCATTGATGTTTTAGTGTCTTTTGTTGCTTTTAGACTTAATTCACAGAAGAACATTACGGGACGCCATTTTACTTTCTCCAAACAGTGTAATAAATTCATAAGATTATGTCATTCTTTTGTAATAGTTTAAAAGGCTGAGATATTTACCTATATAACTACCTTACAATTACTAAACATCCCAGAAGATGTAAAGCCCAATATCATTAATAATTCATGTTAAAGCTGCACACCCACTTCACTAAGTGAATGAACAACTCTTACCATGTGCAGTGACATTCACTGGTCATAGGACATCAGACACTCCCTGGTCCTCTCACAAAGCCCCACCCACCGCCTTTACTGCCCTTTCTCTTTCTTAACAGCTGCTCTTTAAAGGGATAGTTTGGATTATTTGATGTGGGGTTTTATGAGGTGCTTGTCCATAGTCAGTGTATTACCTGCAGTAGATGGTGGTCAACAGATGCCTCAAAAAGTCAATATCTAATTAAGTTTGTGCTATATTTAGAGTAATTTCATCTGTTTCCATTGCCTTTTCAAATGGGTTAAATAAGCCAAATATCGCTCTCTAAAGCCACCAGATTCCATTGGCAAAAAACTTGATTTTTACTCGCGCAACACAGGAGTTGCCGGTCTACTGCTGCCTTGATCAGATAGTTTGTGTTAATGCTTCAGTGAAGTCACACAGACACCAAAAACTTCAGGTACAATAATATCACATTAAAAAGCCCATGACACAATAACTATTGCAATTTAAAAAAAAAATCTACTTCAAAATGTCCTTTATTAAATAATATGTGCACAACATCTTGTTTTATAAAAAAATGTTTTTCCTTTTAACTAGAGTGCTCCTGCTGTCCTTTAATAAAATAAAAGTAGCCAGCCATGACCTTAGCATGGTGGCTTTGGACAGTGTGAGATCTGGCTTATAAAACAGCTGTTTCCCATCAGAAAAGTCTGTCTGACAGCAAGGAAAAGTGCTGAAAATATTCTAAATATATAGCGTACACTTAAACTGATTTTTTTTAGGTGTCTAAAATGCATTTTGCTGCTGACCCTGTTCACAGCAGTACAATAGTTAGCTTTCTACACCGGTACTCCTGCTGATTCTCCAAACTGGGTACGTGTCAACCATGATGTACTGTAGGTAATACACTGACTATGGATAAGAACCGCATACAACCCAACTTCATAAAAAATCAAGTGTTGATGTTATTTGTCACTTTATCTCACTTTATAATGTAATGCAAAACAAAAACAAAACAACATGCATACTTAGAATAAAGCTAGAGGTTGACTCAGCGCCTCTGTGGACACAGTCTCAACGATGACTAAGTAGGACTTATTCCAGGGCTCTTGTGTTTATTTGCATTAGATAGTCCAGGCACAGGCAGGCAGTGTTATTTAAAGCATTGTCCTTATCTTCGGTGCAGAGTCTGGATCCTCTCCCGATGCATGGCCGGGACTTGGGAGTCAATCCTGATGACTTGGTGGAGACTCCAGAAGTGGAGCAGGAGGCCAAGCAGGAGATCCTCGAAAACAGAGATGTGAGTAGTAGTAGATGTGAATACATATCAAACACTTGTAAAAGCATAGCATTGTAGTGACATTTTTACTTGTCATCATGAAGAATCTGACTCTCAGCTAATACAAGTAAAATGTCTTTGATTACAGGTGGTTGTCCAACATGTCAACATCCAGGGTCTTGGAAGAACTAAAGAAGACCTCCTGGGCTATGAGATCTCTGATGTTTTCCACGCCAGAAACCTCATTGAAGTAAGTATTTCTGCCTGTTCTGCACACTGTGGCGTGACAGCACTCTGAACTGATCCGTTTCAGCTTCTGAAAAGTGTCGTAAGAGCTCTGTTTCTGTCTCGATTCCAGGTGATGAAGAAAGCTCACGTCGCCAGACAGAAGCTGCTCCGCCTGGGAATCTTCAAAGAGGTGGAGGTTCTTATCGATACGTATGAAGGTAACTCATTTGAAATGTGACTGCAAGATGTTTTCCTATGGCAGTGATTCATAAACTTTTCTGGCAGGCCCCCCCTTCAGAAGCCAAAAAGATTCCATGTCTCCCTACCCCACAATTATAATGACTTAAAAAGGATTCAACTTGAATTTAATTTAACTTTGTTTCTTTATATTTCTTCCTTTGGTCATCCATCCACACCTCCCCTGCAGTGGCTCTTTGCCTCCCCAGTTTGGGAACCCCTGTCCTATGGGATATACTGTAATTGATGTGTGCTTAGCTGACGTTAAAATGCAGAAACAAACCATCGCTACACTGATTGGCTCTCCGTCCTCAGGTAAAGATGCTTTACCCAACGGTCTGGATGTAACCTTCGAGGTGACAGAGATAAAGAGGCTGACAGGGAGCTACAACACCATGGTCGGCAACAATGAAGGAAGCATGGTGAGAGAAACACTCGCATATCATTCATGTCAGTCACATTTCACTCTGTGGATGAGTGCAGAGGATGGTGATTTATTTTTGAGGTTGCTCAAGCATAAAACATCCTAATTAGTGTCCTCTCAAACAGATTTAAGTTTCTGAAACATATTTATACTGCAGCCATGGAAAATACTTTTTGATTGGCTGCAGATTTTTAAATTCACTATTTAAATTACAGTCCAGTGGGCATTTTATTTCATTGCAGCTTCTTTATCATAGCCTATCTATGCCATGATGCTGTGGTATGGCTCGGCTCAACTCAAATCCACACACTTTTGATACCAAGTACTTTTCTCAAATTTGTTTTCCGCTGCAGCTGGCACCTCCTCGATGTAGGAGGGATTCTTCAGTGTCATAGCAACACTGGGCGAAACTGTCATGAATTAGACTTGGGTAGTACCTAATTTTTCATACCTTAACACAGTCAGGTGGGCAAGAACAGACCTGGTTGTCAGTCCTCATGAATCCCACGTAGGATTTTTGTATTTTTCTGCTGCTGATTTATTTAAGGACAAATATAAGAGAAAAGTAAGAAAACATTTCTGCATGAGGTGCAGCATCCATCAACTTTGTTTTTGCACGAAGCATCAGAGTCCCCCTCCTATTATCCTGGGAGAGTCTTGTGTATCATGTCCCTTCAGCTTGGAACTTGTCTGTCCATGTCCAAGTGCAAAGCATTGATCTTTTTTGTGGTGATTTGTGGTGGAGCAGGTTTCTCTCTCTGGTTTCCTGTCGCTTGACCAGCCTGATTCCCATTTTCCTGACCAGGCAGGAGTCCAACCTGGGTTAGCATTGCTCTTATCAGCACCTGATCCGGCTGATCTGACTGTATGATTGAAAGCTGCAGGGTGCATTGTTGATCGTCTCAGTGTTTGCTGCTCTTTAATCCCAACCTGGTGCATCTTTTTTCCAGTGCCTATGAGTGTGTTTCTGTTACTGAGACACAGAGTATCGTTTTTTCTCAGAGCCCCATGCGCACTGCTTCAACATCTAAAACTTGACAGGTCTGTGGTGCCTAGTTACAGTTACTAAGCTGTGATTGGCCAGTTCCTGTTTGGAGGAGGGGTTTAGCAAAAGGTCAATGACCAGTCGCAGCTCAGTTTTATTTTATCTTTCCTATAATAAAATATTTGTTTGAATGTTGCAAGACAATCAGCCTTTTCACAGCAGACAGACATGTCACAGCAGCACAGCACATTAATAACAGCTGCATCCCATTTAGATGTAGCTGTTTTTTTGGATGTGGTGTTGTGCATGCTGGCACTGGTTACCGGGACACTGGTTGCACCTGTGCTTTCCCTGCTCCAACAAATCAAATTTCTGCCCTGAAAAAGCTGTAATCATCATCAAGGTGATAACAGTTGTTAACCCTCTAGACTCCAGCAGAACCGCAGAATGTTGCTGCAGTTCACTCAGACTCCTCACTTAAACTTTCTTTGGCTTTTTAATCCAGGTTTGATTCTACATCTTTCTAAAAAACACCAGACAAAACAACAAGTAGAACCAAAACTGCTGTAAATAGCTGTGATGAAATTAATTTCAGTCTGCCAGGAAGAAGAGAAATTAACTTTAGGTCAATTTTATAACGAATATGATCCACAACATTTCTCTCTGTTGGCTTCCTGAGTCTGAAAACAACAGATCCTTCACTGGGCTTTCAAAATGAAAGAGAAATGTCCCTCCCTTTGCCCCACACAGCTCTGTTATAAGAACAAACAGGAGTAGGTGGCAGTAGGTTGTGTTTTTGTATGAGAAAAACTGCTGAATTTATATGCGACTCCTCATTGCACTTCACCCCGGAAAACAGCCTCCATCTCAGGCAGGAAGAGTCCTGTCCAGTAGGTTCTGCTGTGTACAGATGGTGATTTTGTGATGTGTTTTTGAATTTGATTCTGAATTTATACATAGAAAAGTTGCAACCCAATCAGCCCCCCCCCCCCCCCAAACAACAGTGTCTGAAATATAGAACAGGCGCTAGGGTTAATAACAAGTTAAAGACACTGGATGAATCTGGACGCAGGGTGCTGTTGCATTAGTAGCCTAAATGATGACAGAACTAATTTGTCATTAGCTGACCTGTGTCCTGTCTTCCAGGTTTCTGGGTCTGAAGTTGCCCAACATGTTGGGCCGAGCAGAGAAACTCACCTTCCAGTTCTCCTACGGGACCAAGGAGACGTCATACGGCCTGTCCTTCTTCAAGCCTCAGCCTGGACACTTTGAACGCAAGTATGTAGATATAAATCCTAAACCCACACTGATGCTGTTTCCATTTTTGTGTCCATTAAATACGAAACAGGTACATTACTACTGAGTGCAGGAGATGTTCTGAATAGGCTGTTGATGGTGCATTTAAGAAAGCGCAGACATCCTGACTGCATAAAGTGAATGCAATGCTTTTAAGACGTCTGACACTCAGATCTTGGATTTGAAGTGTTAGCTTGAATGGACCAGAGTTTTTGAGTTCTGTGCTTTTCAGATCTGGTGTCCTCTCTCTATTTCAGCCTCACCCTCAACCTGTACAAAGTCACCGGCCAGTTTCCATGGAGCTCCTTAAAAGAGACTGACAGAGGAATGTCTGCAGAAGTCAATGTAAGAGAAAGAAGTTTTAACTAAATGCAAAGTGAGGGCCCGTCATCTAGAGACACATCTAGAGACTGTTGAAACAGAGACACATTTTCACCAAAATCTCATATAAAGCCATTTGAGGTAAATCTGTGTAATGCATGAAGCGAACACGCCTCACTGTATGGACGTCATCTTATGTCATCAGTTTGTTTGCTGTGGAATTGACTGGTCGGTTTCCACTTGAACTGAAGTCCTCCATCTTGTCGTCCTCCTGCAGTTTCCTCTCGGGATGACCAACCACACGTTGAAGTGGGAGGGTGTATGGAGGGAGCTGGGCTGCCTGGCACGCAGCGCTTCATTCGCCGTGCGAGAAGAGAGCGGACACTCGCTGAAATCTGCCCTCTCTGTACGGCCTGGAACCTTTTTTCTACCTCCTACTACACCCATTATTTTTGATTCTGTAAAGCTGCAATGATGAATTATTCAGTTAATCACCTTTCAACTATTTTTGATAATCAATTAATCAGTTTGAGTGATTTTTATTAAGAAAAAAGTTTAACCCCTCTGATTTCAATTTCTTAAATGTCTTAAATATTTTCTGGTTTCTTTACTCCTCCTCATCTTGTACTTTGGGAGACACTGATCAACATTTTTCACAGTTCTCTTACATTTTATTGACCAAACAACCAATCGATCAATTGTGAAAATAATTAACAGATTAATCAACAATGAAAATAAATGTTAGTTGCAAATTTTTAGGTTTTACATGATTAAGCCTCTTCTGAAGACAGATTTTTATTCCTTATGTGTCTTAGATGTATATAATTTCTAGGAAATGTTTATGAGGGTTGTAAAATGATTTTGTCCACTGTACCAGCTCAATAGAACTCCTGTTTGTTTTGCAGCACACTGTGTCAATCGATTCAAGGAATTCTGCCATTTTCCCCAGCAGAGGTGCCTTACTGCGGATCAACCAGGTAAGGTGCAAGGAACAAGAAATGTGAGTTTCTTTTTAATCACCTTTACAGTTTCACAGCGTGGACTCCATATAGAACAGTCCTATCTGTGAAAATGCCTGAAAAAAACAAACAAAAACATGCTGAATTATGAACAAAGAGTGACTTGTCTCACCTTGTTCAGATTTATTCTCTTGTTTTTAAGAAGGAGGTTTAAATGTCTTTTTTCACAATAGCTGCAACCACGTGCGTGCATGCATCCACTTGTTCATGCATTCATACACACACACACCCTCACAAACACTTGACCTCCATGCCAAATTTCTGCTTCCACCAAAGGGTGGAGGAAACCAAGCGAGCGAACTGTACTAAATGATTGAATTGAAAATCATACTTAATCAGTTCACCCCAAATAACAAAAACATGTTTCCTCTTACCTGCAGTGCAACTCACACCAAAACTGTCTAGTTTTGCTGTAAGTTGCAGCGTTTTGGAGACATCAGCTGTAGAGATGTCTGCCTTCTTTCCAATATAATGGGGCTAAATACCACTGACTTGTGGTGCTCAAAGTGGAAAAGTACACTCAATAGCAGTGTGTCTCTCTCAAGAATTCATGCCACTGTTACTCCAGATAATCCACAGACCTTGTGTGCAGTTTCATGTAGGAACTATTTTCTTTCTACTAAAAAGAAAATAATTCCTGCATGAAACCAGCTCATAACAAGGTCTGTGAATTATCTTGAGTAAACTGGGTCATGAGTTGTGTAAAGAGAGTTTGCTCTCCAGTTTCTAATGTATTTTTTTGGTGCTTTGAGCACCACAAGCTATTTAGGTTAATGATACTGGAGAGAAGGCAAACATCTCTATAGCTGATATCTCTAAAACTCTGCAACTCAACCAAAAAGTAGACAGTCTGGGTGTAAGATGCACTACAGCTAAGAGGAAAAATATGTATTTTTGATCTTGAGGTGAACTTTCCCTTTAAGTTACAGTACCCAAGTATGATCAGAAAAATGTATTTAAAGTATCAAACGTAAAAGTCCTGGTTCTGCAGTAAGATGTCTCCTGTGACCGATGTGTTATTCTGACATTAGATTAGATCACTGATACTGATGATCAGTGTTAAGCAGCATTTTACTGTTGTATCTGATTGAGGTGGAGATCATTTTTATATTGCATATACACATTTATATTACTTTTCTCTAATCTTTGCTTTTTTTTTTTGTTTTTTTTTGTAAAATATTAGTTAATTTTCCCTCTTTTGACCATGAACGATTATTTAACAGAATCATCTGAGAAGTTTAAAGGGGGAGTATCTCTTTGAAATGTGACAGAGGGCCTCAAATATACTCATTTTTATATCAGGAGTCACGAGCCAAAAAGGTTGGACACCACTGGTTTAATCTTTAACACTATATTTTATTTATATATTTATTTACTGTACTTTTTTGGAAAATTATTTAACATGCACATCAGGAATCTTATGTTGTATTTTTACTTGTAGACTTAAATGACAGATATAGTTAGAAAAAAAAACATAAAGCTTCTAAAATACTATGTATTTACATAGTAAAATACTATATATTTTATAGGCTTATATGTTTTTTCATGTTTGTTTTTTAATCGTATCTGTCAAATAAATCTAGTGAAGTTAAAAGTACAGTGGAGTTAAAGTTTAAAGTAACAGAGGATGGAAATACACAACTAAAGACCAAGTACTGCAAACTCGTTCTTCAGTAGAGTACTTTAGTAAATGTACTTTGTTACTTTCCACCACTGAGATTTGGTAATTGTTACATCACAGTAACATGACAAAGAAATCACAAATTCTTCCCAACTCACTTGGATGTTTTGAAACTCAACACAGTTCAAGTTTTGAAACGCGAAACAACAGCTGTCAGGGCTTTTTTGGCAATGGCAGAAGTTATTACAAAATGAGTAGTTGTATTTCTGTTGTTTCTCTACCAACTCTATTGTCTGATTTTCCAAAGATGTTATTAAAGTGTGTTTATGTGTGTTTGGCTGCCCTGCAGGAACTGGCTGGTTACACAGGAGGGGGACGCCAGCTTCTTGAAAGAGGATTTTGAGCTGCAGCTCAACAGACGGCTCTTCTGGGACTCAGTAAGACAGAAAAAAGTCACTCTAAAGCCATTTAACATGATTCTCCTCTAAAAGATTTTGGGATTTATTGTTTGTTCTGTGCTTCAAACCTCCCATCAAGCTTTGCATTTGTAATTGTAGTTGCATTAAAGAACCACCAGAGGGCGATAAAGCGGCACCAAATTAGTTGAGGAGAAACCGTTCCGATTCTTTGCTTTGTTATGTTTCACTGAACACTTTTTCTGCAAGTTTTTTTGTTTATATAATGAAAACATTTTGTGTCCTCTCAGGTGCTGTCTGCTTCTCTGTGGGGTGGGATGCTTTATCCCTGGGAGGACAACCGTCCTGCATCGCTGACAGGTACCTCTGATTCATGTCATATGGCCCTGACATGTAGTCACACTGGCTGCTGTGCCTCAACAACAACATCATACTATGTCCTCTTTGAACAATGTTTGGCTCCTTTTATGAAGCGACTGCTCTCCAAATACTAAACAGTGGTTCAATGATGGTTGTGTATTTTGTCCAGGTTCTACCTTGGAGGTCCCACCAGTGTACGAGGGTTTGGGATGTACAGCATCGGGCCACAGAGTGAAGGTAAAAACGCAATCGCAGAAATTCAGAATGCAACATATGGATTTTTTTCAGCTGAAACAAGATAACAAACATTTCACAACTATAATTTCATTATTGGGATAATAAATAATAATATAAACTTCAACACAAACACTTTCAACCAATAATTCAATCGGCCCAAATATTTATTGTGTATCCCTAATATAAACTCATTTGCACAGTAAAAACTAACATGTAATTTAGATTGTTAGTTGTAGTTAAAATAATAAGGATTTTGCTGCAAAATCCAAAGGGGCAGTTATCTGCTGTGGGGGGGGGGGGGTGGTGGTTTAGCAATTCATTTCTTCATTCATTTATTTATTTATGCGTCTATCCATCCATCCATCCATCCTCATTAATTCACTCACTAAGTTCAGTCTTGTACAGCCATGCAGAGTATCTTAAGTCTGACAGCCATGCTGGATCAAAGCCAGACTGACGGTGGTGACCCGTCTGCAGCTTCTTACTACGTGTCTCGGTGGGAGGGCTGGAACAGGTGTGTTTAGTACTAGTTGTGGTGACGTTAACCGGGGCAGGGGATTGGCAAGCGCTGTGGTCGGGGCTGGGAGAGATGCTCTCATTAGGCTAGCACCCACCGTAGAGTTAACTGTGCTCCCCGCCTCACCACATACGGTTCGTTTAAAAAATGCAGAGATTTTTGCCTGGGGGGAAACGTTTGGGGAACCTCCGGTCGTCCATTAATAATTTGTTTGTTTGTTGTTGATTTGGTTTTTTTTATGTAGGTAATGTCGGCAACAGTCTCTCTCCTCCGCTCTCTGAGTGTGGGTGGGTGTGTCTGTACCGGTGTGAGTGCACGTGTGTATGTTGTGAGAGAGGAGCGAGGGGGGAGCCCCTCCTGTCACAGAGGAGAGAAGAAATACATTTTAATGAATGTAATGAAACGATAGAGACGCATTAGACTCTGAAATTAGAGTTAGCTTTTTTATTTGATAAAAAGAACGCCTGTTATAGGCCCTTTTGATTAAAATAAAGATTAAATGATGGAATTTTTTTTTAAATCTATGACTTGAATTTCTGGGTGGGGATCCTGTTGGCAGGGCGGGGGTGTCTGTTGGGGGGGTGGGGCACCCTCCCAAATACACTATAGGAGAAACACTGTGTATGTCAGTCCCTCCAGGATTTTGTGGGCTTTTTTTTTTTTTTTTTTTTTCAGGGATCGTTGCAGCATTAAAGGCCTGATTTCACAGCAGCTTTTCTACAAAATTGTGATGCACGTTGAAATGTTTTTAGGCATTTTTTGTTTCATTGAAATTACGGGAACAAAGGAAAATTGCAAAGAAGAGTTACTTTTTTGTTTGTATAATTTGTTCAAAATCGTTGTCAGGGGAGGAAAAAATTGCACTCTGTTCTAAGTGTTCCAAGTAGTCTTTCCAAGAAGCCTCAGGATTACAAAAATTCTCACAAAATATGCTTTAGTTATAGATGAGGACATGTACAGGGGGTTTACTCCAGAAACAAAAACATAATATATAAAAATAAAAGTGCACAGAGCAATGATAAATGTCGATAATGATGACAAACCTTGTGTTCTTTTCAGTACTTGTGACAAAACAAGAAAACATAAATACAAAAAAATAGTAAATAACGTTTGCGTGGGGGACTGTTATGGTTGGTAGAACTTGTGAGAAGCAACAATGATTGGGCCAAGTTGCAGAATTCAAACAAAAACACAAAGTCATGAAGAATTCACCGGTATTGGTTAAATTTGCATGAATTGTTACAATCGCAACATTGCAGCCTCCTGGAGGGACTGATATGAAGTCCAGCAGCTGATCTTGGTTTAATGCTCTGTATCTTCCAGGTGACTATCTGGGTGGAGAGGCGTACTGGGCGGGTGGTGTGCACCTCTACACTCCGCTGCCCTTCAGACCGGGCAAGGGAGGCTTCGGAGACCTTTTCAGAACACACTTTTTCCTCAACGCAGGAAACCTCTGCAACCTCAACTATGGTGAGTGGACCAAAGATAGTACTGAATGTATTAAATACCTGCTGTGTTAAAAAGCCAGTCAACGCTGACTGACCAGCAGAAATCTCATTTTAATAGGTCACTGTGATGTAAAGAGCAGATTTAGATCAATAAAATGTTGTATATTTAAAAATATATAATGTATAGAGAAATTAGAAAATTTCTCCTCATCAAATTAGCCTCACTCCAGATGTTTTTATAATAATGATAATAAACTTTTTTTGTACAGCACCTTTCATACTAAACAATGCAACTCAAAGTGCTTTGCAGGAGAAAAGTCAGAGAAAAAAATAATGTAAGTAATAAAAACAATCTTAAGATAAAAGCATAAAACAAAGTAAAAATGTATAAAGAAATATGATGCATTTTTATTATGGTTTTGTTTTAAATTAATTAAACATCTCATTAGTACATTTCGAGATTCTTGGGGAAAATCATGAAACATCTGTGAATTCGTGGGTACATAGTACCACTGTATTGTTTCAGTGTCTCAGCTGGGTTGTAACATGTAGAGTGTTCTGTGTGCAGGTGAGGGTCCCCGCGCACACCTTCAGAAGCTAGCTGAGTGTATTCGCTGGTCGTACGGAGCGGGTATTGTGCTGCGGCTCGGCAACATCGCCAGACTGGAGCTCAACTACTGTGTGCCCATGGGAGTTCAGAGTGGAGACAGGTACACTACTGTTCACCTACACTCCTGCATATCACAGGACTAAGGCTCACTCATGTTGTTTTTTGCTGACTTTCACAAAAAAGGTGAGGATGTTTTGGATGAAGCGGATTAGGTTGAAGTTTAGAATACAGAATACATTGTATGTACCTTTGAGGTCCAACAAACATGTGAAATCATTTACTGTGCAGATTTTTTAAATATTTCAACCCTTCACTGGTAGCATCCATGATTGCTAATTACCAGTCCTCTTTTATGCCTGCCTCTGCTGCCACAATGAAATGTTTCTAGGCCTGTTACTGCTGCCTACTGTCAGTGAGTGGAGTAGCATGAAACTGTTGGTAGAAATATGTATCATGTCACATTCATGTGTGTGCGTAACATACAAATAAAATGGGGACCTCATAAAATATTGTGCCAAGGTGGCCAAAACCCTCACAACCTAGATCTGTGGTATGTGTACCTGTGGTATGTGTACCTGTGGTATGTGTACCACTGGTGGTACACAAGCTCCCTCTAGTGGTATGCAAAGGAATATCAGATATGTTAACTGCAAATACTGCAACATTTCTAATTGAAATGCAAAGTGTCAGATCACTGAAAATGTTTCAATATCAGTCTGCTACATAGTCACGATCATGCATGTAGCATGCACGTATATCATCCATCTGGAAGTTACGCGCTAAACTGTGTTGGCAATATAGTAAGCAGAGGTCAAATGAAGAGAATGAAAATGTTTATCAAACAGTGCAATTGTGCATCCAAACAGGGACTATTATGAAGAGGTGTGCGCATTAGGAGGACAACATTTCAAGCAGCCGTGTTGAAAATGAAATGGACAACAGTGAACTGAGCACTAGTGCTAGTAGCTGCTTAAAAAATGCCAGTGAAGTATTCACAAAACCTGCTAGCACCAAACAGTGCAAAACAGTAAGTTGGTACTTACTGGAGAGCTCAATATTTTCTGAGGTGGTACACAGTGTAAGAAGTTAAAAACCAGTGCATTGAGGTGCTTTGTGTAAAATACAATACACAAAGCATTGTATTTGCTGCCATAAGCAAGAGGTTTCATGAGAAACCTCTTCTTGAAAGGGAACTCCAGTTTTACACATCATAGTGTGTCTACAGTTGTTGGGAAGTTCTACTTCATGTGTAAAAAATGTGTATAAAGCTTCAAGGCAAATCTTTAAGACAGATTGTCCACACTGTTATATGCAAGTTATGGGTTGCTGTGTTAACAACGTAGGCGCCAGCATCTACGTACGCTGGAGACACAGCTTTCCAATTTGAAAGCGTGAGAAATCCAGATCCATCATCTCACCCTCCAAGTAATCATGCAGTCAAGTTGTGGTTGTTGTGGATGTGAAGTAGTTCTCTCTGTGCTCCATACCGCTCTGATAGCAGCAGCATGAATCCTGCTCAGCCGCTCTGATGCCCTCCCATCACTTTAGATTTGTTATTGTGTGGCTTTGCAAGTGACATAAAAGAACTTTGAAATCTGTTTTGAGCAGCCAGAGCATCCGGACTGAAACGCATCTGTAGAAATCTGATTGGAATGACATTTCAAACAACCTCTAACCACCTTTGAAGTCTGATAAATATCCTCGAGTGATGGCGCTTGAGTCAGCACCAGTTAGGGCTGAAGACTACAAGTTTGAAAATGATAAAAATCTGTTAGTGTGGAGCTTATTAGACCATGTACCCAGCTCCTCATCTCTGCTTGTGGCTACATTAGCCACTACTAGCATAACACACCCCAATGTCCAACCAGTTGTTAACCAAGTCGCATTGTGGGTAATGTAGGCACTTTGTCTTTGTTTTTGCCCTTTGAGTCTTTGACAAGGAAGAAGAATGCGTGGTTCTGCTGCATCAATTTGGATCCTTTTGTCTCCATCAGTCTGATAGCATGCAAAGCTAAATCAGCGGAATACTACATACAGCACTGTGTAATATAAGGAATTGTCTGACACTGTTTCTTCTCTCTTCTCGCAGGATATGTGACGGTGTCCAGTTCGGAGCAGGAATCCGCTTCCTGTAGCGTCATCACTCCTCTGGCCTCGGTGTTCCAGCAGAGGCTGGGATGTGAAAAGGGAGAAGGCCGTCTTGTTGTTTGTCACCTGTAACTTGTTGTAGAGCGTGTAACACTAGCATGGGTCATACTGTATGTCCTGGGGAAAACGTGCCTGACCCCCCCAACCCTCCTTTGATATTCACCAGTTCAGGCTTTTGAACAGCAAAGTGTCAGTGCTGAGCCGTACAACTAGTGAAACTGCAGTACAAAACAGAACAGGCTTTCACCGACTTTGGAGATGAAAATAACCATTTTGTTAAAGGCTACGGCAAAAATACAATCATGGTGAATCGTGGACAAATTCCAACAACATATCGTGTTGCTGCTCTTCGGTAGATTATTGAATCATGGTTTTGTTTTAAAATTGAGCATTTTCTGCTCCTCTTTCCTCCAGCACTGGCACCTTGTCTGTGGAAAAGTCAACTACTAGAGATTCCACCCACTGTGTTTCCTGTGGTGACACAAAGTAACTTATTCTCCAGAATGTTAAAGAGATTTTTGGCATGTTCCCTCTTTGCCTTCTAGGACTGCTTCTTATCCAGGAGCAGGACTTGTGAATGATTTTGTTTTGACAGTTAACCGTACACCACACAATCTTCTGACCTGATGAGTATTGTCGAGTTGTACCATGCGATTGATCGATTGCAGGGGCAGCCAGGGAATGAAGCGGGAGAAACCAGCACTTTTTAATCAAAACAGCGGTGTTCGAAGGGAATCGGCCCTCATGCCAAAGTCAAACGTTGTCTGATGTGAAGAACGGCAGGTTGATCTCTGGGGCCGGCAGCAGAGGTGGGAAGCCCTCCCTGAGCAACATCCACCACCAGTGCTCTTACCGTTAGTCCTCTTTTTGATGTTGTTGAAGTTGTTCACAAATAAATCACAGCTGCTCCCTGATTTCTCTGCCTTTGTGGTTTCTCAAATACACATTCAACTATCACGTGGAAAAACTGACCAGATGCAGGTGTCAGTTCGGGATGTTATGCACTGTGATTCATTTGATTTGATTTGTTCATGATAGATGTTTTATGCCTTTAAAGTGAGTTTTTTTTTTCTGTATTACGGCTGTCTTTTTCAGGACTAACCTTGATTAGGTATATAACATTTTGGACCAGACCTGCAGTGGCCTTGTGAGTCAAAACAACATTTCACAAAACACTATGAAAACACATTTCACAGAATGACATTTAACAAAAAACATTTCACAAAACATTTCTGAAAATGGCATTTTGCAAAAAAAAAAACATTTCACAAAATGCGACTTCTCAAAAACATGACATTTGTCAAAATACAACCTTTCACAACATGACATTTCACACTTGACACTCGAAAAAAAATACACAAGAACATTTCTGAAAACATAATTTCACAAAAAACATTCAAAAAATTTTTTACAATACATTTTTTTTAAAAAAAAGCAACATTTCAAAAGCAAGATATTAAAAAAAAATACATTTCACAAGATGCAACATTTCATAAAATATGACACTTCAAAAATATGACACTTAACAAAAAAACATTTTACAAAACAAATTTTCACAAACAGGAAGTGCTCCCACTTTTTTCTTAATGTGAAATGTGCTGTGTTTTGTGAAGTGCTGTTGTGTTTTGCACACACCCCTTGCACATGTTAAAAAAGCTAAGCACTTTCATAGCAGTCAGTTACATCAGCAAAACAGTTTTGCAACAGCACAAGTGTGTTATAATTAAATTTAGTTTATAGTTTTATTGCATTGTGGGGTAAAGGGACATTCAAAGTGTGGAATAAATGTAGCAGTGCTTGCCAGAAAATCATCAGGTCCACAGGGTACAATCTAACCTGAATAACACAGAATAGTAAGGCTGAGTGCACTTTTGTTTCCAGATGACATGAATGTGGTGTGTGTGTGTGTGTGTCAGTGCCCTGCCTCCCTGGAGGTTGCGAGCTGACTGTTTGAACCTTTGCTCCACAGGAACCTGTGCTGGGCAGTTGAGTGTGGATGGGGCCAGATGTGTGTTTGATCAGAGCTTGTTCCGTGTGGGAGTCTGGGCAGGTGTGCTGGAGCTATGCAAGTATAGTGAAACTGTAATAAAATTACTTAGAAGTTTATCTTGAACTGGAAAAAGTACTGATGGAGACACTTTATACCTATTAAATATTGAACTTTACATCTTTAGAGTGGCAAAATAAATAAAAAATGATACTGAACAGTGCCAGCATACTTATAAGCACTTTGTGGTTAAACATTGTGCAGTTTAGATTATAAATGATTTATTTAAACCCACATGGCTCTTGTTGTAATTGGCACTGGCCATAACAGACCCGTAAAAAGGTGACAGATTAATGACAGATAAACTTGCTTTTGTGGTTACATGTGTAGACCAGCATATAATATGAGTATTTATATTAATTTCAATGGAAATAATAAAGATCATTTTAAAAAAAATGGTGGCAATGGTTAACCTAATTATCATTTCCTAAAAATAGTGTTGGTGGTGCAGAGAGGGACTTTGTATCTTTTTTTAAAAGCTGTAATGAATGTCAACATGAAGTCAACCTTTAGTCTTTAATATTACAAAATAAAGGTTGGTACAGTGCCTGCATACTAAAAAGTACTTTATGGTTAAACTTTGATTTATGGTTTATACCCACAAGGCCTTTGGTTTTTGGCACTGGTTATCAAACACTGCAGAAAGGTTACAGGCTAACTTATCACCATTTATTGACTACAGAGTGTGAACCAGGACTGTGTATATATTTACTGAAATAAGATATTCATTAGTTTAGAATTTAAAAAATGTTTGTTTAGCTTCTGTTAGCACACAATGGCTTGTGGCTACACCCAGGTATTTGCTAGAAACATGAATATTAGCTAAACGCTTAAGAAGTTAAATAAATTATAAATGTCTTTAATATACATTTAGTGTTGAATACCTCTGTTTTTAAACGCTTAACAATAAGTCAGCATTTCTACACTAACATTTTATGAAGTTGAAAAACGCTTTAAACTGACAGCACAGTAACCTCATGAATTTTATCAATTCCCACGCGTGCCCGCGCGGTCGAGGAAGTAGTAAGCACGGCGTGCACGCGCACGCACAGAGCCAGGCAGCACGTCCTCTGCTGTCTGCTGCTGTCGAGTGTGAGCTGGCTGCGGTGAACACATACCGCGGCCACTCCTCTGACACTCACACAGTCACACACACTGACACTCGCGCACACGGAGGCAGGTGTGTGTGTGTGTGGCCAGCAGCGCACATACCTCAGCAGCAGGACGGACAAATACTGCAGAATTCGGATTTATTTGTATTTTTAGTGCATTTTCTACATACAAAACACCGCCATTATGTTGTGGACGGCGAGTCAAGTCTTAAGGAGATTCTCCACCTCGTCCGTGAGTAACCGTAACGTTGTGTTTGCTGCTTTTGTTGCACCGCAGAATGAATAGCACCTCTGATGCTCTGTTGCATTGGTCAGACGCGCATGGCAGGCAGGTGTTGGTGACATGAAGAAGACTGAGCCAGGTTCCATTCTGATTGCGGTTCAGTGAGTCATGGTTCATATCCAGGTCTCCACTGTGCTGCTGTAGAGCACAGCAGACAGAGCAGATGATGGTGTGTATAGTAGAGCCAGTTTGCCACGTTGCTCGCCTCCGTCTCCCCCTCTGTCTCCCTCTCTGCCCCCCCCTCTGTCCCTCTCCTGCCTGCCTGCTCTGACTGAACTCAGCTGGCCTTTACTGTACAAGATCTGGAGGAGTTGCATCAGCCTGTGAGCTGCACACTGACAGCGGCTTAGTCTCGATCCTGCAGAGGGAAGCTACATAAGGACAGTCTACTCACCCATTCAGCATTATTGGGGGTGTTTTACAACCAAATGGAATGCATATCATTTCCTCTGCTACCTTACTGGTGGTAGCTGCTTGGAATGAATGGCTGGATTTGAATGCATCATGAAGCACGTTGCAAAATGCAGTGTAGCAGCCTGTCACGGTGCCTCATGCACTTGACAGTGAACACTGAGCATGGGAAACCTGAAACCTGCTTCCTTCACACATGCTTCAGTCAGAAGTAACTTCTCTGTCTGTGGATGTGGGCTGTGCTTTCTGTCGGCCAATAGCTTTTCTCAGAGCTGCCTTTAAAGATTAAATAACCATTGAATCCCTCCCCTAGGTCTTTTCAGCTCATGCTTTTTTACACTCATAGGGCTGCAACTAACAATTATTTTCATAGTGATCAATCACCCGATTATTTTCTAGATTAATCAATAAACAGAAATTTAGTTATCTGTCAGAGAAGACTATAGAAACAAGAAAGTTTTCACATTTAAGAGGCTTAAATCAGATAATTTTGACAAACAATTAATCTATTATCAAAATAGTTGGTGATTAATAATCGATTAATCATCGCAGCTCTACACACATTCATTTCTTACATATATCTAATAAAAAACCATTCAATTCAATCAATTAATCAGTTGGTTGATATGAATAAAGTAATTTTCTGATCTTTTTGATGATAATTATTTATCAAGCTGTTTGCAGTTTCTTAAATGTGAGGATTGACTGCTTTTCTCTATTTCAATCATTGTAAACTAGGCTACATAAAAATGTAATAACTATGGGTTTTCAGGGCTCAATAAGGATTGCCTGCTTGCCTGGGGCAAGTAAAATGCCATGTGGGGCAAGTAAATCTGGCAATGCACTTGCCTAACCAGGAAGTGGAAGAAAAAATGATTGAACTATTTTGATAATCGATTAATCGTGGTAATTTTTCATGCAGAATGGCATTTCTTCATTTATTTACAGTTGAAACTGAATATCTTTGGGTTTTAGACTGACAAAACAAGACATTTTATTGCAATACATAACATTCTGTTTTTATTTACATTTTACACAACATACCAGCTTACCAGAATGTATTAAAGGTGCACTTGATTGATTTTGTATGCCAAAGTCAAACTAGTGAAGGAAGCATTACTCAGCCTGTAAATAATGTTTACTGCTAAGTCCGAGAAAAGAACCCCAGATATGTCATAGTGATGTCATCAGGGTTATCTTTGCTTGCTCTTAGAGAAAACAAATGTTTGACAGAAAGCTTGACTTACAAACTGGGATCATTGAGTTTGAAATGACCGGGGTGTATGTGACCAGAAGCTAAGAAACTAACGTTTCTGTGTTTGCTCTCATTACAGCATTATTACCAGAACAAACTCAAACTAGCTATAATCGGGCAGAGCCTGTTTGGCCAGGAGGTGTACAGCAACCTCAGGAAGCAGGGTCACAAGGTGGTGGGTGTGTTCACAGTCCCCGACAAGGATGGCAAGGCCGACCCCCTGGGTGAGTTCATTCCCGTCTGTCTTACCTGTTGGTTCAGTCTTTCTCAGACTGTGTGCACATTACTGTCTACCTGCTCCTTCGTTACTATGTACCTAAGGATCATTGTGAAGTGGTTGATTTGATCTCTGGAGTGTTTACTTCTTCAGTTAAGTTCAGTTGGTGTCATTTGAGCCTGATAATACAAACCTCTGTCCCGGTGTTACAGATTACATTGCACATTGTACAAGAAAAGATATTTGTCGATGACACTAAATATCTGTTATGTGAGAATGCTTACTTTGATCCTTAATGTTAGTTTAGTTTATTTAGAAAATGGACAGTGCAAATTAATACATGCAAATGGTAAAAAAATGCCAGAATAGCTGACGTCCACAGTCAAGTTGTAAAATAATGCTAACATAAAGTACACGCCAGTTGTAATGTTAGCTCCTTGCCAAAGCTAGCTTGATTTATCCAGATTTCAGTCTGTGCAACCATATCCAGCACACACAGAGTTGCATTAGCATTCAAGCGGAGTTGTGCTTCTGGCCACCAAATAAATGTAAGTCCAGAATTCATTCTCCTTTTAGCTCAGTTTTTGGTCTGCTCCTCAAACTCCTGAGGGAAATATGGGGCTGCTAAAATGCTACGTTATGTTCATCAGCTAGCTGCTAACTGCGTCTGCCTGCTGATTGGTGCTGAGCAGGTAGTGTACAGTGGGTTTATCAGAGCGTTTTGCTATGAATGAAAAAGTTAACATATTTAACCATAAATATTAATTAACCTAAACCAAGAGCTCACTGGGTTGGTTATGCATCGATATCCTTAAAATACTTCATATTGCAAATATAGACCTTAGTTAACCTAAGCAAGTTAAATAATGGATATTTTACAATATGTATTATCCCTCGTGTAAAAATGGCTCTGACACCTGGTTCACTCACAACTGGACAATGAGAAAAAACATCAAAATGCTACAGAGTAAATGTTTTGTATGGGGTTTGTTTGTCCTGAAACAATGAGACAGGAAATCTTGGCTATGACGGCCTCTGATGGTCCTGTGTCCTGGGTCTTCTCTGGGTCATCAGAGGCCTGTGCTGCGGCTGAGGTAGATGCATGTTGACTCTGCTCTGCTCCTGGACAAAGACAGGCCTTTATCCTGCGTTAGCTGCGGGATAGTGGCTCCATTGTCTGTGTGGGGGGAGGCCCTGTGTGGCCCGGGGATGCAGCTCGGAGGTGTGATGCAACATTTCCAGGAAGCATCAGCATCGTCGGCTATCAGCTGCCTCTTGACCTCTGCCTGTCATCCTCCGTTCGTCTGAGTGCTTGCAGCCAATATTCAGCTCACCTCTCTTATTATTTCTAGTCATAAATATATTCTGGCTGTGGCCGAGCCCACTCAAGTTTTCATTTTTATTGTGCAGCCCTTCAGCAGGTGCAGGGGCACAGAGTGCTTCCACTCAGTGAAGTGTGTGAACTTTAAAGGGACAGTTCACCACAAAATCAAAAATACATATTTTATATTTTATTTTATTTTAAGTAGTTAGGTAGGTTCTACTGTAGGAGGATATTTGTAAAAATGGCTGATATCACCAAAACTCTGCAACTGAAACTTAAACAATCTAGATGGATAAGTAGCACTACAGGGAGGAGGGAAAACTGTATTTTTTATTTGGGATTGAGCTATTCCTTTAGATACAGACAGTGAGGTCATAAAAAAAAAGAAAAAAGACTAAAGTGAGATAAGAATAAAACTAATATTGATAAGATAGTAGTAAAGATCCTGTGGGGACAATTTGCAGTTAGAAATAATTTAATCTGATTATCTTTTCTTGTGGCAAAAAAAGCAATTTGAAAATCTGACATCATCACTATGTATAGTCTGTGGGCCAAGCAGGAACTTGTAAGCAGGGGCAAGGGGGGAAACACTACTGCGCATATTCAGTGGGTTGTATAACCAGGAAGTAAATCTGATAGGTACTATTGCTTCATACCATGCCTGAAAGTGTTTTCCATAGTCTACCAAGGTCAAAAAGTAAATCAGAGTTACTTGGATTAGTAGCTGTAATTCAATTTCTGTTTTGGAAATTGTATTCTTACAGTGATACTTACTAAGTAATGTGTTACTGCAAAACATCGGATAGGCCAATATTGGTCAATAAATTATTTGCCCTTTACCTGAGCACACTTGCATCATCACTTGCACAGCCTGTTAATCACAAGATCACAACAGTATTCCTCTTCCTTGGTTTTGTATGGGTAGTTTTCACACCAGATGCAAACTGTACCCAAGTACACATGAACCACACTCGAGAAAACCTTTTCAATTGGGCCTGGGCGTGGAACAAACCGTATAGGATACACAGTGTTCACACTCATTAAACAAACTGGATTTGGGGTCAAGAGTACTCAGATCGGGGCCCAGAACCCAGATGTAAAAGCCCTCTATCTGCCTTATGCTGTCCTGTTAACAAACATTAAAGGCAAGCAGAAATGTATCAGGCTTATAATAGTGGCATAAAATGAACAGAATGACAAACCATTAATCGCAATTAGTTGTATAACAATTAATTGTCAACTAAAATTCCATAATCATGACAGTGCTACATAAATTGACTCTAGACCTCCTCATGACACCCTGTCCTGTCACCCCAACCTTAGTCCTCAGATGTAGGCGGGCTTGTTGCATGTTCTAGCTTACATGTATATATGGGTTTGTGAGCTGTGTCGGACAGCCTATCAGCATTGGGAATTCTAGATGATGACGTCAGTGACGTACGGTAGCCCCTCCCCTTCGTTTTGGGCGAATATTCGCGAGTTGTTTAGTCACGCGAGTAAATTCAACAACTACACGGCCAAATTTGCGCGAGTAACGCGAGGCGAAAATTCGCTTCGTGTCCGGTGTGAACGCACTGTTAGAGGTGCTTTTGTTGTCATGTGACCTCAGTGGTGTATTTTGGCAAAGTGTGCCAGCTGAAGGACTGAACTGAAGAAACTACACTATGCCAGCTTTATAACAGCTTAGCCAAGTGCGTGGTGGTGCAGCAGGTAGAACTGGTTCTGACTGGAGTTGGGAGTAAGTGGCAGAGACTTCCACATGTGTTTACTAAAATGACCCTTCACAATTTATTACCTCTGTGGTTGTGACATGTAGTGCTGCAAGCTGGGGGCATTTTTCACATTAAGGACTAGGGTTGGGCGATGTCTACCAAACTGGTATATGGTGATGTCCTCTGTAAAGCATTGCGATGGACATTGATATCGTTGCTGGGTTTAAAAGGATCTTTGTCTCAGCACCACGTCTGCAACATAGAAAGAAAATAACAAAGAATATAACAAAGTAGACATGGAGATGTGCAATAATCAGCAGCAACAGCTTCTTCCATTGTCCACTGCGATGGCTGACAGTCATTGAGCACTGTTTATTCTACTATCGTAACATCTCGATTTAAAAGCCTTCTGTATTAGAGATAGTGTCCACTCAGAGTTGCCATAGAGTTGTTGCCTATGCCGAGTTTATTATCTTTTTAAACAAAACTAAGCTACAGACATGTGGCATGGAGATGAAGACCTTTTTAGGCCCAGCAAAGATATCATAGTCCATCATGAAGTTTAACTGTGGTCATCATCATATTCCTGCTCTCTGGACTGGATCAGTAAACCCTCCTTTTCTCTTTCAGCGGTGGCAGCGGAGAAGGACGGGACACCGGTGTTCAAGTTTCCCCGGTGGCGTGTCAAGGGCAAGCCCATCCCGGAGGTGGTGGACGCCTACAAGGCAGTTGGCGCCGAGCTCAACGTCATGCCCTTCTGCTCCCAGTTCATCCCCATGAACGTCATCGATAACCCCAAGCATGGCTCCATCATCTACCACCCCTCCATCCTGCCGCTGCACAGAGGAGCCTCGGCCATCAACTGGTGAGAAACACTGATCACACTCTCTTTTTAAATCTGTGTCTGCTTTCAGTACAGTATTGAAGAATGCATCAGCCATACCTTGTATGGTCCAGACATTGGGACTTTTCAGTTTGAGCCAAACCAAAATTACAGGTGTGAAACCCGCCGTGGTCCTTGGTCCACACAAAGCAACTGAAACTTGGTCAAATTGAACTACGGTTCAGTTCATTTTTAGCATGAAAGCTTTTGTTTGGATGGCTCAGGTTTTCGGACCAATTACAGGAAGTTCTGGCAGGGTATTGCCAGAACCGGAACAAAGGAAAATAACACCAAATCAACAACTCAACCACGGAACTGCATGGGGAGAAGGAGGGATCAATTTTCTTGAGTTTGAGAGAAGTTCAAACCCAGCTTACTTTGTCACCTCTGAGAATGCTGCATCGTTGGTTTTAGAAAGTTGCAAAAATGGTCAGAAAGACATGGGGAGGAGGGGGTTATTCAAACAATAACAACAAGTTCTGATGGAGTATACTGGCCCCTTTAATGTCCATTTCTATCAAACTCCACACATTCAGTTTGTTAAAGTCTTTGTGGTAAAACATTTCAGTCTCAACCAAGTGTTGATGCTATTTCACAGGCTGAGTTGTACTCCACATGACAAGTAAACTGAACTTCAGTAAGTAAAAGTATCTGTCCCATCCCTGTTGGTGTGTGTGTTACTGGTTTGATGGTACCTGCACTGACGGGTAACATAGGGCGTAACATCCTCCCTCAAGATAAAGGGTATCACTGCTTTGCTTTTGGCTCACTGCCCACTCCGAATCACAGAGGTAAAAAATGACAACAGTGACGTTTACATCACAGGTCCACTCACAAAGCCTCAGTGTTTTCCTCACACTAATGACCAATAACACATTTCACTCAAACAAGCTTGGGACTGTTTGTTTAGGCACAACTGTGCAGCCGTAAATAAGTGAGGAAGACAACAGACACTCTCTGCTGAGTGTGAACAGATGGTGGCAGTTAGCCAAAAGAAACAACACAGACTTTAAACATTAACTGACAACTGCAGAAGACAGCCTGCCAGGGAACTGTATGAGAAACTGGAGCATTCAATCAGGGAAATGTATCACATCACATTATTTCTTAATTTAATTGCAGCTGTAATTACAGCTCATTAACAGAATTAATAGACCTTTCTCTGTATCATTGTGTAGTTGTCACTGCCACAACACAGCCACATGTAACCACTAATGACTGCTTTAAAAAGATAGTCACTTTGTGTGCCATCGTTAAGCAAGTAAAACAGAAGGACATATGATAGGAATTCAGTTTATTACATACAGCGTACAGGGTTTAACAGTGAGGTTTCAGAAGTGAAAATCCCGTTCATATTCTGAATATAGGATTTAGATTATTGGACATAATGTTGCAACCATCCAAGGTAGACTGACCACAAGCTATTAGATTGTGAAATGATGGTATATGCTCCTGTAGAAGCCACGTCAGTTGGATATCAATCGCGTTTTAAGAAAAGTATGTTTTATTTACGATGTCAAGAAGTACTACAATGCCCACAATCCTAAAGTGTAACAGCGGCATCTCTGATTGGTGGAGTTCGCTATGACCACAGAAATGCTTACTGCCCCCACAAAGGGGTAGTTCTGCTAGCAGGCTAACTAGTTAGGTACCATGAATGAAGCTAACATGAATGATACTAATAATATCATTATGCATCAGTGAATATCATTTATGTCATTTAAATATAATAGATTTACAACAAGTCTACAATATATAACAACAATGTTATTAACAGTAGAACCACTATAATCATGTCAAAAGTTACATTTAAAAAGAAACTGTATCATTCGCAGTGGTTTATGGGATGAGTTGTTCCTTCACTCTTAAAAATAATTATGTACACTTTGCTTTTTTATCTGTTTCCAATCTTTTATTCATAAAGAATCAAATATTTTATGATTACGATTCATCTCATAGTTGGTTGGTTTGGTTCCAGCTTTAAAACTCACAAACATCAGTGGAGTGAATAAATGGGAAATTCACTTATAGAACTGGAGCTGCTGAAAAAGTTGACAGTCACTGTTGGGCTCTATTGTTTGTATATTTGTCATACATGAACATAAAGCAGCCATCATTTGTCACATGGAAACTGCTGTGATTTTCAGAGATGGAAGACAAATACCCAGAGTCATACTGTGCTGGCATGCAAACACAAGCTTTATTTGTATATCACCTAGCATACAGGTTCATACAGGTTAGTACAGGTTCATGTAGTACAGCTCCACAATGAGAGACAAACAAACATAATAGTAAAAGCATCGAGATATAAGAGTGAAAATTGAATAAAATGATATAAGTGAAGTAAAACACAAGAATAGGAAAAAACATTAAAATGCTAAAATAAAACAGCCCTGGCTTTGAAGTTTTATGCTTTGAGGACATAAAAGTGAGACTTTGACAGAAGACATAACATAATTATTTCTCATACAAATCAAAAGTGTAATTTATCAGCAATAAAATACATCCTCGCTCAGTTCAAAACAGGGGTTTTGTTGCTACAGCCTGACTTGGTCTGGTATGACTGGTAGCTTATGAGGGATAATGTTATACTGTGTTAGCTAATGGTAACTGGGGTTGTTCTGATATTGATTGCAGAAATGACTCTGATAAGGCCTAAAATGCCAAACCAGGTATCAGCAAGTACCTGAGTTTCTTTAATGCACTGGTATCATATAGTATTATATCTGTATTATCACCCAATATGCAAAGCTCAGGTATTGGAATCTGACTCTGAGTAAGCGTGTTGACTTTATGACTCTTCCCTATTTGTTCTACTGGTGTACTACGTTTTACCATTATCCAGTAACCTTTACTTGTAGCTAGTGACCACTGTTAAAAAGAAAGTTATACAAGCTAGTTTCCTCACTCCTCCTGTGCTTCAGAACAACTAAAGGGCTACAAGTGCACAGGTCCTGATCCTCTCTGTTTTCCAGGTCAGAGTGGATGTAGAGGAGGGTTTGCTGCTATCTGTCTGTCCAACAGGAGGTTTAAACCAGTTCTGTTTGACCCCAACCTCCTGGCAAGCTGGTTTTCTTATCTATCCCGCTTGCTAAGTCTGTCTGTTCTCCACCCTTACTATCTCTCATTCATGTTATCACTGTGTGTCAATGAAAAGCTTCTGTTTCCAAAGATTCCAACTGTAGAAACACAGCTTGTGCTGTCTTTTCTTCTAACACAGTGACTTTTACATGTAGATTTGAACCCCAGCTACTTTTATAAATGTTACCTCCATAGGTAATCTGGCTGTTTGGTAGTGGTGACATTACTACCAGCTGTTAAAATGTCATTTAAAATTAGTGAGAAGAGGCTATATTTTTGGGAAATAAACAGGTGTTTTTCTTTTCCAGATCAATAACACTCTCATGTTTGTCCATTTAGTGTGAATAAAGCTAGAGGTGGTTAGCTCAGTAGTTGGACTATGAGGAAGACTTACACATGCAGGCATTGGATCAAGAAGGAAAAAATGACACTGGAACATCTCTTGTAATTCAAAATCAAAATGTCTCTTAAGTCTTGACTTGTCAGAACTCCAGTTTCAAGATTCCCAACAATTGTGTTGTGAGACATAGTTTTAATTTGGATAGAGATAGAAAAGATATGTTAAATTTGACTTTAAAGGAGAAATCTGTCATATTTTTACTGTCATAAATCATAAAATGACCATGAAATATCACCAGAGGTCAAGGAAATTTTTGCTTCGCTGGCATGAAAGCTATTGTCACAAATTAATGCCAGTGTTTGCCAAATGAGTCTGTTTCTGAGTCGTAAGAAATCATTAATAATTTTTTAGAAGGCGTAGATGCTTATAACAGTTAACTTAAGTAATATCTTAATGGAGTCTGGCAGCAGTGAGACAGGCAGTCGCTTAACTCAAAGTATTTTCAGAGCAGTGGGCTTGTGTTTCCAGGATAATGGACTTTACATTGACAGACAATCAACAGCTGATCAACTTGTCAATGGCTCAAACTCACTATTTGGACTGCAGTACTCATTTTTGCACCTGCAGTTGCTACATATTTCTCCTTTAAAGTAGTCACACTTTAAAATGAGTCTACTTTTCATGTTTCAGACAGTGAGAACTGGATTGTGCTAAATTTATTTATTTGAATATTTTGTTAAAGGCTCCATCTGTCCAGTTTTTAAACTGCTAAATCGTTTTTACGGTTGTGCGGGCCTGGAGCCTATCCCATCATGCATTTGGCAAAAGACAGGGTACACGCTAGACATGTCATCTGTTTGTCGCTGGGCTGCTGGTATTTGGAGGCTCAATAAAACTTACTAATCATAATGTAATCACACCAGAGGTGTCTTAAATATTGCATAATGTGAATCTAGTCAAGATAATATATGTGACCAGCCACGAGAAAACCAGCAACAAGTCGGCCCAGCACAAGTCGTGTAAACAAAGAAAAATCGATTTTTTTATTTTAAATTAGTGATTTTCGTTTTTTTTTGCAGAATATGCCCCTCGGGAGACTTGTTCCTGGTTTTTCCATGGCTGGGCACATATTCTAAAATTGCTTGCAATTAGCCTTAACAGAATTTGGTAGACAGCTTGTTTGTTTCACAGTCTTATCGACAGTCTGATTGCCTCAGTCTCATTCCTCCAGGTGCAATTATCTTCTATCTTCTCTTTATCTGAGTCTGCTCCATTTTCTCAGGTTTATGGTCAACTTTATGTCCTCTATCAGCTCTAAAAATACGTGTGTTATGGCACCGCTCCAGAACTGTGAGTGTGTGTTTGTGTCTCCAGGACCCTGATCCACGGTGATAAGAAAGCTGGCTTCACGGTGTTCTGGGCTGATGACGGACTGGACACCGGACCAATCCTGCTGCAGAGGGAGTGTGCTGTGGAGCCCAACGACACCGTGGACACACTCTACAACCGCTTCCTCTTCCCAGAGGGCATCAAGGCCATGGTAACCACCAGTTTGGATCACACAGAGAAGATAATCAGCTTGCATTTGTAAAGAAACTTTGAAATTGAGTAATCCGTCAAGTAGTCAAGATCCATATCTTCAGTCTCTTTCCCATGTTGCCCAGTTCCCTCTCAGGCTTCCCTGTCTTTTGAGATTTTTAACAACATATTGACATAAGCGTCGCAGACACACACCACACACTGAGGTGTCGCGCTCACACTTTGTCCCGGTACAGGTGGAGTCAGTACAGCTCATCGCTGATGGGAAGGCCCCTCGAGTTCCCCAGACAGAGGAAGGAGCAAGCTATGAAGGCATTCAGAAGAAGTCCAACTCCAAGGTGAGAGTTCTCACTCCAAAACTGAAACTTTATTGTTCTATATATTCATCCTGGACAAATGTGTAACACCCTGTTCAGTTCTGATCTACCCTCTTGGCCATCAGTGGTGGTAGAGTTTTGGGACAGCTTGATCCCCTGTCAGTGTCCCTTCAATGTTGGCTCGGAAATGGAAGTTTTGGAATTTGTGAGTGAGACGTAGGGATTGGTTCCAAAAGCTGGTTCCATTTTGGATCTAGTTCCCAGTTGGCAAAATACCCAGAAGCTCCAACGCTAACGAATCTCTTGTCAGACCTTTTATCTCTCCTCAGCTCTGTTTTATTAGCAAAGATGAATGAAAAACGTGGGGGTAGCAGCTTCTCATTTTGAGCCAACTGTGGTTCCTTAAAACAGACATCAGATTATTTCAGCTGTAGCCAATCACTAGATCAATGATTTTGCTGATCAATAAAAGGCAAATGCTCATCTTGTTGTAGTTATTTTAGCTTATTTTGGTTTTCCGTCATGGATAGTACCTGGTACTCCTTTTGGTATCACCTTGCTCAAGGTTCCAAAAGGCGGGCGATATGGACAAATCAAATATTACAATATTTTTTTTGCCAAATACCTTGATATTTATTGATATTGTGACAATATTATAGGGATGACTATTGGTGCTTTCACAAGATATTAACGCGATGAGATTTTTGATAAAGAATCAACAGTAAGGTGGATATAATGACTAAGTAACTAATAAAACAGCTAGACTGATACAACCTCAGAAAAATCACATTACTTTATAAATGCAGCCTTTGAAACCAGGAAAAGACACAGACCTCTGCCATATCACAATATGACGATATCCAAAATCTAACACCGCTTCCTAACTGGAAGCAAGCGAGCGAACTAGAGCGGATGAAGCCAGTGGCAGTGCCTTAAGCCAGTCTTGTTTCTATATAGTTGGGAGACAGTTTACTTGTAACTCCCAATGCATCCCTGTTTTCCTTCTAAAGTTCGTCCTTTTTGTGGATATTCCCATAAAAAGGCTGCTGAGAATCATATAAGATTTTTAGTCTCTCCTTCCCGCTGCTGACGGCTTTGATGAGTGAAAACAGAAATGTCAAGGATGTCAGTGTTGATTTTGACCAGCTAAAATAGGTTGGAGACTAGGCAACTGCATGGAACTTGGCTAGAATACAGCCAGGGCCAGGATTTTTTAACACAAGTGACACGTTGCTCAGCCTGTTTGCTGACGCACTGAGCAGGTTAGGACATCCCCATTAGACAAAACTGAAAAAATCAGATTTTTGCTCACTTACTCCCTTGCATCACTTCCAGTTCGGAAACTGTTATAAATGATATAGACAATATTTATAACTTCTTGATGACAATCAGATGTGTTATGTAGGCATTAAGGTGCCTTAAATGCATCTAATTAAAGGCATAGTTTAGATTATTTAAGTGTGGTTGTAAGAGGCACTTATACATAGTCAGTAGATCAACAGTTTGAAGAAGCAGCAGGAGTACTGGTGTAGGAAGCTAAGCAATGTACTGCTGTGGACGGGGTTAGCTACAAAAGGCATTTTAGCCACCTAAAGTTTAAGTGTATGCTATATTTAGAATATTTTCACCACTTTACCTCGCTGTCATACAGCCTTTTCTGACTGCCATTATATAGGACAAATATGGCTCTCTCAAAACCAACCAAACTCCATAGGCGAAATCAGTCATTTTTCTTCACTGAACACAGGAGTTTTCATGTACAGCTGCCTCGACCTATTAGTTCATTTGTGTTACTGTGTGACTTCAGTCAATCCAAACTATCCTTTTAAAACACAGAAGTCACACAAGAGCACAAACAAACTTATCGATCAAAGCAGCGGCGAACCAGCAATTCTTTTCTGTTCTGTCAGGTAAAATTACTGGTTTCACCAATAGAGTTTGGTTGGTTTGGAGAGAGCAATCTTTAGCTCATGTAATGGTGGTTTCCCAACAGAAAAGGCTGTCTTTCAAGTATAGTGCGCAGTTTAACTGATATTGATTATTGTAGGTGAGCTCTTTTGTGTCACTAACCCTGTCCACAGCAGTACATTGTTTAGCCTCCATGCTGGTGCCCCTCTCTGCTTCTCCTAACTGGGGGTGTGCCAACCGCCATCTACTGAAGGTGATAAATACACTGACAATGGATAAGAACCACACATGACCCCAAACCAAATAATCTGAACTATCCCTTTAAGACAGTCATAGAGAAGGCTAAGGTGGACACCGTAGCACTGCTCTGCCAGAGCTGTTAGAGGGGAGTATAAAATGGTCACGAGGTAACTGCGGGGACAGAGGGGGCAGTGGTGGGGTTGGGTGTATGGTTTTGAATGCATCTTTTGAATGTGTGAAGGGTGTGTGTTCAAGCTAAAATGGGATGTTAAGAACAGTTGTACTCCAGTACCCTACTTTTTGATGAGTTGCTTGCATTTCTCACAGAAAGTGTTGTTCGTAAACATAAATGCTAGATGTGATGACCCGAATTATTCTAAATATGAGATTTTTAAAACCCTCACATCAAACACAGATATGGATCATTATTTACCTCACTCTGAAGCCCAAGATGCCACATTTTCACACAGAAGAAGACACATGCATGCATGTATTCTGCTGCCGTCAGCTTTTGGACAGCTGCTCAGTGCAACAACACCTTCATTCAGTGAACAGCATGGAAATTTACTGTTGGTGCAACATGTAACTGGCTGCTGTTTATTTTACAAGGAAAAGACAGAGGTGGGGCTGATCCTAGCTCCTTTCTGATTTGTCACTTGCAGCCACATTGCTGGCAGTGTGTCTAAAAGTTCTATTCTTGGTGCACAGGGTTAGTTTCCAGCATGGCTTTTCCACGTGACTCTCAGCTAGTGGCCACCAGCTGTTGGGCTTCCCTCTCATTCTCAGAAATTTCACTGACCCGGTCTGAAAGTGAATCTGAGGCATCAGCATGTTGACTACTGTGCCTCTCTGTCCCTCAGGTCAACATGGCCCAGCCGGCTGAGGCCATCCACAACTGGATCCGTGGCCATGACAAAGTTCCCGGTGCTTGGACTGTCATTAATGGTCAGGTGCGTTTCCTGGAACACACAAGGAAGTGCACACACTGGGCGTCTGCTGTAAAGACAGACCGATGGTTTGGATGGCTGATCCTGACATTCAGTAACTTAACATGCTGTGAACTCCTGGAGGAGTCTTGAATCATGGGTTTACAGATGTTGTAGTTTCACAGTGTGGTAATATTAAATGAAGCATCTTTTCTTTATGTACTAGTCAAATATATAATAAATACTTTAGAATTGACATTTCAATTCATATGAAGAATCTTAAATCTAAGAAGATTTGTATATTTTTTTATTAATATTTTTTAATGACTATTCTTGAGGTACTACCTGGTAAACCTTATAAGGCCTACACTAAGCAAAGCATATTGAGGTTGTAATTCATGTACAACGTATTAACATACCACTAATAGTCAATATTTAAAGGGATAGTTCATTCAAAATGAAAATCAAGTCATTATCTACTCACCCTCATGCTGATTGAAGGTCAGGTTTAGTTTTTTAGTCCACAAAACACTGCTGGAGCTTCACAGGAAAACAAATTTGCAGAATCTCCCAAACAATGGAAGTGAATAAAAACATAAAATGCCTCCATACTGTTCGTCTGGTGTAATCCAGGTCTCCTAAAGCCTCACCATGCCAAGTTGGCTTGAAAGACATCATTTACACCATGTTTTTAGCAGGAATCTTCACTGTAGATCCTCAGCTTAGAGTCACATTTACGTGCACAGGCACACTGTCTGAACTGGGTGTGTGTGTTGTGATGGTGTGCAAATGGCATGTTGTGACTTTAGGAGTCTTGGATTACTCCAGACGAGCAGTATGGAGGCATTTTATTTTATTTTTTCCAGTTGTTTTTTAACGTTTGAAAACTGTTCACCATCCACTTCCATTGTTTAGGAGATTCTGCAGCACTGTTTTCCTGGGAAACTCCAGCAGTATTTTGTGGACTAAAAAAATAACAACACCCCCCCCCCCCCCCCCCCCCCCCCCCCCAAATCATCATGAGAGTAAATAGATAATGACTGAATTTTTATTTTTGGGTGAACTATCCTTTTAAGAGGTGTTTAAAAAACATTAACTCTTTGCTGCTCTTTCTTCACAAAATGATACATTGTTTGTTAGCTAGCTAAAAAGGTAACAAAACGTTACCTTGTTTGCTTTCTAGCTAAAAGGTTAATAAAACATTACATTGTTTACTACCTAGCTAAAAGTTAACAAGACATTACATTGTTTGCTAGCTAGCTAAAAAGTAAACGAAATGTTACATTGGTTGCTAGTTAGTTAGTTAGCCTAGTTAGCCTACTCATGATGGTTCAGCACATAAGTTCTCATTTCACCTCCTTGATTGCAAGTATGACCAAATAATAATGGAACTTTAGTCACAGAAAGAAGAGGCGCATCATAAAATTCAGTTGGGTTGAGTCTGTCACTTCACTTTCTGTGAGGAACTAAATTATTTTGCTCAAAAAGCCAGCCATTTTAAAGTCAAAGTTAAATTTGGTCCAACATAATTTAAAGTTAAGATGATTTAATCAGGGTTAAAAATGAAGCCCTGTTGGTGCAACCCAGCCTTCAGCTGAAGAGAGCATTTAAAGAACCTCTGACAAAAACATTTGTATATGAGGACAGTCCCACACACTGAAGACAGGAACCTGCTATAATATGACATCACAAAAATCAGGTCAATTTGGGTTCACTTGAAGTCTTTCTAACCTGTAACACGGCAGGTTATTTACAGTTTATCTGTCTTTAACACTCCTCTGTGTGTTCTTCCTCAGTCTGTGACCCTGTACGGCTCGTCCATGTTGGGGGGGTCGGTACCAGCTGGTCAGCCCCTGGAGATCGAGGGTGCGTCCCAGCCCGGCCTGGTCACCAAGAATGGACTCATCCTGTACGGAACTGATGGGAAGCCTGTGAGTTTGTTGTACTACAAAACAAATAGTGAGAACAAACAGACAGAGGTGGCTGACTGTGGCAGTGCTCCTGCCTCTGTTGGCTGGCAGTGGGTTTAAAGGCTGCTGGGTTTATTCAAACACAGCATGTTTCGGCCTGTCTCTGCTGGCCCGGTTCCTCTGCTTTATCCATTGTGTTTGTTCCACAGCTGCTGGTGAAGAACCTGCAGTTTGAAGACGGGAAGATGATCCCTGCTTCTAAATACTTCTCATCTGGAGAGAGCTCCAGCGTGGAGCTGACTGACGACGAGAAGAAGATGGCAGAGGAGATCAGGGCAAGTAAACTAAAAGCTGATTGTTTTGGCCTTCAGTGTATGATAACTGACTTCAAATTCACTTAACATCTCCCTGTGGTAGTAAGAGAGCCAGTGTTGAATACTGATTGTGAATGTTTTTAATCACAGAACATCTGGAAAGGCATCCTCAGCAACGTCCCAGCCATTGAGGACACCACCGACTTCTTCAAGTCTGGGGCCGCCTCCATGGATGTGGTCAGGTGAGGGAGGAGGCCACTGCAGCGATTGGTCAGAAATGATTCCTCAGAATGACTCAGATTAGAGATACATTTTGTACTCATCTATAAGCACCCACATAATCAGCCTTGTCAGGGGCTCAGTAACACGTGGAAACTCCAACTGGAATTGTGAGCAGTGTGGGAAAGATAGGTTCAAAATGTTAAATATGACATATTACTGTTTATATAGAGCGGGTTCTGCAACCTGCAGCTCTGGAGCCACATGCAGCTCTGTACCTTCTCTCCCAGTGGCAGTGGCTTTGGCAAAGAATTATGTGGAAATGAAAGACCTTTTTTACATTTTAATTATCATTTATCATTTTCCTGTATCGAAAAAAATTCAAAATTTCAAGGCAACGTACTGCAATAGATTTTTGAGAGTTGAGCGCAACTCAAAAACCATAAAAATAAGCACTAAATAAATAAATAAATAAAAATACATACATGAAAGTTGCATCTTTTAAAGCTGAGGGATCTGAAATCTCAAATTTTGTGCCTTAATACTCAGAATTTATAAACAGTGTAGCCATCTATGATCTTCATAATTTCAGACAAAGAACATATTTATACATTTTTGATACTTTTGTGAAAAATATTCTTCCCTTTTCTATTTCCAGTCATGCTGTCTTAGATAAAATAGTGCTTCATGATTGGATTTTTTGCCAGTAGTACAGCAAGAGAGCAAATACAGGGGACAATACTAGGAAAGATTTCGACCTGATTCCATCGCTGTGGCGAAGCAGAAGCACTGTTTCCTAATTTGTATTTCAGTTATTCTGCAATCTTTTAGCCAATAAAAGCAGAAACAGGTCAGTTTCAGCTCCGCTACCGACGTTACTTCATGCTGTGTTAAGGTTTATTATTAGAAGGCAGGTCAGCTCAATTTATGTGAATTATTAACATTTAAACACCCTCTGCTCCCAGCGGGCTTTTGAGTTTACAGACTGTTAAACCAAACTGCATTCTAAGAGCAGGTGTTTTATGGTAGGGCCATATTTTTTCATATTAAAAACTTCAGTTACACGATTATCTGACTTTGGGATTTGCTTTGACTCAGTAACATCATTAACTAACCTGTGATGAAATCGTGAAGTCGCAGACGTGCCCCGGTCCCACAGTTTATCATTTTCATCCTCTGAGCAGATGGCCTGAAGCCACAGAGCTCATCTTTTACTGCCCTTCACTCTTTGGGAAAATAAATAAAATCGTAGACTCCCACTACTTTTTTTCAATTTGACGCCGGCACTTTTACAGCGCTTGCTTTCACCCACAAAGTGATGTATGTCTGCTCTGCAGCGGTTCAGACCACTGAGCAGGATACGCAGAGAGGACGTACACAGAACCTTCAAAAGTGCTGTTCTATTGAATATAAAGTTTTAGTTGCATAATTTACTTAAAAATAATTTATTGGGGTGGGGGACACTTTGTATAATTCATTTAATATAGGGATGTAACAATGTATTGAATATCGCAATAAAAAAGTCTTAACACTGATGACAAGACTGTGACAATAATGTATCATGATATACATTTTATTTTATTTCATAAAAGACTGCTACAGTGTTTTTGTTTTGCAATAGCACATGCATAATTTAAACATCAAGACAAGTCATGTAAATGACTGCTGCTTTTTTTTATTAAAGAAGGATTTTAAGTTTAATATTTAATAAAGGACTTCTTTCAAGTTGTAATTATTCTTAGTTTTTTAATATTGTGATAAATTCATATCATGGACTTTTTAATTGGGTATTATAGCTTGAGTTTATGGTGTAGTTGTGTCCATAATTAATACCAAAAGTAGCCATTTTTTGAAGCCCAACCAAAAGTCCACAAACAAAATAGATGTATATCCTCAGTATGACTATTACATACGCAGTATTTTTGTTTATTTTCTTAACCTCATCTGAGAAGCATGTCTCCAGTTGGAAGGATTTAAAATACGATTTTTAAAATACAATATTAAATCCAAGGGTGAGACCCAGTTTTCACAGTTTTACCACCGTGCCAGTGACAGCCACACATTAATGTCTGCTGCTGTGAGCCTGTTGAGCTGACAGCACACAACAACATATCATCCCAGAAAGAAAATCGACTAAATAAAAATAAGGAATTTTATATATGAATAATGCAGTCAGACAAATAAGAATCAACCCGATTATGATCCTGGAGAAACTCCTGTGTAAAATAAACGAGATGAAGAGAGCGCTGCTGGTATAACACTGATCTGATGTCTGTGTCTGTGTGCAGGCTGGTGGAGGAGGTAAAGCAGAAGTGCGCCGGCGTCCAGCTGCAGACTGAGGACGTGTACATGGCAACCACCTTCCAGGACTTCATCCAGATGTTTGTCCGCAGGCTGAGAGGCGAGGACCAGGAGGAGGAGCTGGTCATCGACTATGTGAGTCTGTTACTTTTATTGTCTCAGTGGAGTTGAGCTTTTCTGTCTTTCATCACTTGTTATAAGTTATGAACAAACATTAGTGTTTGTGGTCGGTTGGTTTGTGATTGTTGTACTGTTACTGCTGTGTTGTAACCAGGCAACCAAAGAGGTGAACAACATGACAGTGAAGATGCCATACCAGTGTTTCATCGACGGCAATTTTGAGGACGCAGAAAACGGGAAGACCTACGATACCATCAACCCTACTGACGGATCAGTGAGTCACAGCACGTGCTGACACTTGGAATTACACACATACACACACACACACACACACACAGTTTACTTCAACTGAACTGTGTGATCACTTCACCAGGTGATCTGTAAGGTGTCCTACGCCTCGGTGGGGGATGTGGACCGGGCGGTGGCAGCTGCCAAAGAAGCTTATGATAATGGACCCTGGGGCAAGATGAACCCCAGAGACAGAGGAAGTCTGCTTTTCAAGTGAGTAGCTCCACCTAGAGGACAACGGTGGGATTATATGATCAGAAAAAACATCAGATTCAGATTCTCCAAGATTAGAAACACACTGCAAAACAACCACAATAAAAGTGTATATTCTTTCTGCTGCAACACACAGCTATGACCTGCCTGTCATTTAGACCCTAAAATATGTTTAAAAATACCTGAATTACCCTTTAAATTGTGCCCAGAGAATGATTGTACCATAAAATTCCTCTACAGCTGGGGACTATGGTATTACATGTATAACGTACATCACATATGTTTTTCATTTTGTCCTGTCAGACATAACACTTGGAAAAAATAAAAGCTCACACTCTGTCCTCCTCCCCGCAGACTTGCAGACCTGATGGAGGAGCACCAGGAGGAGCTGGCCACCATCGAGTCTATTGACTCGGGAGCCGTGTACACGCTGGCCCTCAAGACACACGTAGGCATGTCCATCCAGACCTTCAGATACTTTGCCGGCTGGTGTGACAAGATCCAGGTATGTTAACGTTCAGGCTCGCAGACTGTAGTTTTCTAGAAGTTCAGCACTGATTATGACAGCAGATGTAAATGTTGTTGTTTGTTTCAGGGCAAGACGATCCCCATCAACCAGGCTCGGCCCAATCGCAACCTGACCTTCACTAAGAAAGAACCTCTGGGGTAAAAACTTCCTGTATTTGAATATTGTCGGTGGCTTATAATCACCTGTGTGATCCTATCAGCTGACGTTTATCTATATGCATATTTATTATGGTTTTTAAATGCATGTTATTTGTTTAGTTTGTTTATAAATATTGTTTTTTATAGATGTTTTTAATTTTTAAAATTTATTTATTTACTTTGTTTTTATTATTTATCTTTTTTATTCAGTGTTTTTAATTATTTTTAATATTTTTTTACTATGATTTTTTGTAAATATTCATTAATTTATTTATTTATTATTATTTTGTATTATTTATTTATTTAGGTTTTTGATGCATTTTTTTATTTAATTCATTTTTTTTATTCATAATTTTTTTATTTCTTATAAATGTTTTTAAGTTAGTATTATTTATTATATTATTTGTATCGTTCATCTTTTTTATTTTTTTCAATGTATTTTTTATTTATTTATAAAAATTTTAATATATTTTGATAAGTAAAATGAATAATAATTAAAAATGTTTGTTTGTTTGTTTATTTCTTTATGTTATTTTATTTTATTTATTTATTTATTTAGGATTTATTTTTTCAATAATTAAAATAAATCTGAAATATTAGTATGTATTTATTTGGATTTTATTTTTTTAATGCATTCTTCACTGATTCATACTGTGTATTTTGTGCGACAGTGTGTGTGCCATAGTGATCCCGTGGAACTACCCTCTCATGATGTTGGCGTGGAAGAGCGCCGCCTGCCTCGCAGCTGGAAACACACTCGTTCTTAAACCTGCACAGGTGACAACACCACACACACACACACTCACTTTAAATGAAGGCGCTCACACAAAGTGTTAAACTGATTCATTGTTACAATAATAATGATGTTTCTTTACGTGAATATTCTTATTCCATCCAGTTGAATGGACCTAGTGTCAGTAGTAGTTCATGTTTCAACATTCACAGGTCACTCCGTTGACAGCACTGAAGTTTGCTGAGCTGTCAGTGAAAGCTGGCATTCCAAAAGGAGTTATCAACATTTTGCCAGGCTCAGGTAATCAACACAAATACAGGACACAAAAGTCCTTTTTTTTCCAAACCACTTGATGTTGTCCCTGAGTGATGAGGTGAAGAAAACTTGATAGTGCACAGAAGACCTGACTGATCATACGCTTTGTCTCTCATTGATTCATTCTCCACCTTCCTCTCCTGCAGGTGGGATGGTGGGACAGCGCCTGTCAGACCACCCTGACATCCGCAAGCTGGGCTTCACTGGCTCCACACCGATCGGCAAACAGATCATGAAGAGGTTTGACTCGACAGACTCATTTCTCATTGGTTGATGAAACTGTCAGCTGAGACTTCATGCCCCTTTTGTTTCCTGTTGCAGCTGTGCCGTCAGTAACCTGAAGAAGGTTTCTCTGGAGCTGGGAGGGAAGTCTCCTCTCATCATCTTCAGTGACTGTGACATGGACAAGGCTGTCCGCATGGTGAGACAGCAAGACTGATTATTTATGGGCTTTTTTTTTTTTTTTTTTTTTTTTTTGCCTGTATTTGGCAGGACAGCTTGCAGCAGGGCGAGAGCATACTTGAGCATTACCAAGCTGCTTTTATGCTGAAGCATTTCAATCAGTACATTTTTCAAATGACAGAGAGTTCACCTCCAGTAATGTTTTATTTTTTTAACCTCTTCCACCACTTCACTTCCTACCATTGAGCAAGGGGGCAGGGGATCTTGAGGGGGAGATAGCAGATCAGCAGTATACACCACATAGAAGTGATTTTTTTTTTTTTAGCATTGTGTTTTATTACGGTAACTATTTACATTTTTGAAGCTTAGAGTGTATAAAGGTTTAGAACTTTATGATCAATGTATATGATGGTCATCCATATGCTCTATCATGTATCGTAAGTTGATCCGGTGCACAATTTAACCACTTGACCACTTAAGAATTTATAGAATTGAACAAAAATCCCTCTAAAATACCACATTAACATTACCACACCAACACCTTGAGGAACACCCCAGAAAATTTTGGAGATTTCTCTAAGAGTTGCATTTTTCTGTGACTGGATGTTTCTGTTCTGGGGATTGCTCAGAGACTTTTATTGTCAGTGTAACTAGGAAAGCCATCAATCCAAAGGTCTCTAGTTTGTGGTTGTGAAGCTTCATGAGGCTCAGATTATCATAGAGGTCACTGTAGGTCATTCTATACAGTCAGGTCAAGTTTCATCACACATTAATACAGCTGGGCTCATTGAATCCACAAGAGGCTCAGCTTTCTTGTCGGACCAAATTTATGCAATTCCAGCGTTCTTTAGTGACCCTAGGATGCAGAAACATTTAAACAGAATAGGTGAAAATAACACATTTATACTGTTTATTTCCCATAACTGCATGGGATTAGCCTAATGTGGGCTTGTCTGTAAAGTGGAGACTAATTCAGATATCTTGAGGTCAGAGGTCAAGGGAGACCTTTGATGGCCATGGTAGTTTCCCCCCACCAAAAGTTAGCCTAAATTTGAAGCGTTATTTACCCCTCTTAACAATAAGCACCAATGGATGCCTCACATTTAGTTTCATATGTTACACAGTATCAGTCTGTGACAGACAGTAATGCCTGTGCAGGGTTGAAAAGGTTAAGCAAAAGTGAGGATTTGCTATTTTTCTCTCTTATATCTTTTAAGCAGAATGTGCCCAAGCACCCCCCCAAAACAAACCAAGTTTTAGTGTGAAGGGTTTAAGTCTTAACCACTCTGATGCAGCCAAACATTGCCTCGCTCAGGTGGCTATAAAATAGATTTACTTGTACCTCTGTTTAATGCATTTGGATATTTTTACAAAGCTCTATTCCATGTGGCCAATGAGCTTCACAAAACAAGACAAAGGAATGAAATATGTCATGCATTATCTTTAACAAGTAGTTTCACTGGCTGTTAGAATTAGATGAGATTGTAGGCTAGACACAAGAATCTAAGTTCTGCTGCTATAATGAACACTTTAAACACAAGCTGTCCGACTAAAATAATTATCTTTGTGCAAAACGGAGTCTGCCGTAAATACTTAAATGGATAAAATGAACCTTCTGTGCAAAGAATTCCCTTTTTTTATTTGATTTCTACAATTTGAGTTACTCAAGTGTGTCAAGACATTATTTCAAACCTAATCTTAGCAACTGAAAACAACGACATTGTCCAGTGTTATAAACTGTTTATTACATGTGTGTATACTGTTTATAAAGGGGGACTTAAAGTAAAATGTTAATATCAAAATCTCTGATGACGTGCAGTTTGTTTTCAAAGTTGTTGCTCTTAATTTTCTGTGTGTGTGTGTGTGTTGTGTGTGTGGTTTGTGTGTGTGCTGCTCCACAGGGAATGAGCTCTGTGTTTTTCAACAAAGGCGAGAACTGCATCGCTGCTGGACGTCTGTTTGTGGAGGAGTCCATTCATGATGAGTTCATCAGCAGAGTGGTGAGTGAGCTTTAACATTACATAAACTATAAGACTTAGTGTGCATTAAAGGGTGATTCTGTACAGGTGGGGGACTCATTAAAACAGACAATAGTTGATATCCTAACTAGCATGGGTCAAGATGCAGAAACACTGGCTCCCACGCTTCCCACAATGCATTTTTATTGTTTGTATTCACCGTTGTTTCCCTGCAAGGTGGAAGAGATCAAGAAGATGAAGATTGGAGACCCTCTTGACCGCTCCACAGACCACGGCCCCCAGAATCACAAAGCCCACATGGACAAGCTGCTGGAGTACTGTGAGGTCGGAGTGAAGGAGGGAGCCACGCTGGTGTACGGAGGCAGACAGGTGGACAGGCCAGGTAACAACACACACACTGAGACAGCCTTCTGAGGCAGACGGCTGCAGCAAATAGGACTCAGTGTTCAATCCGGTCCGGTCAGATTTACACGCAGAACACAGGAGGCGGTGATGAAGAACACTGCGCTTTAGCTCGTCTGCGTTTAAAGAGCACCGTCGAACTTAGTCACACATTTATTGACATGAAACTTTATTTCTGCTTTCGCTTCACACCTGAGTTTGAGTTGAGTTAAACCTCTTCAGCTCTGCAGGGACGTTACTCCCTTTCAGAGGCTTAGTTTTTCAGGAAGAAGGCTAAATCTTGGTGAGGATAAAACTGGCATGGCCATTTTCATAGTCGCTACAGCGCTGTGGTGAGAGCATTTTTTGAAACTTGACCTGACCACATAAAATGGCCGATAGTGACCGCCAGGTTAATCACAGCCTCATCAAACTTCACAACTGAAGACCTGGATCATTCAGAGGATGGGTGGTTTTCTGAGGTATACTGATAATAAGGAGGTCTCTGAACAACCAACACAGCAGAGGTGCTCAACATCCAGTTGCCGAAAAATTTAGTTCTTACAGAAATCTCAAACTTTCGAAAGTTTTTGATACCAAATCAAAGCATGATTTTTTTCTGTGGTGTTCCTAAAAGTCTTGGTGTCTTAATGTGGTGTTTTGGAGGGATTTTTGACAATTTCCTCAATTCTCCAGTGGTCAAAAGTGGTTAAATTTGGTACTAAATCTGTTGAATAAATGGTATCAATCCAAAAACTGCTGCACAACTTATGAGACATAATAGATATAATAATAATATGATGGCAACCATGTGTTCTCTTTCATGTTTTCAAAATATTTGCTCAGGAATTACAACATTATGCTTTTTCTTACTATGTGATAAAAAAAAAATATTCATTAAGATGAAAAAAAAAATGAGCAAAAATAGGTACACACAGCACATAAAAAACACCTAAAAATACCTCAAGCAGGGCTTAAAGAAATATTTTGTAGAATTCAGATTCAGACACTAAAATGCAAAGTTCAATGTGGAGCACAGAAAGCAAAAATTAATTTGCAAAACTTGTATCATTCATCTCTCAACAGTTACCACCTGAACAAATATACAACAAATGCATTGATTTTAAAATCTGTGCAAAATGAACTCTATAGAACTCTTTCATTCCCGAAACTACACAGCATATCTTTATGAAAGATAGTTTGGGATTTTTAACAGCTAATATTTTGGTCAGACATGACTCATTAGTTGCCTAGTAAAGCCACTAAGCTAGCTGGTGAGCAGATAGCCTGAATCTGAAGCATTGTAAATATTAGAGAATCCTGCTGATTGGTCTTGACTTTTCTTTTTATATGACATCAGGGATCATTTGTACTGATGAGTCATTTTCTGTTTCTTGACTGTTAATTTCTCATCTCACAGAGACGACACAGAGGAGCTGCTCTGTCTTATTTTCAGTGTTCATAGAAGCTTTAGCATCATTGTTAGCATTAGCTCATAATCAATCTGATTATCAATGTGGCAATTATCCTTCAGGTTTCTTCATGGAGCCGACTGTGTTCACGGACGTAGAAGACCACATGTTCATCGCCAAAGAGGAGTCCTTCGGCCCCGTCATGGTGGTGTCCAAATTCAAAGATGGGTGAGTCATCAAAAACGCGTCTTGCTGGCTTTGTTGTGGGGCTGTTGAGTGGCTAACCTGTGTCCTCCGTCCCCTTTCTCCAAACCACAGAGATGTTGAAGGCGTGCTGCAAAGAGCCAACGACACAGAGTACGGCCTGGCCTCGGGCGTGTTCACCCGCGACATCAACAAGGCCATGTACGTGAGCGAGCGGCTGGAGGCTGGAACCGTGTTCGTCAACACTTACAACAAGACGGATGTGGCTTCACCTTTTGGAGGCTTCAAGCAGTCTGGCTTCGGCAAAGACCTCGGTGAGTGGAGACATGAAACTGACATGAGGGGCGTGACAGAGATTGATTTAGCAGATTAGAAAATCATCTTACTGTTTCAGTGTGTTTCTTTTTCTTCTCTGCATTGATTGAGATCAAATGAATCTCACTGATCATCAGGAATGGAGCTCCCTGAGGGACAGATAGCTTTTACTGTTTTCCTCAGTAACCCAGAAAGCTTTGACCTGAGGATCTAGTTTGACTGACGCTGTTTTGTTCTCTGTCGTCCACAGGAGAAGACGCTCTCATGGAATACCTCAAGACCAAAGCAGTGACTGTGGAGTACTGAGGCTCCACACTCTCCTAATGAACTCTGACCCACATCTGAATAGGAAGGGACTCGTCTGTCTGCTCAGACATCCGGCTTCATTCAGCATTGCTTCTGGACAGTGTGTGTGTGACAGTGTGTGTGAGTGTGCGTACCGTACGAATGAGAGGAGAGCTTTGTTGTTCATCTCCGTGTGGACAACGTGCCTGTCTTTTTCTTTCTGCGTGAAAATTCACATCATGGACAAGAGACACGTCTGTATATGTACACGTAGAGCCCTGAGCCGGACTCCCGGTGGAGCTCAGCTGGGTTTGACTTTATCTCATAAAAGTGTGTTTTATGTTAAAACACACTCACCACTTTCAACCCGAAATCTATTTTCCCGTCATTATCGATGATGTCATCTGAAGTCATGCCTTCTCATTCACTGGTAACGCTGCCTTCACCATTCCTTTGATAGCTCCTTGTTTTCTCTGTGGCAGCTTCTGGGCTGTTGTGCACCGGACTAGAAAACAGTTCTGAGTTGGGTTAAGGATGAAGAGTTTTAAAGTCTGTTTCATAAAAACAAACACTTTTACATCAGTGCTGCAAGGTGAGAAGTTATTGGAGGTCAGCAGCAAGATTTTCAGGGAGTTTTACTCTCTAATCTTATTTTATCAGACGATGATTTAGACGCTCAAGCATTAAGTTTCACACTTACATCAGTACAAAGTGGTACCAGTGAAAAAAGGGATTGTTAATGTTTTATTGATTGATTACAGAGGATCTCTGATTGTAAAACACTTACAGTATTTAATTGTCACTAAGTAAAGCTATGGTGAGCCATTTTTATTCTATCTCCATCACACACACTCTGGTTGTTATGGAAGAATTTAAAGTTCAGGAATAAGAGGGAAAAAATGAGAGGAGGAAGAATTTTTTCAATTTCGCATTTTGGGTTTAAAGTTGAAATAATGAGCATTAAGTCTTTTTTTTTTTTTAGGTTTAAATGCCAGAGGAGGAAGTTTTTTTTGTTGTTGTTGTTTTCATTTTGAGAATAAAGTCAAAATGTTGAAAATAAAGTAGGAAAGCCATGTTGGCTTTATGGCATTTCAACTTTATTCTTGACATTCCGACATTATTTGACATTTTGACTTTGTTCTTGAAGTTTTGATTTCATGCTTTGAACTTAATTCTTGGCATTTTGACATCATTTGACATTTTGACTTCATTTTCAATATTATCCTGCCATTTTGAGTTTATTCTCAGTATTTTGAGTTTATTCTGCATATTTTGATTCTGATTTTGATTCTTGGCATTTTGGCTCTATTCTTGATTTTCACACTTTATTCTTGATATTTTTACTTTATTCTTGACATTTTCACTTTATTCTCCACTTTTCAATTTAATTCTTAACATTTTAACTTTAATTCTTGTTCTTTTGACTCTATTCTCGACATTTCAATTTTATTTTCAACATTTTAACTTTATTCTCATCATTTCAACTTTATTCTCAAAATTTTAACTTAATTCTTGACATTTTTGCTGAATTCTCAACATTTTGACTGGGCCTCATATTCATCCGCAGGTTGTTTACATCATGTCTGTTCCCACATAACTTTACACATTCACCCTCTTCCTTTTGTCAAATTGGACTTTTTTTGTAAATATTTTTTAACAAAAGAGGGAAAAAGAACTATTTGCTATATTTTTGTCAGACAGAGGAAGACTATACTGTATGTTATAACACTATTATATTCAGCAAAGACACACCAGCTAGATGTTTTTATGCATCATTAATGTGAAGATGTTGTCAGGTTAGTTTTCTATCTGGGCTGAGACGTGTGATTTTTTTTTCTCAGGCTTTGTGAAAAAGGTGAGAGCTGCCCCCTCAATAAACAGTTTGTCTTCAGCAACTATGTCAACCACAGTAAATAAACTTTGATTTAACTTTATTGTACATTGCTTCTGTTATTTATTACTAATATTCTACATGATGAAAGGAAAGAGTGAAGTGTTCTTTCCAAAAGTGCTGCTATTATGTAGTATTTCCTGTTATATTAACATTTAATCAGTTGCAGCAAAATTAAATTTATGGGTCAATAACTCAGTTTTTGTCTCCATGGTTTAGTCAAATTTAAAAGGCCTAGAATTTAAAAATAAACTTAAAAAATACTTCCATACTTTGCTTTTTAGTCTAAAATTTCTGGTTTTAATCAATTTTAAGAGAATATTTGGGGAGTGAAGGCAAAAATGTCTGTCTACCTTCATATATTCTACCTTGAAAGGTAGAACATATGAATGTCTATTATTTAGTTTAATGATCATCTCAAAAAATTGTCATAATCTGACCTGTAAAGTAAGAATTAAATTAATTAAACAAGTAAAACAATGCACCTTTTCATTTTTTCTCCATTTTATTGGTTTTCACAATTAGAAAAAAAGTGTAAAAGAACAGGAAAAAATCAAAGCACCTTTGCAACACTAGATTAGACGTAGCTTGTTGTTTTAATAAACACTGTTGCATTTAACATTTTTTCATCTAGTTAGACTGCCTTAAATATCCTCTGCTTACAGCCACAGTTCAAGCATTTTAAAAATCTGTGCTAAACGACAGATGAGTGGGTTATTTAAATAAAATCACAATAACACACGGTTTAACTCTTGTGATTGACAGGACAGATGACCAGAGGTGCAGAGTTGTCACCACTATCATTCATACAGGGACCGAAGAATGGATAGAGTTTCTCAGTGAAGTTACAGCCAGTAAAGGAGTAGATGAGAGCTGCTGTACCTACGTCATAAAAGGAGACCAGACCCTCCTCATAATCCACAAACACCCCCACCTTCTGAGGCTTCGACTTTAGAGAGAGAAGCACACTTGGACCGGCAAGAGCTCTGTACTCATTTCCACTCTTCAGCCATATTACCCAAAGGCCTTTTTTTGGACTTGCAACAATATTTCCCTTCCTGTTGACTGACTCTCTGGCCACTCCTAAATCCCATTTAGTCTTCCCTTTAACCTGAACTTCATAGTAAAATCTGCCTGAAGAGAAACTCTGCTTTCCTAAAACACAGAGACTAGAGGAAAATCTCTCCGAGTTGTCAGGCAGATTCTTTTTTACATCCCCACAACTGACACTTTTTTCATCATCAGACAGGGTGAGATATGGACTTGCAGTGTCAGGATCCAGAGTAACATCCACTGCAAACTGCTGGACCCTCTTCAGCTCAACATCAGCACAAAACTTCTCCATCTCTGTAATGTGTGTCTTCTCCAGCTGAGCCACAGCCCTCCTCACAGTCCCCACATATGATGAGTGAACTCTGACCTCTGTCCAGTCTCTGGTGGGTGGAGCAGGGTTATAGGATGGGAAGCTTTTGAGGAGCTGGAGGTGGTCTTCTGTGCGTGAGAGCTGCTCCATCTCAGCACTCCTCTTCATCAGCTCAGAGATTTCATCTTCCAGCTCTTTGATGAAGCCTTCAGCCTGTTTCTCGGTTGTTTTCTGCTTCTCTTCAATCATATCGATGACCTGAGCCAGACCTCTCTCAACAGACTGGATCAGAGCAGTGAAGACCTGCACACTGTCTGCTTTCTCTCTGTCTGCATCTTCCTTGCTGAGCTTCACTGAATGTTTGATCTGATGAACCTTCAATTGTTTCTCCTGGATCATCTGCTGAATTTCAGTGTTTAATTTGTCCAGTTTAGCTTTCTTTATATTGTATTCTTCTTTCATAGACACAAAGACATGTGACTTGTGATCTGACTCGGTGCAGAACTGACAAACACACATCTGGTCAGTCTTACAGAACACCTCCAGAGGTCTATTGTGCTTCTTACACATTCTGTCCTCTAAGTTATTGACAGGATTGATCAGGTCATGTCTCCTCAGGCCTGTGATTCTGTGATGAGGCTCCAGGTGAGTCTCACAGTAGGAGGCCAGACACACCAGGCAGGACTTCAGGGCATTCTGTTTGCTTTCAGTACAGATGTCACACAGAACTTCTCCTGTGTTGGTATATTGTTGTTCTGAGCAACTGTTGGCTTTCTTTATAGCTGACTGTCTGAACTGAGCAGCCATCTCAGACATGAAAGTGTTGATGTTAAGCTCAGGTCTTCTGTCAAAAAGTTTGTTACAAATGGGACACTGGCACTGGACATTAATATCCCAGTGTTCTGTGATGCAGTTCTTGCAGAAGTTATGTCCACATGGTATGGTGACTGGATCAGTGAACACATCCAGACAGATGCAGCACAAAAAATGCTCTTCAGAAAGCAGAAAGCTGGCCGCAGACATATCTAGAAAATGAGAAAAAACAAAATATTTGAAGAATGAATCTCAATGAAAATACAATATAATAAAGATAATAAAGTCTAAGTAGAATAACTAGAATACTAGGTATACATATAGGTCACTAGTTGCCATAAAATATGAGTAGCACAAATGCCAAAAATTGCATCAAATCTCAAATACAATCAAATTTACTTAGTCAAATTTAATTTTGTTATATAACATCATTAAAGCAGTTGTAGCCCAATAAATTACATTAGACTGCACAATTCAGGTGTTGATATCTTGTCCAACTTGTGCTTTTTGGTAATGCTTCAGATTATAGCCCGCAAATTGCAATGCAAATGTTTTGTACATACAAGCTAACAGAGTTCTTTCTGGCCATTTTGCTGCCCTAGGCCAGACATCCACAAGTGCCCCTGAAGGCACTGATCTTGTCATCATGATATTTTATGAGAATTAAAATAATTTAATGAAATTTATTTTGATACTACTTCAGTTACAAAAGCCATTGGATTTCAAAAACTCACCTGCAAAAGCCCAAGTCTGTAGGAGGGTTAGGACTACCGGTATTCAGGCACTACAACTGGGCTGCCAATGTCAGAGCATTAATGTACTGGCAAGGGGCTCTGGGTAATTTGGCCCCAGGGGCCCCCTTGTGTTTAAATATGGAGGCTAACTCTGTTTCCAATTCCTCCCTACCAGCCATACTATTCTCTAAGACAGAGAAACCCAGGTCTTTTAAGAAAATTGGAAAATTCTGTCAGAATCTTAGACCAGGTTAGAGGAGGTGTTCTGAGTCTACCGGAGACCAATCTGCTTCAACTCCCTCATGGTCAGGCAATATTTATCATGCCTGGAGGGAGTAGGGTCTAATTTCCATTGAAAACCTTTATATAGATGGACAATTTGCATAATTTGGTCAGTTGAGTGATAAATGACTTGATAAATGACTTGAGTGACTTGCTTCAATCGCATTTCAGCTGAACATACATTTTCTGACATCTTGTAGAACCCTCCTGACTCTAGATATCTTATCTCTAAGTTTGTGTGTTTGTTCGATGGTCGTGTTGTAGCTTCCACCGTGAAGATCAGAGAAGCATAGAAAGAGGAATTAGGCATTGACCTTCCTGAAGCTACGTGTGATAAGAGTCTGTCTATGATACATTCCTGTTCTGTAAACAGTAGACATCAGTTGATCCAGTTTAAAGTTCTCCACTGTCTTCATTATTCTAAATCCAGGTTGCATCAGTTTTATACCTCTATCTCACCAATATGTGATAGGTGCAAAGTGGCAGAGGGCACATTGTCTCACACCTTCTGGTTTTGTCCCTCACTAACTGGATTTTGGTTCAAAATATTTGACTGGTATTCGAAGGCTTACAACAGACCTCTGCAATTGGAAGCTGGCCTTGCTATCTTTGGCTGTTCACAATCAACTGAAAGTTTCCCTATAGCTATGCAACAATCCTTAATGTTGGGAATGACTGTCACCAAAAGAATTATCTTAAGAGAATAGAAGTCATCCTCTCCCCCTTTGTTCCAGAAATGGAAAGCTGATATGACGTCAGTCATACAGATGGGAAGACTCTGATTCCTGAGGATTAACTCAATCAGGAAATTTTTGGCTATCTGGGACCCATTTCTTGCTTGCCTGGACAAGGTTGGGGTGGGATAAATGATAAAACTAGACCTAACATGCAGAGTCGTTGAACATACTGCACAGTGGGCAGCCCCTCATCATTATTGAGCATGGCTGCTCATCCCATGTTTATGCATTACATTTGTTTTTGTTTTGTTTTTTTTAATACATGTCTGAGCCTAGTGTTTATTTATTTGATTCTGTTGTGTTGTTTGTCTGTATGCAAAATCTACAATAAAAATAATATTTAAAATAAATAAATAAGATGGACAGAGTTTGGTGGACTGACCAATAGATTCCTGATCTGGAATCATGAGGATGAAGAAAATTTTGTGCCATTCAACAGTTGATTACACTGAGACAGTTTAAAACAGCAGCTAGGCTTCTTGGGTCATCAGGTCAGCGAGGTTATGTCTGTGTGTTGTCCACATAGTAATGGAAAGAGACGTTGTGATGCTGGATGAATTGCCCAAGTGGAAACATATAAATAGAGCAGTGGTTTTTAAACTTTTTGTGCCCGAGGCACACCAAAGGGCAAGCCAAAATCTCAAGACACACCTGCATTCATATCAATGCAAAATAGCCTCTATAACCAACCTAACCAACGGAGGCAACAAGTAGCCTACTAGCTAATAAGAGGAGGAGTTGTCAGGCAATTGCATGGAGGGCATGTTTTGGGGTTTTTCTGAGGGTCTAGAATTTGTGTGTACAAAGTACTGATGTAGTAAGTTAAAAATGCATAGTTGTACAATGCAATAATAATGTTTTCACAAAAACCCAAGGCACACTTGGACTTAATGGCATGGTTAATGTGCCTCAGGACACTGTTTGGGAACCACTGAAATACAGAACAAAATTGGACCTAAAGTTGAACCTTGTGGTACACCACAGCACAGATTCTGTGAGCTGTAGAGGAGGTGTAATTACCTTCGTGACCATGTAGGTTCTGTCTAAGCGTTAAGAATAAAACCAACTATGTGTAGTGCCCTTAGGACTAAAAGAATTAAAGCTGCACTCTATCCCGTGTCAGCTGGTAAACGGAGGTTACTGGTTACCTTGAGATGTTATTGTGACACTTAAAAGCTACTAGTTGGGATGACAGCCTATTTTCTAGAACTTTTGATAAAAACAGAAGCTAACAAATAGGTCTATAATTGTTAAAACAGAAGGATCAAGGTTTGGTTTCTTTAAAAGATGGTGGATGATGGTGATAGATGTTGGACCACCGCATGTTTAAAAGAGAATGGACAAATACATTTTGTTAAAGAGTTAATAAAAATAAAATAAAATTACTGGGCCCAGTAACCTGTTTAAAAAAATTAATTGAAGTAACATCCGGGCTGCACATGATTTCAGAGATACAAACAACAGTGATACAGGTTCATAACTACTAAAATAAATATCCCAACTAGCATGTAAAACACAGGCTGAGCTGACTTGGGGAGGGGGTGGTGGCCAAGTATATTGCTAAATTTAAATTCAAGAAACAGGAAGCTCTTGCTAATTTAACTGTTTTTTGATAATTCTTCATTGCATCTTTACAATTTTAATAAAATGCTTGTAAACTAGTCCCTGTTATGAGCCTTATCCTAATTTTAATAATTTTCAGGATATGTTATTTAACACTAGATCATCTGAGTACAGACAGGCAGAGGAGGACCCAACACAGAGTGCGCAGAAGACAGACAAAATCCATCAGACAGACTAATCAATGTGATCCAGATCCAGCATTAAACTGAAGAACCGAACCATACAAAGTTTAAGAACCCTGAATTAGTTTATGCTGCCATCATGTGGCCATCTGAGGTGACTGCAATGGAGACCTTATCATTTCAATCGAAACTGACACATGAACTTTTGTAGGAGAAATTATCATTGTCCATTTATTTAACATTTGGGTATTTCTTCATGGTTTTTCTTTATATTTATGTGTATTGATCACATGCTGTGATATGGTGAACTACATTGATTGAGTAATTACACTGCACTCCACTGAAACATATTCAGCTCTGAAGGAAAACTAAGCAACTCCCTCCTGTTGTTCATGTTTCTACCAACCTAAACATAACAGATATAATCTCCCGTACTCACCTGTTTGTATATGAGACTCGTGTGTTTCTAAAGGTCTGATGAAGCAAGCTTTATTTCCTCACGACCTCGTCCTTCTGAGCACTGTGAATTTCTTTCACTTTTATTTCCTGTTCTAGTGTTGTTCCGCCTCTAGCTGCAACAAAAAAACACATGCATTGTGTCCACATGGTTGTGGTGGCTGGATCAGTGCACACAGAGAGAAACAGAAACTGTTCTTCAGATCACAGACAGCTGGCAGCAGAAATATTTAGAGACCCACCAAAACAGAAAAGGAAGATTTTAACTACAAAGTGACAACAATTTTCAATAGTTTATCAAACTGGAATTACTAGAATGATAGGAAAATGTTGAAACCAAAAGAAAATTCTACTAGTTGCTATTTTTGTTCTTGGATTTAAAGCATAATGAACAACAGAAAACATCAGCAGCATTAGAGGGGACGAAAAAGTGATTTGATTGTCATTTGAGCAACGCCTTTACTGATCATGCTTGTGACCTCATGAGAAGTCTAAGAGGTTTCAGTGCTCAGAGTGGATATTAGAAGTGGGTCGGACTGAAAACTCAACAACTTCAAAAAAGGCAGGTGCAGATTGTCCACCAGGACTCTGCACAGGTGGAACCGTCCAAACTGAAGGGATGGTGGCTCTAGGGGTGGTGAGTCAGTCTGAGGGTTTGGTTTGTGCTTAAATATCTCCAAAGCTAGTAGAAGAATTGCTATAACATTTTGCACCAACATTCACTTCATTTTCAGTCCAGTTTCATGATGGTCAAGATGTTTTCGCTCTTCTCCCACTGGGCTCCAGCAAGAGTTAAATTTACCAACTGCCTCTGCCAGCTGATCTGATTGGTTGAAATTAGGCCATGTTAGACGTGATGGACAGATAGCTCATCCAGTCACCTGCCCCGTGTTTTTTTTTTTTTTTAAGTACCTGCCCTTTTCCAGTTTCTAGTTTCTAAGGACAACTTCCCAGACAGTCAGGTTAGATACCATAACTTTTGTCCAAGAATTTAGTTTGTGACCAAATACATGAAAAATGACTGACATACCCATCAGCCTCAGCTGTACTCAGAGTTTAGTGCTAATTAGTAATATTAGGATGATGATATTAGAATGATCAGCTCATCATCAAACCCCTGCAGAAGACTGATCAACCTGATTATTTGAATCAAACCAGTCAATGAACTCTTAATTTATTATACTTAGATCTATCTGCTTATTAATCACAAATGTACATTTGTATTTGGGTGAACTGTCATTTTATGTCCCACTCTATGACTTGTGTGTGTTAAAAAATACTGTGTGGTTTGTTTTAATATGGCTGCTTAGATTGAAGACAACTTGTTGCAACTGTCCCCACCCTGTCATCCATGACAGAACATTGTGTGCTAGTTAGACACACGGACCCTGACACATGCTAACTGTGTCACTTAGAAGTCGACGTAACAATGATTAAAAACAAGTAAGTTTAATTCATACAAAAGGTCAGGACAGTGTGAGAAAAATAGAGCTCACAAAAATTACTGTCATACCTCCAAAACCTAAGCTAACTGAGCATGTGCAGTATGAGTATCATCACTCCAGCCTGTTTGTGGTTGGAGAAAAAAGGGCTTGTTGCAACCATCTGTTGTTGCAACCGTCCCCAGTCTACCCAACTTTTGTTGTAAAATGTATACAAAATATAATACGTGTGTTAAATCGAAATGTTAAATTTTATACATTTTATCAGCTTATTTTCACATCGTCCCTCAGATGATGTAAATCTTGTAAATCTTCTCATCATTTTCCATGATGGAAGTCACTTGTGTCTCTTTGGTCAGTCTCTATGGGTCTGTAGTAGCAGAAATGTTAATTTGGAAGAGATCATCATTTACAGTCACGTTTCTCTGTTAATTTTCATCCAATCAGCCTGCAAAAAGCCTGAGATCAAGTCCACATCTGACCGTGAACATCCACCTCTGACGGCGTCCTCAGTGTCTGCAATAATCAGGCCTGTATCAAATATAAACTTGAATGTCTATTATTTATTTTAATGATCATCTCAAACAATGTGTCATCATAATTTGCCTAATTGATCGTTTCCCTCCATTCTTGTCCAAACCTATTCAATGACACTTTCAGAAGGGGCAGATTTGAAAAAGTGAAGTACCAAGAGGCTGCACATTTATATTTCCTCTGTCTGACCTGTAAAGTTATGTGTAAAAACAATGCACCTTTTTATATTTTTTCTACACTTTATTAATTTTCCACAACTGGAAAAGAAACATTATGTACAAAAGAACAGGGAAAAAAAGCACCTTTGTGATCCTAGATCAGCAGTAGCTTGTTATTTTAATGAACACAATGCTGCGTTTAACATCTTTGTTTAGTCAGTCTGACTGTCTTATATATATAGTAAAATGTTGACCTTTTAGTAAACAATGTAAACACTCATAAACTTAGAATGTTAGCAGGTTATTTAAATAAAATCACAACGATATACTTTTTTTTACATTTATGAATGATCAGTGGGTGGGATGAGGTTGTTAAAGGGCCAGATTCAGCCGCCTATTGACTGAACCTACTTTGGGTTATGTAGGTTTACATGATACTATTCACTGTAGCTTTAAAACTGAGCCTGCTTAAAATAAATCAGCTTGGTGGAGGAAAAAAAACACTTGCACTCAGTGGAGGAATAATAATCTTACTCAATGGTGCCACCATATGAACAAAGTCTGAAACAGCAAGTGAAATCCCAGCAGTGGATTTACTTAACAGATCTACTTTACATCAAATTTAAGGCCTGCAGCCTTTTGCTTCGTTACACTTAGTGACAGTAGAAATTTCACAGTGAATCATCACCACTTATTAAATAAGTTTAACTAACTCTAACTCCTGTTATTTACAGGACAGATGATCAGAGGGGCAGAGTTTTTACCACCATCAGTATTACAGGGACCAAAGATGGGGTAGAGTTTCTCAGAGAACTTACAGCCAGTAAATGAGTAGATGAGAGCTGCTGTATCAACGTCATAAAAGGAGACCAGACCCTCCTCATAATCTACAAACACCCCCACCTTCTGAGGCTGTGACTTCAGAGAGAGAGGGACACGAGGATCGGCAAGGGCACTATACTCTTTTCCCTTTCTTAGCCAGATAACCCAAGGGCCTGTTGTTGGGCTTAGAGCAATATGTCCCTTCCTGTTGATTGACTCTCTGGCCACTCCTAAATCCCATTTAGTTTTCCCTTTAACCTGAACTTCATAGTAAAATCTGCCTGAAGAGAAACTCTGCTTTCCTAAAACACAGAGACTAGAGGAAAATCTCTCTGGGTTGTCAGGCAGATCCCCCTTTACATCCTCTCCACTACTAACACATCTCTTATCTTTAGACAGGATGAGAGCTGGATGTGCTGTATCAGGATCAAGAGTTACATCCACTGCAAACTGCTGGACCGTCTTCAGCTTAACATCAGCACAAAACTTCACAATCTCTTTATTGAGTGTCTTCTCCAGCTGAGCCACAGCTCTCATCACACTCCCGTCATATGATGAGTGAACTCTGACCTCTGTCCAGTCTTTGGTGGGTGGAGCAGCATTCAGGGATGGGAAGCTTTGGAGGAACCAGAGGTGATCTTCAGTGCATGAGAGCTGCTCCATCTCAGCACTTCTCTTCATCAGCTCAGAGATTTCCTCTTCCAACTCTTTGATGAAGCCTTCAGCCTGTTTCTCTGTTGTTTTCTGCTTCTCTTCAATCATATCGATGACCTGAGCCAGACCTCTCTCAACAGACTGGATCAGAGCAGTGAAGACCTGTACACTTTCTGCTTTCTCTCTGTCTGCTTCTTCCTTTCTGAGCTTCACTGATTGTTTTATTTGCTCAATCTTCAGTCGTCCCTTCTGGATTGTCTGTTGAATTTCAGCATCTAACTTGTCCCACTTTAGCTTTCTTTACTTCATATTCTTCTAATATAGGAATCAAAACATGGGACTTGTGATTTGACTCAGTGCAGAACTGACAAACACACATCTGGTCAGTCTTACAGAACACCTCCAGAGGTCTATTATGCTTCTTACACATTCTGTCCTCTAAGTTATTGACAGGATTGATCAGCTCATGTCTTTTCAGGCCTGGGATTCTGTGATGAGGCTCCAGGTGAGTCTCACAGTAGGAGGCCAGACACACCAGGCAGGACTTCAGGGCATTCTGTTTGCTTTCAGTACAGACGTCACATAAAATCTCTCCTGGTTTGGTATATTTTTGTTCTGAGCAACTGCTGGCTGTCTTTACAGCTGACCATCTGAACTGAGCAGCCATCTCAGTAATGAATGTGTTGACATGAAGCTCAGGTCTTCTGGTAAAAACCTTTTTACACAGGGGACACTGACACTGGACATTAACATCCCAGTGTTGTGTGATGCAGTTCTTGCAGAAGTTGTGTCCACATGGTATGGTGACTGGATCAGTGAAACATCCAGACAGATGGAACACAGAAACTGCTCTTCAGAAAGCAGAAAGCTGGCAGCAGACATATCTAGAAAATGAGACAAAACAAAATATTTGAAAAATGAACTTAGCAAAAAGAAAATATAACAAAGTTCATAAACGAGTGTCATAGCTGGAAAAATATGAAAAGGTTTAAGAGGGAAAACATGGTCTAAAAACTGCATTTGTTTTACAAGGTTTAGAATAATTATAATTCACTCAATTAAACACTTAACTAATTAAATGACTGATAAAAACTGAATATTAGAACGCTAGTTTTATTTATACCGGTTCAAGCCTACAGAATTACATTAGATTACTAGGGTCAGATGTTGATCCTGTGTCCACCTTGTCCCCCAAATTATAGTGTAAATATTTGTACACACAAGCTAAAAGGGCTCTTGCTGACAATTTTAATCTCCTTGGCCAGAAATCCACTGGTGGCCCTGAAGGCACTGATCTTGTCTTGTAACTAAAATAATTACATTTGTTGTAATTCTACCTCACTCAGCTTCTGGTCTGTGTCATGTCATCAACAATATATAGTCCGTCCATTCAGACCTTTACAGTGCACACTTGGCCCTGTTATGAGTCTTCTCTAATTTAAAAAAATGTTCAGGATGTATGTAATACTAGAAGAAATATACATTAACTATAATCTACAATTTTCCAGATTGTTTTTTTTGTAAATACAACACTATATACATTTTAAAATAAATTGTGCCAAATGATTCCATCATAACATCAGCAGTGTTTTTCCTCATTTCCCCTGCTATGTTACCATATAATTACATAAACAGGAATTCAGTCATTTCAAAAATATTTGCAATGAAATGCAATTTTTATTCATGGTAATTCACTGTTATTTTATATCCCTCTCAAACACAAAACTGTTACACCAGTATTGCTGATATCTCATCTTTTCCCCTGTATCCAATGATTGTTTTACTGATGTACTAAATAATTATACTTCAGCTTGTGTGCTGTGACCTTTTAGCGTCACCTGTGTTTCACACTTGGCAGGCAGGCAGAGGTGGAGCCAGCACATAGACAGGTTAGTGAAAACCAGTCAGACAGGCAAAACACAACAAACTAAAACCAAACCACATCAAGTTAAAGAACCTAGTCTGAGCTGCCATCACGTGTAGCCATCAGATTTATTCACTGTGATACAAAAAAAAATAAAACTGTATTTCTTCAGATTTGTTTTCTGTATTGAGGCTGTGATATAGTGGACTACACTGATTTATTGGAAGTTATGCTGCACTCCAGTGAAACATGTTCAACTCTAAAGGAAAAACCGAGCAACTCTCTATTTTTTTCTATCTATCTAAACATAACAGATATTATCTCCTGTACTCACCTGTTTGCTTATGAGACTGGTGTGTTTCTGGTAAAGCGCGCTTTATTTCCTCAGGGATGAAACTGACTTTACTCCTTTGTTGCAGTGAGTGTCTTCACACTTATTTCCGGAGTGTGACACTTCTGTTCTAGTGTTGCTCCACCTCTTACTGCACATAGCGAGTTATTTTTTATCCATGTTGTGTCCACATGGTGTGGTGACTGGATAAAGGTACACACAAACTGTTCTTCAGATAGAGAACAGCTGGCAGCAAAACAGAGACACAAACAGAAAATGGAGAATAAACTTTTAAGGGACAACAATTTTCAATTTTATTTGTTGAATAGATTGTCAAAATGGAACTAGTCTGGAACAACAGGAACATTTTTGAAACAAAAAAAAAGATAATTTCACTAGTTGATGCTGTCGTGATTGAACTCAAAGCATATTAACAGCATAAAAAGGGTTGAAAAAGTGATTTGATTTTCATTTGAGCAACTCACACCTTCAAAAAGCAGGTGCAGATGCAGGTGAAAGAATGAAGAAGAATGAAGAATGGTGGCTCTGAGGTCAGTCAGTATGTTGGTTTTTTGGGTGGTCAACCACTTAAGTTTACACTCAAATATCTCAAAAACTATAGAAAGGATTGCTATGAAATTTTGCACATTCGTGATCCCCAGAGGCTGAAGCATGCTCATTATGGTGATCCCTGATATTTCTCCTAGCACTATCATGACATTTGTAGTTTTTAGCAAAACGTATGACAAGAATTAGATTGACTGCCATGAAATTTGCCACTAAACATTCGTGATTTTTAGTACCTTAGGCGATACCTTAAATGATTGATGTTCCCATCAGCCTCAGCAGTGTTTTGAGCTAATCAGCCAATGTTAGCATGCTAATATGCTAAACTAAGATCGCAAACCTGGTACACATACCTCCTAAACATCAGAATGTAAGCATTGTCATTTGTGAGCACATATGCAAGCTGATCTTAGCATTTAGCTAAAATACAACATTACAGAGCATAAAGCGTTCTCATCCCAGGCCATCAAATACCAACATATTTGTCATGTCCCGCGGTGTCTTACACTGGTGCGCAAGGTACCTTAAGTCTGTTTAGGCTGCTGCCACAAAGCGTTTTTTGACATTGTGAAACGGTCGCAGTTTGGTTAGGTTTAAGGCTCAAAACAACTTGGTTAGGTTTAGGGAAAGGTCATGGTTTGGTTAAAACAAGTGTGTTGCGTAATGTAGGTGAGCCACATTGCGCAAGTCACATGACAAACCTAACATTATGTAACCTAAATTTTAGACAACCCAGATAGACCCACGGCCTCTTGACCCATCCATCCATCCACTCCACCTCATCCATACACAGACTTTCTTTATACTGGGTTTAAATTCAAGTTACTTGAAAACCTGGTGCATCTTTTAGAGATGTTAAGGAGATGTTACCTTGTGCATGCGTATGAGATGCTGAGGCATGACAAAATTTTGGTATTTGACAACGTAGAAATGAGAAAAGGCTGTAGAGCTGCTACTATGGAGAGTATGTACACTCTCTCTTGGTGAAACACATGATGTAAATTTTCTCTACCATAAGATTTAGTCAATTTAAACCTTTTACAGCTGTTGTCCTGATGAAGAACATGCTCAAATGTCTTACCTCTTTTCCCTTTTCTCTTCCTCTTGCTTGTTCAGTGCAAACTCGCCTTGAACAGCACTGAAAGTCCTTTTGCGCCAACTGTGCTTAACTCATGAAGCACTTTATCAAAACTCTTTTTGCAGTGAATGACCAGGATTCCCCACGCTCTCTGTTAAAATACACTACATGGTAAAGAAGTCATGAAGAGAGCTGTATTTTGTCTGGACTAAGACAGGCTTTGTCGTTGTGCAGTGCCACATTCCTTTACTGTGATTCATTTTTACGAGTGTGATAAAGAAACGCTCATCCTGTTCTTCCAGTCTCGCCCGCCTGTTTGAAAATACATTTTTCATGATGATTACAGTAACATCATCCTGCCCATTCCATGTCTGTTTATGACATGATTTTCAAGTTATGTCGACAACCTGCTATTTAAACAACTAACACAAAATACCAGACCCAGAGTTGCCACTCTGGAGCCTCCCTGACAGGAAGGAAGCAAAAATTCACATTCAGCATCACGGTGTCTGCTGTGTTTTCCATTCTTGTGTAGGTGTTCATGCAGAAATTGAACTGATGCAAAACCACAAATTTGCTTATTTTATTTCAATATTGAAGTATATAGTGAATACATTGTAATTTTGTATTTTTGATTGAATTAACTGCTCTGTAACAAGATCTAAAAAGTAAACAACTCTTGACACTGAAGTCAACACTATCACTATTGCAGACTACTCCATTAGATCAGAACATTGATTTCATATATGGAAATTGGTACTGTGGCAGTAATAGGATACATTAAGGACACACGTAATGAGATGTGATATAGAGGAAATTGTACATTGTATATTACCAATAATCTTTCTTAAAGCATCTCCCCTGTGAAAATCAAAACACAAGTCTAATCAGTGTGATTGACAGGACAGATGATCAGAGGGGCAGAGTTTTTACCACTAACATTAACACCAGGACCAAAGAATGGGTCGAGATTCCCACTGAACTTACAGCCAGTAAAGGAGTCGATGAGAGCTGCTTCATACATCAAAAAAAGGAGATCAGACTCTCCTCATAATCTACGAACACCTCCACCTTCTGAGGCTTTGACTTCAGAGAGAGAGACACACCAGGCTCAGCGAGACCCCTGTACTCGTGTCCATTCTTCAGCAGTAGAAGCCAAAGGCCTGTTGTGGGACCAGCTGCAATATGTCCCTTTCTTTAGCCACTCCTACATCCCACCTGGTCTTCCCTTCAACCTGAACTTCATAGTAAAATCTGCCTGAAGACAAACTCTGCTTTCCTAAAACACATGGATTAAAAGAAAATCTCTCTGGGTTGTCAGGCAGATTCTTCTTTGTGTCACCATATCTGACACATTCCTGATCTTCAGACAGGATGAGAGCTGGATGTGCCGTTTCAGGATCAAGAGTCACATCCACTGCAAACTGCTGGACCCTCTTCAGCTCAACATCAGCACACAGCTTCTCCATCCATTCTCCATTCTTGAGTGTCAGCCCCTGTTTCCAAGCAACTGTGCACATTTTTGTCATGTGACAATAGATTTAGGAGGCACCCATCATTTCTATCTGGCTATGATGGATATATATCAGATATAATAACTGTTCAGTTAAAGCAAATTTATCCTGGTCTAAAAATGTGTATTATACATGTTGGTGATTTGCCAATGTATAAAAGCATGTGAATCAGAGACTTTTCATCATAGTGATAATGGCTACAATGATAAGATGAATGTTGAGTTGTTTTGTCTCACACATGTGCATTAATAAGAGTATTGAAGCAAAAAAGTAACACAAAAATTACTTTTCCTAGTGACAAGTTACTTTTATAATGCAGTAACTCAGTAACCCTAGGAACTGTAACTAGTTACTAATTTTCAGTAACTTGCCCTCAATTGTGGCCAGAAGACAGTTTGTGCTTTTCAGTGGCTAATGAGGGCTTATTCTTGACAAGAAAGCAAAAACAACTCTTTACAGCTCTGGGCTGCATCATCTCTGTCTCCTGTGGACACATGCTGTGATCAGGAAGAAACAATTTAATTTGGTCTTTTAAAGGTTTAACTTATGGCATTTTCCTCCAGACGGGCAGCTCAGCTGAAGAGGGCAAACAGGTTGTTGCTCGGGCAACTTTAGCTCCTGATGAGGGTTTCACCTCATGGAGTCCACCAGTGAGGGGCATCTGAGTTCCTTCTTTCTCTCTCTGCTGCGCTTCTCATCAGCAGCTCTGTTTCTGATTGGCTAATGACGTGGAAGCAAAAGTAAAAATTGGGACTTTCCACAGAGCTGTTGCTGTGTTCAGGCACTGCAGGAAAGCAATGGTTATAAGGAAACCATGTGAGGAGAGAGAAGACAAGGAAATATGTTTTAAGAGAAATGAGATGTCCTTTACACTGAAGCGTCACATGAAGCAATGCCTGTTTCAGAAAAAAGAGCTCTGGGACGGCCTGCAAGATGGCGGACCAGAAGAACGTCTGGTTCAAGTGAAGCTTGAGGAGCGAGGAAACGACAAATATGACAATTCTCCCCTGCTAATGCTCAGTGTCAGAGGGGAACATGGTGAACTATAGTTGGACACCTAAAGGCATCATGTGGTCAGACTGGTTTTGGTGGTGAACAGAGAACGAAGAAACGGGAAGTCTAACTGCCCCAGTTTACAAAACAGGTTTTTAAATGTTTTCATATTAATCAGAGACGACAGTGAAGAATAAATCTGTCTCATGATGGACAGTTTACTTTCAGTTTCTCTTTTCTTTCTAGCTAAATTAAGTTTAATGAACTGTCTGAAGCCCACCATTGGAAAAAAAAAAGTCTTATCAACTGAAAGATTCTGTTTTGCATTGGAAAAAGAAACTCTATAAAGATATACATGTATAAAAAAATATCCTTCAGCTGAAGGGAATCATCTTGGTGCATTAAATCAGTAATAGCTTAAAGGTTGTGTAAAGCAACAATAAATGTGTGTTCTGAGTTTTTAAAAGGCATTATTAACCACCCAGCTAAACTTGAAAGATTAAAAAAATCATCAAGTTTGTAAAATTAATTTAATTATTTTTAAATTAATCAACAACAGACAGACAGTCAGTGTGTCAGCAGCTTCTGTTTCTGTTTTCTTTTCAGTTCTACACGACAACTTTCGGCCTGTTCAGACTCTGACGGAGAGAGCATGCAGCACAGCTTCGCACACGCCGCTTTACTTGATGCGTCTGTGGCCGTCACAGAGATGGAGCCAGCCATGACATTACTAACACAGTAAAAGAAGCTTTCATCTTTATAACTCAGCGTAAGGCAGGGATTTCTCATGGGTCTTTTTTCCCTTACCTTACTAAAATGACGTGTACTGTATGGTTTGTAATTTCATAACATGGCCTGTAAAAAAATATTTCACTCAGATAGCCTTTAATGAGAACTTGACATTATGGTTGATATGATATATAATATGCATATTAGTGAGCATCTAATGGATTCAAAATCAAAATATCGTCATTTAAGTTTTGTACACTGTTATTGGGTTTGACTTGGACGTCCTCATGCTCGAACAAATCCCACAATTTATTTCACAAGCTAATCATAAAAGGTCATGACGTCTGTTGTAATTTTAAGACTTCAGTAGAGATGATTTACAGGTTAGAATTACAATATCTGTCATAAAAGCAACCTATGCATATGGGTACTTATTTATGCATATTATGACCTCTGATGCTTAAAATTAAAATTCATAGAGGTTGATTCTTACTAATTTTGGAGAGTCAAAAATGCTGTAGTTGAAGAAACACCCATGAATATATTTTTTTACAGAACTCTGCAGGACTCTGCTTTAAACTGTGGTACATTCTCTGAACTGTATTGCTGACCTTGTACTTGCAGTTGGCTGTAGCTTTGGATGCACTGAAAAACATCGGGGTGATCCATGGGGATATAAAACCAAACAACATAATGATGGTGGATCACCAGACACGACCCTTCAGAGTCAAATGATAGACTTTGGCTTGGCCTTGTTCACATCTGAAACCAAGCTAGGCATGCTGTTGCAACATCGTTGGTTTAGGTAAAGTTTATAGAAACCCTGATTATTATTATACTGGAATGTCCGTGAATGTTCTCATTCGTCCAGTCATTGTAATCTCAGGAAAAGATTAAATCGAAAGCAACTGGACTTGTTTAAAAGTCTTATTGAAGACGTTTCGCTTCTCATCCAAGAAGCTTCATCAGTTCATGTCTGTCAGACTAGTCAGAGCTAGTCTAACTAAATGGTGGGAACCCCAGGTATTTAACCTCTGTGAATGTGTTCAAATTCATGAGTGCTCCAATCAGATTGACAACAAATTTGCTTCTTTGAAAGTCATCAAAATACATGAAAACGCAATTGCCCCCATTTTTTATTTCATAATGATAATATTTAATGACTTTGTACTCTGAACTTGAAATGTCCCTGCTTTTCATTTCAGAAATCTGGTCACCTTATCTGAGATGAAATGGAAATAACAACTGCTGTTTTCCCTGGCTGTTTTTAATTTATCTAGTTTTTTGATGTTACTGAGCACTCCGTTGGACTTGTAATGTGAATGAGTGAGGGGCTTAATTTAAGTTGCACTTTTCTTTATCTCAACAGTGTTCACTGCAGCTAGATGGGCAAATGACTCCTCCTGTAATTGAATCAAGTGGGTGAGAATGCAGTGATCTGATTTATCGAATAGATTTTGACTAGGGTTTTGCTCATTTGAGTAGAGTGAAATACAAAGCTTATGTCTGAACAGTGAATTACACACAATAAGTTGTCAGAACCTGATCATGTGAGAGGATGTCATTGTAGCTCCTAATTTCTTTTTTTGTTCACAGGTTCAGCGTTCACGATTCAGATTTGAAGTTCAAGATCCACATTTACAGTTTCACATGACATGTTTGATACCAACCTTCTGTTCCATTTTCCTTTTGAATTAAAGCCTCCTTTTCTCTTCTCCTCTGGGCTCTTTTTATTTTTGTCATGTTAGTAAAATGGACGTAGCAGTCCCTGTGATAGCCAGCATTAGTTGGTATAACATTTTCAGCAGGTTCCTGGCTGTGAAAGTTAAATCTCTGCACTGCCTCTTCAGCTTTAAGACTCTCTTCAGTCCCTAAATCTTTCCACTCAAATACTGATTTAATACATTTTTGCCATCCTGTGTCTGTAAAAGGAGTGATCGGTCCATCTTTCTTAATTATATGCATACAGCACTCCATTTTCTTATGCTAATGTAATGCTAGCAAACAAATAAAAAAAAAAATAGCAACAAAGATTAATCTAGTGGCGGGAGAAGGGTCGTTTTTATGACGTTTCATCATTTTGACAGATAAATGACAGGTGAAGTTCCCAAGCAAGATAACAGACCACAAATGTGTGAAATCAGATGTTTATTTTGTATAAAGCTCACAGAGAAAATATACATAAATATTCAAATAAACAGACTGTTTAAAAAAGTCCTGTTTAAAAAAGTTATGTATTGAAGACATATAAGAGACTTTATTAGGCTATGTATGTATGGCTCCATAGACATGGAGCTTTTTTTTTTCTTTTTTCCAAGCGTTCCATTGGATGATAACTGCAATGACATCATGCATGTCGGACCTCGAACGTAGCTGTCTGCTCTGTTTGCCGGAAAAAAGGTACAAAAATGCGCAAGAAGTACCGGTGGCAACAATTTTATTTTGATTTGTTGAAAACTTAAGAAGTTGTCAACAAAAATCTGGGTCCTCCCCCGATAGGGATCGTTTAAGTACAAGAAATCGCGGCTTCGGCCCACCGCCTAATGTGATAGGATGCCTCACTGTGTGAAATCAATATTTAACACCTCTTATAACCACAAACTGACTCAGTAACCCTGAGGGTCCTATCTTACACCCGGCCCAAAGCCGCAGTGCTGGAGGCGCAGGTGGATTTGCTGTCTTACACCGGCGTAATTGCCATTTTTGTCACGTCCACAAGATAGCACATGTACGTGCACCTGGTCTGTGCAGCCGTGGGCAGGAGGTGTAAAAATGAAGGCAAAACAAAGGCGAGGCCCAGTGCATTTGCTATCGTGCGCACGCGCGCACACACACGTGATCCAGAAAAACAAGGATTGAACAATTATGATCTTTTATTGTTATTGGGCACGGCCGGACCAGCTTACCAAAAAACAGGCTCGAGAACAGCACACGCAGAGGGCGCGTCACGTGACTCTCTACTCCAGAGGTCAGTACACCACTAGTTGTGCACATAGCAAAAGTAAAATTCCTGACAGCTAATGAGGCTGTATTTCGCATATAGCCCCTTTAAAGAGAGTTAAAAACTGCTCCAATGGCTGAAGGCCAAATAAGTAACAAGTCTGACAATATGGTGTTCAGACGCTGCATTTTATGACAGTTACACATAGATGGAAAATAACAAATTTGTATGTTTCAAAACAAAATTAAAGATTTTTTTCAATTGATTAAAAAAAAGTTAAAAACATGAATTTTGGAAATGATTATTTTTTTTAATGATCATTTTCAACACATTTTGACTTTTGGATCACATCACACAAGTAGGAAACGAACCTCTGCAGCCAACATGTGAATCTAATTATAGTGCAGAAATATCAGGTGAATATCAAACAATAACATATGAGTTTGTCTTCAACTACAGGAACTTCTGACTCTCCAAACTGAGTAAAAATCAACCTCCATGAATTTTAATTTTAAACATTAGAGATTACAATATATATAAATAGGTACCCAAAATTGCATGTAGTCGTTAAGATTTTAATCTGGAACATATTTATTTGTTCATGTTTTTTACCATTTGTGCTTGAAATAATAAAAAAAGATGTTTCAGGTTTTTTTTTTTATCAGTTTTCAAACATTTTTATGCAAAACTATTACATTTCATAGCTTTGAACTGAATAACTAGACATACAAAAAAAGAAAGGTAACTAACATGTTAGCCTGGATTAATACATTTGGATTCAGCAGTGCATGTGACTGAGGCTTTATTTTCATTGACATAAACTTTATCATACTTGATGTAAGAATCTTAACTCATGAAAATTAAAAACAAGGTGATCCACAGTGGAACACCTCAACACATGCAATGAGAGGTCACATGGTCAGCTGACTGCCAGACCGGATGAGGTCATCACAGTTTCTGTTCTGCCTCCAAAGGCACTTTGGCCTGTAAGTGTACAAAAATAATATTTACTGCTGTTCCCATAGGGATGAGGAAGATCTGCATCTCTCCACACAGGAGCTTTCTGTTCACAGTCTCTGTGTCCGTGAAGAAGCCGAATCCCCTTCACACGAGGCAGAGGCTTTGTCATTGTCAGTTTATCCCACATCACCTCAGAGGGTAGAGAAACTCAACACACAGCCAACAGTCTGTGCGGACCGACTCCTCTACTCCCCCTGTTGATCCACAACCTGGATGTTGGCCTTCTTCTTCTTGCCTTTGTCTCCTGGTAGTTTGAGGTTCTGCTCTGTGATCTCGCTCTCCTCAGCAGAGTCTGATTCCTCCTCAGAGTCTGAAGTGTCCTCCTCGTCTTCCGAGTCACCGTCTGACCCGCTGAGCTCCACCAGCGCTACGTCCTGAGGAGGAAACAACGTAACTAACCAAGTCACACAACAAAGTTAAAACAAACACAAAGAGCTTTCTTATCTGGAGTTTTCTAGTTGACCACAGGGGGGCAGGAGAGCTCAGGTTTACCAGCAGACTGACACTCACCATCTCTATGACCCTCTGAGCCTCCTCCACACTCTCTATGTCAAAGAGTCCAGCAGGAGCTCCCTCCATCTGCTGCTTCAGCTTCTCGTTGGCCTCGGCCATCTGAGGCAGGAAGCTCTGTAGCCGCTCCAACACTGACAAACACACAACAAAACAACAACACACACCATCACACCTCTGACACAAATGATGTTCTTACTTTCACTGCAGGTAAATCATGGAAAAGTAAGAACTAAAAAGTGACAAAGAGCAAGACATTCATTCTCACCGCTGCTCCTCGGGACTCTCTCTGTCTGCAGGGAGCTGCCGGCCTTTGGCTTGAGGAGAAGCTTCTCGCTGAGACCTGGCAGACACACAGCCATAGATGTAGGCCATTTTAGTTTGATGAAATATTTCTATGTAAAGGCTTCACTTTTACAGTTGCAGAATGTAAGAATCACTTTAGGCCTAAAATAATGACAAATAATTAAAATTAAAATATTATTAAGATTAACTGTTATCAACCATTTCCATATATTTTTTTCATCTAAGCAACAGGGAGCCTAATCCTCAACTCATGGATATTCAGTTTACTGTCAGAGTAAAGAAACCAGAAAATATTCACATTTTAGAAGCTGAGATAAGAGAATTTTGACTTTTTTCTTTCTTTAAAAAAATACTCAAACCAATTAATCAGAAATCAAAATATGGGTGATTAATTTAATAATTGATTAATAATCAATGAATCACTGCAGCTCTAGCAAACAGTCAATCATGAGACACAGCAACAGAAACACAGACAATGAGTGCAGACGGTGAGGAATCAGGTCAGCTCACCAGTGTTTAATGTCTATCAAGTTGAGATCATTCAGTTATCTATTTATTTTTATTTATTTGTGTAAATGCATCTGTGTGTGTTTTTTAACATTATTACTTTTTAACCTTGATTTAAAATATCTTGATAAACAAAGTGGTTAAATCCAACCTTTTCCCATCAGGTCTTTTTTTTTTTTTTTTAATAAATAGGTCAATAACATTATCAATAATTATCTACATCTGAAAGATCTAGACCTTTTCATAATCAGTCACTTGTAGTAATTTTAAATTAAGAAAAAAAAAAGTCACACTTCTCTTATTTAAGAAGAAAGAAATGTTTTCAGTGCTTTGGGAATAATTTAGTTGTCAAAAACATTTCCCAGAGATGAGTAAAAAAAATCTTTAAAGCCTTTTTCACAGAGGCCATATTGAAATAACAGGTTACACACAGGTGTTACCAGTCATGTTACTTAAAGACTTAAAGACACGTTACTGCTGTTATGAAGAAGCTCGTACAGGTCAGAAAACTCACTTGAACACAGCTATTTAACATTCTTATTTTAGACATTTTTCTTCAACATTTAAACTAAAAGGAATTCAAACCTCCTCCGCTCCCGCATGACAACAAAGCCTGTGAAGTCGTTTTCTTCATGTTTAATTCCATTTTAAACGCGACACGGTTGTGTTTTCATCGACATGTGTGTTACAGTGAGACCGACTTGTTCCGGGTGAGAGGTCAGAGAAGAAACATTAAGCTAAGATTTATACAGCGCCCTCTGCTGTGTGGGAAGACTGCACGGAATTACACTGTGACTGTCAAAATTATACCGACAGCATATATGCGACGAATATGACCGCGAGTGAACAAGTAGAGCACAAAGCACTGGTAAAGTCGCCCACTTTGTCTGAACTTATCGGGATTTTTTTTTTAATGATAAAAATTTGACATTTACTAAAGCGAAGTGTACTCCGCGCATGCGCACTACAATCAAAATATCCGTCTGGCACTTTTTGTTCTGACTAGAAAGCCTGTAGTGTAGCGAGAGGTGTCACTCTGATTTGCTTTTGTCACCGCGAACCCCGTTGGACTGAAATGATCAAATACGAAATATAATTAAACAAGAATCTTATTCATCATAAATCTATCTATGAGTAACAAATCTCAAGTGTCCAACTATTTTGCTTTTGCGAACATTAAAAAAGAAACAGGTTTTTAGAATATTACAGAAACATATTTGATGAAACCCCTTAAAGTCAAATTAAATGTTCTTTTCTAGAGTCTATTTTTTAGTTATTTTAAAAATATATTTGAACTTATTTAGGATACGTCTCTCTCATTGCATTGATTTGTTGTGTTTTCATATATTGTTTTCCAAGATTTATTTGCATTTTTTATTGTTGTTGTTATCAGCTCTCCTGTATTGTGTTGTGCGCTTTTTGTGTCTGATACAATATGTACATTTTTTGGTGAATTGTTTACAAAGAAAGAAATTTTTTTTTTAAACAGTTGAATATTTCAGATAATATCATCATCATTACTAAATACACCCTCGCCAAAAAATAAGTTATTAAATTCAGCAATAATTAAAAAATGAGACCCGAAGGAAGAAATGAAAAATTAATTTTTGCAGCAGCTTGTTGCTAGTTCAAATACATTCATATTTGCATGATGATGTAAGGACTTAAATTACTTTTTATGGCCATTTTTTGTGCACACTACCAAAACTTCGGCCATTAAAGAAAATTTATTTTTATTTGTTAATTATTATTTTATTTTACCACTGCTTCTCTACTGAATTTCCCAATGAATAGTGACCTTTGAACAAGTGTGGGCACTTTTAGCAATACATTCATTTTTACTGTTTAATTGAATAATTTTGCACAACGTTGTATTTTTTATTTTTATTTATAGGTCCTTATATGTATAAGAACCTATAGTTAACCAGGATAGATTTCAAACTAAGGTAGCTTTGCTTCAATACGTGAAGTAGCTTGGTTTCAAAGTAGTTTCCCTACACTGCGTCACGTCCATGCGGCGTGCGGATTACACGCGCAATTTTCCAAACCGAGTGATCCATCTTTCCCACATAGACGAGCTTCGGAGGTACTCTTTGCTCTGACGCGGCTCTCTGGCTGCTGGTTTACTGTCAAGGAAGAGGAGTCACATCTCTTCTGCTGGATGAAACGTCTTCGCGGCATTAAAGGTAACTCATGGAAAACACATAGACATACGCCGACAACTAAAATAAGTAGTTTGTTCTTTTTTGTATCGACTAGCTAACACGGCTACTGTTTAACGCATAAGAAAGCATGGAGCTGTGCTGCCTACTGTTTTGATTTGTTCACAGCTAGCTAACAGCACAGTGTTAGCTAACGTAAACAAATATACTCCACTAGCTAACATTCATGTGTTTAACAGCTAGGTTAGCAGCAATCATTAGCTCGTGCGAAATAAGCGTTAAACGAAGACGTCACCTTTAAATACAAATGGTGATATGACAGGCCTGAAGAATAATGAAGTGCATGTGGAAAGGTGGGAAAACCAGCCTTATAACCTGTTCTTATAACCTGTTATAACCTGTGGTCTGCAGACTGCATCATTAACATAAAACAAAAACAAAATACAACGTCAGATTGTTTACTTTGTTTCTGCTCGTTGTCAACTACAAGATCAATTATTCTCGTCCCTCCCTTTTATCTGTTTATGTACCAATAATGATGTAGCATTATTTGTCCTGTTTGGTTTTTACCTTTATATCAGCTAACTAAACTAATCCTGCACTGTCCACCTTCACAACACCCAGACTAAAGCATCATGGATCCTGACAGACAAAGCAGCTACTTCACACTGAATATCAGTTGAACTATATTTAACTATTCTCAAAATATTTCGCTCTTCAAACTAAAACTACTTTCAAAAAGTAGTTCAGCTGCATCCATTCAAAATGTTAGTGTGGAATCACATGTTATCCAGGTGCACAGCCCTGAGTAAACTGTAGGTGTGTTTGATTAAGGGATTTGGCAGCCCTGTCCTCCTCAAGCAGCCTGAGGACGTGGTTTAAAGGGAGAATTCAGCACTTTTCAGTCAGTGTTGATGGCAACTGTCGTAAGTTGAAGCAGTAGTTCCTGAGTGCTGCTACAGTGACAAAAAACTGAGTTCTCCTGCTCTTGGAACTGTGCAGCAGTGCACCAGGATGCATTGCACATGAGCTTCTGATGCCCCCCCCATGTTGCTGTGTATCACCACCCTAACCCAGAGCTATTACTTTGTTGGCCAGAATGTGGTCTTTCTTAGGTGATGAAAATACTCATCTAGCAGGCTGCATGCATGTATCTGTTGTTCCTCTAGCATGCAGAAAGAAGCAGCAGGAGACCTCAGCTTTCTTGATCAATATAGCATCGACGTCCACATAAAAAGAGCTGGATTTTCTTTTTAAAGAAAGGATATGGAGCAAAGGTTGAAGTGGAATCAGGAAAACGTGTGATTTAATCAATAGTGGTGATCAAATAGTAGTGATTTTAATCAAATAGTGGTGATCAAATAGTAGTGATTTTAATCAAATAGCAGGTGGTGATTTTGTCATATTGTATAGAAATTAACATAACGAGAATACTTGTATATATAGTTTGTATTTAACTATCTAAACTACATAACCCAGAATAGTTAACAGCAGAAATAGCTACTGAGATTTTAAAGTAGTCAAACTACCTCCCAAGAGATGCACAATAAATATTGGGGCTAATAAATTATCAGCTGCCAATGTGAAAGTTATATTATTTTTATTCTGATAATAAAATGATCACAGAAAAGTATAGACTGTATTGATATCGAATCTGACAGATGATGTTAATTTGAATTCTTAGGCTAAATGCTTTGTTGTAATAATGAATATTAAACCATCCATCTTTGCTCATTACATCTGAGCCTTTCTTACCCTCAGGTGTGAATAAACTACAGGTTATAGGAACTTATTTATGAAATACAAAAATGTGAGATTATTATTTACCTTATCTTTATCTGCCATGATAAGCGGGTAATTATCAGTTATTGATATTGACTGAAAAAACAAACAAACAAACTATATTGTGCATCCCTATTCCCACCCAACTACTGGAAATTGACTCTTCTTAAGTCCCGCCCTTTTGTGCTCTGTGGAGCACAGAGCACAAGGGCGGGACTTAAGAAGAAATGACAGTTGAGCAAGCTTGGTACCTCTGTCAACTTTCTCCTCTCCTGTTTCCTGTACTTAGTTATTCTATGAGCTCGGCTCATCCATGGTGAAAAGAAAACCAAAATTTGAGATGGTTAAAAGACGTTGATGGCGGACCTGTAAAATCAACATATATTATCATCTTAAATTAGCTAGTGCTAGGTGACTAGCTAGCTAATCTACGTCAATCATTAGTTAGGTAGTTGGCCAACATTTTGCTAACAGTAGCTAGCTAAGGTTTTGCTAACATTAGCTAACTTAAGATGCCACCATATATGTTGTTTGTGCAGGAAAAGGAGAAAGTTAACCAAGGTACCAAGTTTGGTCTACTGTTACTGGAACACAGAGCAAAAAGGTGTGGGCCTTGGGAAGGGTCAGTTGTAGTTACTACTGGTACTAGTAGTAAACTACATGTAGTTAAAACTACTTCCCAACACTGGTACTAATCAAAATGTTATCAAAATCTCATTATGGCCGACTGCAATTTTCAAATAGCAGGCTGCGCAATATTTGTTAAAGGCAAAATTTGTGTCAAAATACCATTTTAAATTAAATATTATGGTGCTGCAGAGATGTCTTGGCCAACACATCATTCTCTAAACTTCAGAAAACATCTTTGTTCTGTACAGATTCTTGAAAAAAGATAACACACAATTGTTTTAATGTGTTTTTCAGTGGAAATGAGACTAATGATGTTAAAATGATCCTTATCTCTAATATTGCAAATTGTATTTCAATTGCAATATCATTCAAATTAATTAAAATTAGATATTGCTTTTACAGAGCATTTTGTGTAAGAATTCAAATTAAATGCAAATCAGCAGGATAAGCCAAAATTGACCAATGATTTGTAGTAATCTTTACAAGTCAAAACTCAGTAATCAGTGCAAAATAAGAAAATGTTTAAAATGAAAAATCTGATTGAATCATGGATTTGGAGAATCGTGACACCCCTACTGAATTCTAATCATAAGCAAGACTTTTCCAGGGACAGGAGACCAAAAGTCAACAATATCTTCAAGATACAGAGTCTGCTACTGCAATGATGTTGGGACTTCTGATTGTCACTCATGTTGATGTAAAGTTGCATGGATTTCCCCAAAGCTGGTCTGTAATTCATTAGAGACCAGCTGCTTCATATTTAGAGTCTTCTCTGGTTTCCCATTAAGGAAGTTTAGTTCCTCTTCATAAGAAGTGACTTATCTGTTCTGACTTGGTATAATATCATATTGAAACTTGCTTCAGGCTGTGTTTTTCTCTTCTCCCAGCTGTCTTCACCTCTGTCGTGTGTCCTTGTGAATTTTCCTCAGGCCGATGAGTCCCTGTATCCAATTTCTGTCATGGATGTTGCACCTGAGCCAGTGTAACCAGTTCTACTGTGTATCATTTCTACACTGCTCTCAGACTGGATGACGGGAGATGAGACACCGCGGCCGTAGATCACATCATGAGTATCCAGAGTCTGGGAGGAGCTATAGGGGAGTCCCTGGGCTCTAGCCTGACGGTGCGTATGAGCGGAGCAGGTGGCGGGTGGAGCGCTCTCTCCCTGAAGCCTGTTTCCTCCGGCCGGATCGCCTCTCTGTTCCAGACCATGGTCCCCACCGGCTACACCAAGCTCCAGGAGGAGCGTCTGGCCATGGTGGACCTCGGAGCTAAACCGGAGGCCGGCTCGCTCCAGAATGGCTACAGACAAGAGACATCACACATAGAAGGCCGGCGGCTCCTGGACCGGGCCTCTCGCTCCTCTGTGACTTTATCAGACTGTGGAGATGGAGGATACTCTGAGACTGAGCCCATGCTGGCTGAGAGGAGGCTCTCCGGGGAGGAGGCCGATGCAGAGGAGGAAGAGGACGAGGAGGAAGGGTTGGGATCTCATGTGCAGAATATGCCCAAGGAGTCGCCGCTGGCCATGGCGCTGCAGATCTTGGTGCCTTTCCTACTCGCTGGATTTGGAACTGTGTCAGCTGGCATGGTGCTGGACATTGTTCAGGTAATCTGAGCTACAATAACACTATTATTCATTCAGACAACAGCAAGCCGCATAGCTCAGAGCCCAAGACAAGGCGGCATTAAAGACTAAGTCCAGTTCATTACATTCGGGTCTTGTTTTTGTAGTCTATCAGTTATGTTAGTAACAGTGAGATGTGGGAACATGGTGTCATCACTGGAACAAAGTCTGAAGGGCAAAAAACACCATCGGTCAGAAAATACAACAGGTTGTAAACAAGGCAACAGTTAATCCAGATTATCTAAACCACTTTTTCTGGAGGTAAAAATGTGACTACAGTCAAAGTTGAAGCAAGAAAATTCTGCTCGCTGTTTGCTTTCATTTTCACTTCCAGATAAGTTTAACTAACCTGTCTGATTCAGGGTTGGGCGATGTCTTGTGAACTGGCATATGACAATGCTCACAGCAGACAACATGATGGACAATGACATCATAGTTATACAAAGTTAGCTGGCTAGCTATATTGAGGAAGCGAAGCTTAGAAAACAGTAGAGCAAATAACAACGGCATGATCGGAAGAAAAGAAAAGAAACACAGTGGCCGCCAGTGTAACCAAGTGTCCTGAGTTCGCCTAACTGAGAAAGTTAATAAGAAAATAGTAGATGGAGAGGTGGTGCAATGACCAGCTTCCTTTTATTTTCTCTCCCACATATCAACAACCAAACTTCACCAGCAACTCCTGCCTTGTGGCAACCTCAAATACAGAGGGCTTTTAAATCACAATGTTCTGATGGTAGAGGGCTCAGTGGTCGATGACTGTCAGCCATCATGATGGATGATATCCTGCCCTAGTCTAATTTTCAGACTGACCTCTTTCTAGTGCAGTTGCATCTCTTAACCCCCCCCCAGCTTCAGCTCCGATCAGCAGTGATGGAAACATGACACCTGGGTAGACAGGTGCTAAATTTCACCCCTCTTTTGGTGGTGGCAATGAAGACTTGACTCCTCTGTCGGTAACTGCTACGACTCTTTTGTCCCTTTTCCATATGCATGTTTTTGCTTGGTTTGACTGCCAATGCAGCAGGAATTTGCACCTTTATTACAACAGGGATACACACTTCACTTGGCTTGAGTCAAGCTGCTGTAAATTTTCTGTAATTTCCTATAATTCTTCACGATAAAAGTCCCCCAAATAGTTTGTTATCTAAAAGCTTTTATTATGAAGCAGCAAAATTAGGAAATGCATGTTTTTTTCATCTGCTGTAACTTAAAATGACCCCTATCACCTGAGAGATAACATGACGGAGTTAAAGTACAAACATTGACACAGGAGAGAAACTAAACTTCAAACCACAGAGATTCAGGTAGACGCTACAAAATGAATATTGAGAGCTGAACACAGAGATTTTAAAAGCATCTTTCACTCTGCTTGCCTGCCCACACGAGTTGGGCCTTGGCTTTCTGACGTCAAACTTGACACATCAGAAGAAAAAACAAACAAAGGCAAACTCCTCTACTGTCAGTGGGACAGGAGCCAGTCATCTATTTTTATTGGTTATTACTCGTGTTAAAAAAAAACCCGCATATATGCGCTAATTTTGGTGAAAAACAGTGGGTCATCAATCTGCTTGTCCAAAGTCAGTTTTTACTTACCTCAGTAAAAATAGTTCTGTTTATTAGTGGATATCAAATACCAACACAGACTGAAGTTTATTGTCATGTTTATCACCTATAAAATGTCCTACAATTGTGAAAATTGTCCCTCCCAGTCTTTTAAAGTCAAGGGTGATGTCTTTTAATATGTTGTTTGTTAGTCCAAAATCCAAAAACATTACTTTTATTATGATAATAAACAGAAATTTTGCATGAGAAATTACTTTAACCATTAATTGTTTATCAAAATACGGTGTTTTATTTATTTTTTACAACTTGTAAGTGAGTTACTAGATTTACTAGCCCGACATGACATTTTACTTCTCCTCCTGGCAAGCGAGTAAGCGTCATTGTGTCTAACAAAGATGCTGACTGTATTTACTTCCTCAAAAACATTTGCAAAGGCCGGCTTAAAAAAAACATCAAAAACCTACACCATTTACATCCTTGTTCACAAGCTAGCTGTCTTCTTGTCTTTCTAGTTAGCCAGCGTATCGTGGTGCATTACTGCTGCCATTAGATCAGTGGAATAGTGAGAAACCATCGGAAGGACTGTGCAGTGCATCACCCACTTATGCATGCGACCACGTGCACATGCATGGAATAAACAAAACGGGGCCACTCTGCTCCGTAGTGCTTCAAGAGGTCAAAATAATTAACCTTTAGCCTTTCATTTTTGGAGTTTTTCATTTGGGCATTTCTTCATCAGATCGCCAAATGCAGAGAGATGACAGGAAAGGAGGAGAAAGAAATAGAGAGGATGGCTACAAAGATTGGAACCAGGGACAATTACAGGGACAGCGTCTTAAAACCCCTAGGCTACCAGGACGCTCCTACTCGGGTTAGGTTGTGTTCTGGTTTTGCCGGTCTGTTCAGGCGTTTGATGTTACGTGAACTGATTGAACTGGTATTTGTCAATACAAGACATTCAGGCAAAATAAACAGAGACAAGAAGTTGCTCCCAGCCATGTCAACACTTAAGGGACGTTCAACACAGCAAACAAGAACTCCAAAACCCATTAGCAAAGAAAATGTAACAGCTACCTCATTAATAGTTAAAACTATAAACCAGCACACGAAAAAGGAGACAGTATCATGATTGGGTATTCAAGGGACATTCTCGAAAGGCTCCCCACTTTGTGAAAAACAGCATGGGCTAAAGGTCCAACAGTTTAAGAACGTCTCAGCACATGATTGCAAGTAATTTATGGATTTCACCATCTACAATCCAAAATATCATGAAAAGATTCAGATAATCCAGAGAAATCTCTGCAGGTAAGAGACAAGGCTGAAAACCAACACTGAATGCTTGTGACCTTCGATCCCTCAGGCAGCACTGCATTAAAAACTGCATCAAAAAATGATACTACATGGGCTCAGGAACACTTTGGAAAACCGTTGTCAGTAAACTCAGTTCATAGCTTGAGCTACAAACGCAAGTTAAGACATTCAGAGAGAAATACATATATCAACAACATCTAGAAACACTGCAGATTTCTCTGGGCTCGAGCTCATCTGAGATGGACTGACACAAAGTATTAAAAGTGTGCTGTGTGCCACATTTCAGATTGTTTTCAGAAATCATAGACATTGTGTCCTCCAGGCTAAAGAGGACAAAGACCAACAGATTGTTACCAGCGCTGACTTCAAAAGCCAGCATCTGTGATGGTATGGGGGTGTGTTAGTGCCCCTGGCATCACATCTGTGAAGGCCACATTAATGCATGCACTGGAGCAACGTATGCTGCTGTCCAGACGTCTTTTGTCAGAGACGTCCCTGCTTATTTCAGCAAGACACTTACTAGTATTTAAAAATTCTAGAAAAAGTTAGTACTGGACCTTGAATTATAATTGTTTTGTCAAAAGAAGATAAAAATATTTACTCCAACTGATTGTCAGCTTTCAATATCCAGTTTTACTTCACCAATGTTTTTTGTTTTGGAGGATATTTAGGTTTAAAACAGTAAGTTATGTGTAATGTTTTGATTGACAGGTGAGTGCAGTGGCTGCTGCATGCTAAACCTGCCCTAAATAAATCAAATTTTGTTGCTCCAGGCAATGAAGAGGATGGCAGAGAGCAGCCAACAATGTTCAGAATACCTCTTAAGAATGTTTTACAGTTTAAAACACTTGACATCTTTATTGAATTACTGCCAGGATTCTTGAGAAGTGCATATGCAAATGAGGAATTTGCCTTATCTAAATTGTAGTGTAGCATTTGAATTTGAATGTCAGGTGGGGCTGAGTGAAAGTGGAATCATTAGAAGGTCAGTCATTTATGTACTACTTCCTCATGTCATCCACAGCACTGGGAGGCCTTTCAGTACATCACAGAGATCTTCATCCTGGTTCCGGCTCTGCTCGGCCTAAAGGGGAACCTGGAGATGACTCTGGCCTCGAGGCTGTCCACCGCGGTGAGACACACACACACACACACACACACACACACACACACACACACACTGACTCTTTCTGAACACAGTGTGAATGACAGACTACAGGGAAGTATTTTTATGAAGCGCGAGGAAACAATCTAACTGAAGTTTTTATGCTCAGTTGGAATGGATTTGTCACTAAAAAGTTGAGGCAGTTAAAGTGCAGTGAAAATAAATGAATACATATATTGTGATGTAGCAAACAGTCAGCTTGCATGACTGAAGAGCTGACATCCCATATATTGTTGTAATGTGATGTTTTAGCCGACTCCAGCTGATTCGAAAGAGCTCCACAGATGACAGTTCCTGACAGGGGGTCGTCCATTTTTCTCTCTGTGGATGACATGTTTAATTTTCTGACACAACTGGTTCTTGTTGTAATTAGATGGCTCCGGTCCAGCGTCATGCTGCAGTGACTCAACTACCTATTTTTATTTGCTCCAGCCTAGTCGACAGAGAGCTACTTAGTTTTTTATTTAGTTCCAACATTAGAAAAGTTGGCTAGAAAAGTTTCCAATCAGATTCACAACGTATCCTTGTAGCTGCTGTGGATGGTGCTCTAGGGGTGTGATGTCATTGTGTGGGTGAGTTTGTTTGTGTGTGGTTGCATCATTTTTTTGTGGTGGTGTCTCATCTCCACAGGCTAAACCTCTGTCTGTAAATAGTTGTTATTGGTCATCTCTGTGACACACTGTACAGCCATGCCAGTCTGTAATTACAGCTCAAACGTCTCCTCTGTCAGGTGAAATGGAGAAACAAACTGAACAGGCTTTTTATATAAAATATAACAGCAATTCAGTTTAGCACTAGCCTTTCAATAAACATTAAAATATTCCACATCAGTCCACATTATTGGCACTATTCAACAGCAATTCATTTTAGCACCAGACTTTGAACAAATATTAATATTAAATTATCCCATCATTCTAAATTATTAGTTTTATTCAACAGCAGTTCAGTATAGCATAAGCATTTACACAAACATTCAACTATTCCACATCATTCAAAGATTGTAGATATTCAACTTTTCATGCAAGCAATGCAGTAAGCGTCAGCTTTTCAACAGCGGCATTCACACCAGAAACTGCCTTTTTCTAGTGTCTTGTGGTGGTGTCTCATCTCCACAGGCTAAGCCTCTCTCTGTGTACAGATGTTATTGTTCGTCCCTGTGACATACTGTACAGTCGTTCCACTCTGTAATTACAGCTCAAACGTCTTCTCTTCTGTCAGGTGAAATGGAGAAAAAAGCTGAAGAGGCTTACAGCCTCCAGTGAAATAGCGACCTTGTTTGTCGCTGCAGCTGTCTCTGCCTTCACTGCCCCCTTCGAAGTTCAAGTTTTAATTGCTTTGGAAAGTTTCAAGTGAGAATTATTTTGGAGCGTCTTGAATGGATTTTGGTGTGAGAGCTTTACGGATTAGGAATTAGTGGAGGAATTTGCTGATGTAGCAGAGTGAGGGGTGATTTCCTGTAGAGGGAATAGAGTTGGGCTGCTGCAACCCGGACGGCAGAACAGTCAGATGGCAAATTTATTGGTCCACTCCGCTCCGCAGAGCAAAAGCTGTAATAACTAAGGTTTCTGGGGGTCCATAAAAAGTCTAAAGTCCAATAATCTCAATTTTAGGCCTTAAAATGTCTCATTTCCTAAACTCAGGTAGGGTTGGAGAAACTAGTAAGAGTAAGCTAGATTTTAAAAGTATCCAACTGGAAAGAATCCCACCCCATCCCCTCAGGCCTCCATCCAAAGCCACTCCCCTAAGACACATGACCACACACCACCTGACTGCTGCTGGAGGACGAGTCACTAACCATATACAACTACCTCGTATCTCATTCACATGAAAGAAAACACAGGACATTATCATAATGAATGTAATCAACTAACATGGCTGTTGTTAGTTCTCACAGCTGTATTGTGAGTTAGCATTTGGGCATTTTGGCTGCACTTTTATCTGCTTTTTCGAATAGCTCGCTGTACTGTAGCTTTAGCAATATATCAGGTGAGCCTTGTGGAAGACTGGTCATGTACATGGGCAGAGAACACATGGGCAGGCTGGTACACAGCTAGACAGCCAGGTGGGCCAGACAGTCATTTCATTCGTGCCGAATTTGCCGCAATTAGTTGATTAAACGTTGCTAACCTCACTAGTCAGCATCAGAAATACTAGTCATTTAAACTAATTATCAATATTTTGTTAATTACAACACTTGTTAACTGCTGCGTCTCAAATGGAGCAAAGATGACATCTGTAAAACCAGCGTGGTTTTCTGAGTCTTAGGTCGCTTTCACACCAAAGCTGTTTGGTCCGCTTTAAACGGACCAGAGTTCGTTTCCTCGGATAGCCCGCTTCGTTTGGGAAGGTGTGAAAGCTCATCCGAACTCTGGTGCGGACCAAACAAGCAAACTCTTGTCCGCCTGAAAACGTGGGTCTCGGTTCGCTTGCAAGTGAACCCTAGTTCGGTTCGTATGCAGTGTGAAGTTCACCGGACCAAACACCGGACCAAACACAGGACCAAATATAAGTAGTGACGCTATACGCAGTGCGTACGAATAAATTCAATGGTAAATTATGCGAATTAAACAAATCATTTTCTATAGGTTTACTAAAATCATGTATTCTGTGCTAAAATACAACGTATCTCATCTGTATTTATAATATAGCTTGATTCTGCATCTCTATTTACAGCTCATTAGTCCTTACGTGAATGTTTACTGTTGCTATGGCAACAAGTGACCGCTGACATTAGCAGTTGCTAGCTAGCTTAGCTCAATTGTCTGAACAACAATAACCCATAAATTCACAATTTGGCATATTTAAACAAAATCAAATCACAACTACCAACAGTCACAGTCCTTAAACTCTGAGCTCATATGTTGTCACATGTTAGATTGTCAAAGTTAGAAAAATAACAGAATCAATCCCTGACAAGCTACGATAGCATTATAGGAACAGCTTGCGTTCACTAACGTTGTAGCATTCCCTAAAATAATGTGACGAAGCATGAGGGATTTCCCCTCCTACTTTGTCCAATCTACGAGCGCCCCTTTCAACCACGTGATGCTGCTCAGAAAGTTCGGTGCACTTCAGAAATCACAGTGTGAAAGCAAAACCGAAACAAGTGAAAAATGCAACAATGTTGCGACTTTCAGCTCCCCAAGTCGAACCGAGTCCGCTTGGTCAGGTGTGAAAACGACCTTAGACTTGTCGATTTGTCTAAATTTAAATTTCTGTTTAATGGTCAAGGAAATTACTTATGAGGAACATCCATAGAATTAAATGGTTGCATGGGTTTATTACAGGCTTGCAACAGCTGCAGATACCTGATTTTTTTTCTGTTTTCTTTGTCAGTGCATTTCATTTATTGATTGGTCCCAGGATGTAAAGAGAATGTCAATAAATATAACAGAAAATGTTTCTATGATGCCTACCTTAGCTTTAAATGTGATTATGACCCATCTTAAAAAATAATTGGATTATGAAGTTAACGTTACTGTTATTAAGTTGCAATAAGTCTCGCTTTTACATTTGTTTTGGTTAAAAATTTCTGTTGATCACGCTGTAACATCAAGGGATGTTCCTGGCGACTACCTTAATTAATTATGGACAAAACAACACGTGTGAGGGCTTCGGGAAACATTCATCAGCATTATTCAACGTTTTCTGACATTTTCAAACAAGTTATCGATTCATCAAGTGGCAGATTAATCAATAATGAAATTAATCTTAGTTGCAGTCCTCAAAAAGTCTTAAATTAAACTTAACTATCTAACTTAATTTAACCTGCAGAAACCTGGAAAAAGGGAAGAACAGTGAGGAGGGAACAGGTGTTCCTGTTGAACCATGAGTACATACTGCACACTTGCAGCACATGATGTCTCATAAATCTGCATCATATTCTTCTCCAATCCTGCGTATTTACATTCTTGTACATAAGTGCATGAAGCTCTTATGCGGCAGAACCTGTCAAAGATTCCTCAGTGCGCGTCCCTGTTTGTCTCCACTGCTCAAACTCTGCGAAGTCTTAGAAGCCGAAAGAAGTGACAGAGCAGAATTGTCTCTTTGTTTGCTTTTTGGCTCTTTCCGTTGGCCCCCGGCTCCCAGCATACATGCTCCACATTCACAGTGCTGTGTCAACACGGACAGCAGAGCTCAGTGTGAGCTGATACTCCTCAGCGGTGTCCCGAAAAACTATTTGTCTTCATGTTACTGTTGTTCTCCTCAGGCTCAGCTGTGAAACAGACAGTTCTTTGCAGTGTGGGGAGTCATGCATTACTAAAACATATGGCAGAACTCCCCTAACTTATCACAGTTATTAAAGTTTATTGAATTAGTGCAATGTTGTTACTTGAATTGCAGGTAGTATTACAGAATGGTAAATAAAATCTGATTGGATTGAACTATTTACATGGGTATTCAGCCGTGTAACAGAGAAAAGACTGAGCGCTGGAGCTACACATGTTGAAAAGACTTTCTATAATGGATGAAACCTGTCCAGGCATATTTTAAAACCGTGGCTCACCTCCAACTCAGTATAATTTATGTGAATAAAGCTGCAAAACAAATTCCATAAAGTTGGAGGACCTGCAAGAGAGAAAAATTGAAGCAGCAGAGGTAGAGATACCTGCCTATCCCCTACTATGGGACAAAAAACACTGCATCCTACATTTCTCACAATGCAACTCAGTGTCTTTTATTTGACCTTCCCTGACTAGTTTATACCCACATCTTGCAAACTTAACTTAGTTCAACTTAAATCATGGCCTGTGGTCACAAGAAGTTACTGCATAGTCACCAAGTTTCAGAATCAGGATCAGAAATACTTTATTGATCCCTGGGAGAACTGGTTCATTTTGCTCCAGCCAAGAATCAAAATATATAACTTTATAGAATAATAAAAAAATAGACAAATTGAATTAGAAATAAAAAAAATGTAAATTAAATGTAAAATATGTGCATTACACTACAATAAACAATATACAGCATATATATGTATATATAGAGTACAGTATAAATCCTGTATATTGCCAGTGTATTAAAAGTCCACCTCCAGTTATGTTTTAAAAAATATAAAATGTTGTAAAGTAAGTTGTGTCTCATGTGGTTTTTTTTTCAAAATAATTGTTAAAATGGCTTACAGATGGCTCTCCACCTTGCCTTCATTTAGTTTTAATATGCAAATAGTCCCCGCCCTCTCCACACACCCTGATGACCCTCTCCTATCCTTAAGGCTGCACCTGTCCTCTCCTCTGTTTTGCCAGCTAATCACAGTAACTAGCTACATCTGGCTTCCCCTGTGGGCTGGGCATCACTGCTAATGATATGTATAGCACCACCTCCTCGATTAACAGGATTGGTTCTTAGGTTTATGATGTCATATACCCAGCCTGCTTGAATCTGTTTTTTTTTTTTGAGACTGTCCTTGCTCAATGCAGCTTCAAAGCAAGAAATGCTCAGACATGGAGTTTACTGCTTACTTTACTCCTGATATGTTTTGTAGCACATGAAAAACACCACAGGGGCATGTTAACAAGGTTAGAATCGCGATTTTCACTGGAGGGGGTCTTAAACTCTAATTATATATAATTAGTATTTTAGATGGTGGAGTTCTTGCACAAAATTATTTTGCTATTTTACTATACTGTTTTAGCCCCATACTAATAAACTAAAGCAAAAAATCCTTGAAACAAGCAAGAAATAGAGTCCTGACACAGCATCAAGAGGGAGATTTTCTGTGGGTTGTGGGTTGAGACATAAACTGCTAACCATCTGAAATAAAATATTAACAATCCCACTTTAAAATATTACATTTCAAAGTGGATTTAATAGTCAAATGGGGTACTGCCCAGCCTGTGAAACCACAGGGTTGTGTCTTCATCAGTGTAGAGACAAATTTTAGGCTGCCTGACATACTGCAGCTGTGGAGTTGTTAAGGTAGTTTGACCCTTATTAGGGTGTGAAAATCTTGTCCTCCGCTGCTTCTAAAGAGGACCATATCTGTCTCTTATATTGCCCCCAACTTTATGAAAGTGCAGTCCTAAATAGATGAAGTAGCTCTTTAAGTCGATGACATTTTGTCCTCAGAGTTTTGGTCCTCTGAAACTGTGGGACTGTGCACACTCTGGCGTAGGTATAAGCAGTCATGGAAAACTCATATAATGCTACATTTGCTTTTTCTTTACCCTGTCCTCTCCTACCTCTCAACACAGGTGAATGTGGGCAAAATGGATTCTCCCATAGAGAAGTGGAATCTAATCATAGGCAACCTGGCACTGAAGCAGGTAAACACACACACACACACTTGCTGCCTAAATGAATCAACACCACTATGAGTGCTGGAATCATCCACATGTTTTTTTATTATATTAGCTGCTACACAAATCTGTGTAATTTTGGTTTCATTTTCACACTGAACACAGTTCTTAGAGGCACCTTCACTGGTTTAAAATATTATAATATAGGCACATCCCTCTCCTACATACTGCCATATACATGTGACATTATGGATGGATGTAAAATTCATGAAAGACATTACGACTACCAATGGTGGTAATTGGCTGGATTCATGTGGGTGTTAACACAGACTGTTCTATTGATCGCTGTCTGTGTAGTATGACTGAGTACAGGCTCTGCTAATCATCTACCCACACACTGATAAACACACCATAACACATGCAGCATGAGAGTGTTTTGACGATATGTTATGCAATAAAATCTGCCAGCTGCAGATGTTATGTAATGTAATGGAAGAATCTACTTGGATGTGATTTTTTCACAAGCATGTTTGTATGGAACATTACCTGCCCAAAGCAACCCTTATATGAATCCTGAAAGTGCTGTCTGCCTGTTTTCACACTTGTGAAACAGTAGTGCTTGTTTTCTAAAATCGGTGAAAGAACACAGTAGTTAGTCTCCCTGCCTGTCTCCTCCAGGTTCAGGCCACTGTGGTGGGTTTCCTGGCCGCCGTAGCAGCTGTGGTCCTTGGTTGGATCCCAGAGGGGAAGTTCCAGATGAGCCACGCCGTGCTGCTGTGCTCCAGCAGCGTGGCCACGGCCTTCATAGCTTCTCTGCTGCAGGGTAAACACACAAACAGTCTAACAGCTGTGCACCGCAGTTTAAAATAAACTGTTAATTCTGTCGCCGTGGAGAAGCTGGGTCACTTCTGTCCTCTTCTCAAACAGTCTTTGTAACTGACCTCATATTCATTTAACAGGGCTGCCACAGGTCTGGAAAGTACATCCACAATTCCAAAAAAGTTGGGATGTTAAGTAAACTGGAAATGAAGACAGACTGCAATGACTTGCAAATCATTTTTGACTTTTGTAAATAGACACTGATTCTGAATTCAGATTTTGATTTTGCCTGCAACATGTATCAGAAAAGTTTGGACAGGGGAAAGAAAGATCAGGAAAGTTGTAAAATATTGAAATCATGAACATAATGACCTCCAGGCTAAAGAGGAAAGATTGTTATTGGCGTTAACTTCAAAAGACAGCATCTGTGATGGTATGAACATTCCCTTAACATTTTCTCAAAATGACATTGTGCTCACGCTAAAAACCAAAAATCTCTGTATTTGCAATTACTCCAGCTGCTGTATTTTATGATCGAATTCCTTGAAGAAATAGTCAGAGGACTTTTTATTTTACGAGGCATTTTGTGCTGAAAAATATGACATATGAATATATATCTGTAATATGTATCCTTACCAGTTATTTAGTCATTGATCATAATAAAGCAAGAAAAAAGTTCTGACTTTATTTGTTAGGCTGAAAAATATTTTCTACTTATATGCAAATTAGCACACATTTATTGGATTTTACCCCATGTGCATATTTTAATTAAAATTTAGACTATATATAATATAATATATTTACTAATCAATTAATTAATCTGGCAAAGTTTCATTCTGATGGAACAAAAGATTTTTTTTTCATCTTCCTGGCCTTAAATTTCTAATGCCATTTAATTAAGGTAAACCATTCAAGTCTTTGTATCGTACTGTGCTGGGTGAGACAGCTATTAAGTGAAAGTCTTTGTGAAATACTTTGTCCTCAAAAGTGCTCAGGAAGTCCTTAAAGTGTATTATTACAAAATAGTGGCAACCCTGATTTAAAAAAGTAAGTTTGTAAGACAAAAGCACTTGTGTCTTTCTGACAGGCAGCCTGTGTGTGTAGAATAACGTCTGAAAGACACCAGTATTGTGATGACCGTTAGTCAGGTGCTCTGCCCTGCTTGTGTCATGTTCAGGTATCATCATGGTTGGTGTAATTGTGGGTTCCAAGAAGACGGGCATCAACCCAGACAACGTAGCCACACCCATTGCTGCCAGTTTTGGTGACCTCATTACCTTGGCGATCCTGGCCTGGATAAGCCAGGGCCTCTACAAGTGCCTGGGTAGGTGAACAGCTGCTACATTCACATGACTGCTGCAGTCATAAACATGTTTCCTAATGCCTACATTGTAACTGTACACAGTATATATGCTAATCTGTATAGCATTCTGTTTATTGTGGTGACTACACAAGAAATACTTAATCATCTCATATTGTGTGGTGTGTAATTAGGACACAGCTAACGATTTTAAAACGCCTGAGGCTGCTGAAGAGTTACAGCCTGCACTGACCTCTGTTCAGGGTTTTACACACAAAAAGAGATTCATGGCGCTGAACTAGAGGAAGCACGTTTTTTTCAGTGAGTCTTTACAGTGTTTAACCATTTTGGCAAAGAGAAAAAAGAGAGAAAACACTAGCAGCTGGGCTAAGGCTGCGTGGGAAGGACAACCACAAGCAAAAGGATTTAGAGGAAATGTTTTTGTTTTGATTTTTTATTAGAAAGTTCACCAGATTCATGCAGCTTTCAATTCTGAACAATTTATGACTGACCAAAAGTGTTTTTTTGAGCAGCAAGTATGTCAGTGTTCAGGCTGACACAGCATGACATCTCTGATTTTAGTGATTCCATTAACTTTCCAACATCTGTATTCCTGTCTGTCCATGACCAGCAGGTACTGGGATGCTTGGTGTCAAAAGAGTTTTGGCTGTTAAGAAGTAAGCTGAAAGAGTAACCAAATCATCAGACCGAATCATGTTATCTGGTGGAACTGCGGTGGATTAGTCATGGGAAGTTTGATGTTTGCCACTGTGTGTTTGCAGTAGATGTGGTTTTGGGTGCTTCCACACACACAACCTGTTCTGGTCTTTTAAAAACAAACACTGAGTGTTTGCCCATTTAGTGCAATTTACCAGTTCCCAAGTAAGAGAGAAAAGTGTGCTGAATAGTTTGAAGCCTCGAAGCTTCATTCATAATAATAATATCATATGTTGAAATCCTTATTCTAAAACATTCATTCAGATGTTACACAGTCTATTCATTCAGTTTAAATCCAGTGTTTCTGCACAGTTGCCGATAAAGTTTAGGCTACACTATTATTATTATTATTATTATTATCATTATCATTATTATTATTAGTAGTAGTAATAGTAGTGGTAGTAGTACTATTACTATTATTATTATTATTATTGTAGTATTTGTAGAATTAGATTCTAGCAGTAGCTGTGTAAGATTGTTTCTGACTTGTGTAACCCAAACATTTTCTACTTCCCAGAAGGTTATAAAGTTCAAAAATCAAAATTTATTGGAAAAAAGGTCGATGGAATTATTTCCAAAATTCACAAAGTTTTTATCTAAAGAAATATTCTGCTGCAATCCATATTGTTAGCCTTTCAAAAACAACATTTTCACACAGGAGCACCGGTATTAAGGGGGCAGTCTAGCAGCACCATAAATTACATAAAATTACTATATACTATATTTATGTTAACAGTTATGTATGGTCAGTCTCTGTTTTGACTCAACATTGAGATTTTCATACATTTAACATCTATGGTGGAAAACAGGTGGATGCAAATCTTGGCACGTCAGAAACCCATCTTACCGAATAATACATCCACCTCTTAAGTTTATTTCGGAACACTTCAGAAGCTCATATTCCTGGAGTTTTTGACTTGACCTTGAGATTTTCATACATAAAACATTCATCTGTGCCGAGGAAACAGGAGGATGCAAATCACGGCAAGTCAAAAATCTGTCCTGCATCCACCTCTGAACTTCATTTTCAGATACTTAAGAGTTAAACACTGTTAGCAGCTCATATTTCTGGCTGTTCTGACTTGACATAAAGATTTTTTTGGATCCTAATTATGTTAAGATGTCACATATTTGAGACATACACATAAAAAATAAAATAAATATGCAGTATATAATGGTATATATTAATATGTGAAAAGCAATAACACAAAAAAATGTATTAAAAAAATACACTTAACTAGATTATATATACTAATTTGCCAGGCACTTTGCTTGTAAACAACGCAGATAATGTTTACTTTAAAATTAAATCATAGTATGAGACACATGTTTTATTCAAGGCAACCTACTCTAATAGATTTTTGAGTTTTTAGCCCAACTTAAACTCTTACTCTTAGTCTTAGTCTTACTCTTACCAACCACTAATCTTTAGTTGAGATAATTTACTTTTCTTCTTTTGATAAACTTGAGTCTTTAAGTTTTGGAAATCCACAAAAAACTAAACTAATTGAAGTGAATAATGGTTAATATTTTAATATTTTCAGTTAAAACCATATCATTTTCAGGCACCCACATAATGACAAAAATGAAATACTTTTTTTTGAGGTTCTTAAACTCAAAGTTTATCTAAAGAAGAGAAGTAAATTATCTCAACAAAAGATTGTAGGTTGCCAAAACCTTTTTTGGTTTATTTAAAAAACTTGAGAGTTTAAAGTTGGACTCAAACCTAAAAAAACTATTGTAGTAAATTGCCTTGAAATTTGAGTTGTCTCGCCTATTTTTCTGAGTTAACTTGGTCCATCCCGTGTCAGTTAGAAATGGTCGTGAGCTTCAGATTCTTGCTCTTGAGGTGCTCTGTAGTGAGACACGTCCCTCAGTGAGCCAGTAGAGGTCCCTCCTGCCTCACTGTGCAGCAGCACTCCTCTCCAGTTGCAGAACAGACCGTCTTTCCTCTCACCACACATTCCTCATGTTTAATTCATATCACAGCCAGACCTGTGTTGCACCACCTTGTATTACTTAACACAGTATACACTGGAAGCTGTTTCCTCTTGGAAAGCGTCTCACACTAACTCACCCTGTCAGCTCTAATTGTATGACATAGATGTTCACCAGTATGAAGGGAACAATTTAGCGCTGTGAGCTAAATGTATTAAACACACTTGAGATTTCATATTTCCATGGCAGGGCAGTGCACTGAGGCCGTCTGACTGTGTCACTCTCAGGACAGTGGCCCTGTTGTTCTCGAGCCCAGCCGCACCGACAATTTCCTGCTAAATTGGAACTAATGGTCAGTTAACTCTCAACTAAACAGAATTTAAATCACACGATTATCTATGCAGATAAGAACTTAATGCCTCTAATGCTCCTATTTTTGAGGCAAAGCAGAGGAGAGATGAGACGGCGGCGAGACGTAGTAGCTGCAGGAGCCAAGTCGAGCCCGGTCAGGTTTATTTATAAAGTGCTTTCAACAAACAGGATTGTTACAGAGCGCTTTAGTGAGAGGGCTCAACAATAGATAAAAGCAGGGATAATGAGAGCATGAGATGGAGCACAAACACCAAGAAATGGGGCCAGAGCTTATGAGCATGCACAGTATGTGTGTGGTGGTGTGGATGTGGCAACGTCGGGCCATTTCAGGGCAATCCACAAGAGAACTGAATCCATGATGTAGACAAAATGGGAATAAATGGCTGGTATTGAGTTACATTGGGTCTAGACACTGGCTGCATTAACACCTGCAGAAAGGGAGTCCTATATAAGTCTCATATTACAGGATTATAAAAAATTGCACAAAAAGAGAGGACATTATCTATAATATATTTTAATAGTTTTTATTCACCACATTTTTACATGGAGCCATAAACTGTGCATGAAAAAAGTGCCAAAAAGCAGTTTTAAATGTCTGGATTGAAGTGTGTGTGCTAATATATTTCACAGACAACTTCAAGTAGCAATTTTCAACCAGAAGACCACATCCAGCTGCAAAGTGGGAGTGGTTTCTGCAACTTTTTTCACTGGAAATTTCCATGAGAGTTTTCTTTCAGTGATATCCTTAATGTCCCGCAGCAGAAACACAGGCTTTCTCTGGGGTAATTTGATAATATTACAGATGTATTTGATGCCCATTAGTTTGAATAATTTGAGAATGATTTGAGAAATAATGTTTTCTTTCCCTTCAAGACAACATGGTGGATGGTTCGAACTGCTAAAACACCCATGAGCTTCAGCCACTGAAGCAGCCAGAGGCACAAATTAGAACTAATTCAAAAAGCTTTGTCCATTAAACAAAGCATTTTGCCATAGTAGCTAACTTAATTTAAAACTTATCCAAAATCTGACACTGAGTTCATTACCACTGCTGTTTAATTAGATTTCTACAAAGTGTATTCTTTAGCATCTTCTTGCCATTAGTGGCACACACAACAAAGTTTAAAAGCTGCAATAATTAATTTTTTGGCCACTTTGGGGCAGCAGAGCAAGCTATAAACACAAGACTAACATACCACCTTATAAAGTTAATATGACAACACGTTTGCAAACATGTGACACTGAGCAAATTTAGCATTCATTTGGACAAAAGGAAGTCCAATATTCAAAACAAAACAAGTGTTTTCCATTTTTCAGGTAACTAATAGAGGTACAATGATACATTGAAATTGATCGATATATCGGTTCAGTGTTTGACGAGCCAGTATGATTGATGCAGAGTGAAAATATCATCTGTATTGTCATCTATAAGATACGCCTTTATTTTGAAATTCCCATGGCATGCCTGTGTCACAAATGTCTGGAAGAGTTCAGTCATAAAATGGTTGAATCATTTTTGTGAGTTGACATAAATGTAACCGAATGTGTTAAATGGACAAATGATATTGTCTGATATCAATCACAGGCCCCTGAACTGAATCAAATCAAAACGGATTTGTGATACAGCAAACACCATATAATTGTCCAAAGAATCGATATGTAAGGGATAGTGCACAGTGAGCAGGTCATTTTGTGAAACAAACAGGGTGATGCAGGACCACTACGAGAAGTGTCCGCTTGTTACATGGTTACTTACCCAAAAAAATCAATAATTTGACCAAAATTTTTATCAATTTTAAAATGATTTTATGGGTTTTTTTATGGGTTTTATTGCTCTTTCAGTCTATGATCAGAACTGCATCCATAGCAACAGTCTGTTCTTCATAGCAGCAGTCTGTTATACTTTGCAGCAGTCTGCCCTGGAGGAAAGGAAAAGTTCAAAATAAGATCTGGTCTTTGTCTAGCCTGTGTCTGCTCGACATAAATGAGCTCAATTTAAGACCAATGTGAGACTTTCACCATTTTCTCATACTTGTTAAATTCGGCTCCTGAGAAATGCCTTTGTCTCGTCTCAGCCCGAGACTAATTTGAACCCATCTGAAGATCTTAAAATCTTCTTTTTTTTGTCTCACTGCACTGATCTGAAATTGGCATTAAATAATCAGCTCTTGAGTAACAGTGAAATTTAAAAGAAACTCGGTTGTCTTAAATGAGCATTAAGTTTGTCTCAGTGCTCAAATGAAAGGCTTGTTGCTCCATACCATCGTCAAGGAGAAACCTGATGACACTTCAGTGAGCTCAAAATAAGAATCTCAATTATTTCTCATAAGACTGAGATAACAAAACAAAATACTGTATCATGATGAAACTTGTGATTTAGTAATTGACAGTATTATACTGTGTTGAAATAAGTTAACAGAATGTTCCTCCTCCTCGCTTTTTAATTCAACACATTGAGAATAATACCACTTTTGCTGTTAGCATTGTCATTAACAGGCAGCTGGCTTCATATGTGTGCCTGTAACATTTATATTTTAGGCTCATTATAAGGGTTTTGCTTTGTAGATAACATAGCAGTGTTAAAAATGTCACTTACAACATTCTGTCTCTGTCCAAGAACTTGAACTACTTTCTGAGGCCCCAAAACACTTATTTAAATTAAATTCATATCAAAACATGCAACAACTAGTCTACTAATGGCTTGAACTGACATCTACTTGTCAGCTAGGAAAATCTACCCTAAAGTTATGTCAGCTTTCTTTATGTAGCCTGATATCAAAAATCCCAAATTTGCCTTCAAGTGCTTTACAATCTGTACAGCAGGGGTCTTCAGCTACATTTATCCAAGGGCCAGAATTTTTCCACACAGATACTGTGGAGGCCAGACTGTCTGTAGGGTCTGTTCACAATGATAAATGCTAACAAATATGATGATAAATATAATGGTTTGGTAGATGTAATTACTTCACAGTAGAGTGATGGTTAAAACCTGTAATTCCAGAAAAGTGATTGCAGAATGCAGTCCTGATTAGCAGGACATATTAATTGTTATTATGCATGCGACACCTTGTAGTTTCTGTTGGTAAAAGTAAATGCAGTATGTGACTACAGGGCGGGTCACAGAATTCTAGGGGCAGCAAAACAAACTATTGTGGTTTTATTAAAGAAATAAAGCAATAATTGGCCTTCTTCCATTATTTTGTGAGCAACCTGGATCTGATTTAATGCTGCACACGGCGTCTGTCAACGGCAGGGCACAATGAAAGGAGTTGTTACCTAGCTGAGAAGTTTGTGCAGTCTGCAGCTCTTTATCTCATTGTGGCTGCTCCTTTTGTTTCATTACTCCCTGCAATATTTTGATCTGCTGTCAAACTAAAAATGATTTTTTTTAGTATTGTTCGTTTTTGATGAACAATCGCGGTCAGTATCGAGCTCCAGCATTAAGCTCCCTGAAAAAGTGCATTGCATTTTCTTCGCCTACTTCAAAATTAAAGTCTACTCATGTTTAGCCAGTTTAATGTGACACTACAGGAGTGGGGAATGTTAGGTTTGCATTAGCAGTAATTTGATACAGTGTTTTTCTGTGAATTTCATCAAATATATTTAAGTATTGCAATACTTTCATCAGTGGCCACTTTGCGAAGGCTTTGGCGGGTCTGATGTGGCCGGAGGTCCCCTAGTTAATGAGCTCTGCTGTACAGTATATGATGCTCTCTATCTTCAGACTCTCCTTTATGTTCTGTTTTGATCTCCATTAAGTCTTGAGGATGTGTCTGGTTCTTTAGCTGGTAAATGCTATGTTTACCAGCTTTTGGGTAACTGTGTCTGTCTGGTGTTTGCGGCTGGACGGGTAGAGTTCAGTTAATTAATCAGAGACTTCCCACTGAAAACACTTGCCTGCTGCTTCTGGAAACAAGGTTCTTTTTTCTTAGATTTTGTTTCTGGGCTTTTTGCCCTTATCTGACAGATGAAGATATGACAGGAAAGGAGGTAGAGAGAGAGGGGATGACATGCAGCAAATAGGCCGCAGGCGGGAGTCAAGCCGGCGGCTGCTGGAGAGGGCCGACAGCACACAGGGCAAACACTCCACCAACTGAGCCACAGGGGTGCCCCTGGAAGCGAGGTAATAAGATCACTGAGAGTAAAGTTGAGTGGTTAAGTCGAGACAGTAAAGTTGAGGGTTGTAAAACCAAAATGGTGAGCTGAAAGATGCTAAAAAGCTCTGTAGACTGAAGCCAATTGCAGAGTCTGGTCATGATTTTCTGTTGCCACAACTAGGGACCCCTTTGTCTTTACAAGTCATCATTTGACCCACTGTTATACAAAAATGTTGATTAGCATAGTTTTAAGCTTAGTGATGTAGTGGATGTTTCTTACCAAAATGCATGCTGGGAATCATAGCAGACTTATTTACCAAGTTTCTCTATGGACACAGCCTTATGCCTTTTAGTTTTTATCAAAGAACTGGATATTTTCTAACGCTATTGCTCATCTTTTGTAGTGATAATTCAACCAGAGGGGTTTTATGTCCTTCAACATGCTGCGGATTCAATCATCGTTGTGTATAGAAAAATGAATAGGACTCCCCGGAAACCCAGAGGCCTGAAATAACTCTATTACGTGTGTGAAATGGATAATACATACAAGCAATACGTGTTACCACTGCACCCCAGAAGAATGTAAATTTAATTTTCTGTCCTTACCCCATCAAATAAGAGCTAGAATAAGTCTGACAGGCTCTTACTTTGTGTAATCCTGCTTCAGATGCATGGTTAACCCCGACTGAGCAGGATTCTTTGGCAGAGAAACATCTTACTCCTCTTGCTTGTAGTTTTTACATTTGCGAAGTCATGCTGGGTTTTGGGTGCACTTCTGTCATCATAAAGCATGGAAGCGAGCAGTACTTATCATCGCTGTGGGGATCATCATTTCTTTCCCGTGCATTAGAAGCATCTTGCCATTTCTCAGATAAAGGAGATAGTTGGCAGCCGCAACGCTCTTTTTCCTGGCAGAACGTTTTAAGCAAAATGTATTCCACCAGAGATGGACAGGAATATCAATTGTTTGTTCATCGGTTTATTCATGGCAACAGGGATACTCGATGGCGGGGTGTCAGAGGTTCATGTAAACATTTTAACCTGTAGACGACTTTAATTAGAGCACGGCTGATTGCCAGTTTACTCTGTGCATGTTAACTCTCTGTCAGATTCGTCTACTTGAATATGGAGCCGGGCTGATGTGGGACAAGGCTCCCCTCTCAAATGCTTGCCTCAGTACAGTATATCTGCTGCAGCTTTATATTTTAGGACTGAAGGTTTGCTAGAGCCCATTATACGCTGAGCTGAACAGTGGGCCCTTTCTGTTCTGCAGCTATGAGACCATGGAGATAATAAATCTGGGACTGTTTCCTAATGGCAGTTATTTAGTGCTTGGAACAGAATCCTGCTGGAAACATCTGGTGGTGGCTATAAGCAGGTGCTTTACCATAATTACTCTTTCAAAATAGTTGTGTTGTGTTATATTGTAGTTTGAACAAAGAGGCAAAGTTGCATAGAGAAAGTGAGAGAAACCTTCCCTGTGTTACTGTGTTTTTCACTTGCCCGATGGGGCATTTTGGTCAGAAATCAGATGCTGCCAGCTTTTGCAATGGCACTCCAGCATCGTGGTTTTGAAAAAGTACCTTGTTTTATCCAGCTTTCTGTCAGAGGTGCAGTAAACTGCACAAAACATAGCTGGATTTTCACCGTCATCTGCTAAGGCCAGCCAGCTAAACTCCTGTTTCCAAGATAATTGAAATGCTTGCGTGTGCTTCACCTCATAAAATTGTTGCAGCCATTTTCTCACCAGTGCCTATTGGCACTGCGCATGTGCAACTGTCAACAGAGATGACAAGGAAGCCAGATTGGCTCACTCCTCATCACTGCCCGATCAGGGAAGTGAGGGTTTCTTTTTTTCTGAGCATTTTACTTGCTCTGGGCAACTGCACAATATTATTTTTTCTTTTCTTTAACCTCAATGGAAACATCATAATGTTAAGGAAAGTGATGATCCCCTGGGAGTGTGTAATCTTGTTTTTTTTTTTTTGTTTTAGGCACCTTAGGTCCAGGAAACAGAAAAGTAAGACAAGCACCTTTGTCATTTAGAGAATTCAACCAGCTCATGGCTGGAACACTAGGCACTCATAGAGAGGCCCTTGGGATGGCAGTGCTTGTTGGTCCACCACTTTGGTCCAGATTAAATGATTCAATTAAATGATGGATTACCTTGGAATTTTTTACAGACTTTTAAAAGGTCACCAGAGGATGAAGCATAATGGTGGCGACACAAAGTAGGCGAAGTGCTACAGAGTGCTGTGAAGCGCTGCACACTTCCTTTCGGGGCCCGTGTTAACCAGTTGGGCTGTTCCAACAGAGCTCGCCGCAATGTGGCGCTCTGCAGCTGGCTCGAAATCTGTGGCAATAGTTTGGTGTCTGTTCTGTTTTGTAGATAGAGACAGAGGTGATCTGTGCGTGATTAAATACATCACAATGGTGATGGAGACCTTTTTTCACTGCTTATTTGACGATGAATGTCATTTACAATACTATTGGATTTTTAAAACGTCTTCGTCAACCCTCGCGTCTTGCCTGAACTACTGGCTACACTGCTACACTGGCCCACGTCTACCAAAGGTACTGCTCTGTTCAGTCCATATCTGTACGCTTTCAGAAAGCCTGCAGAATTACGGACAAAATGAACGTACTGTAGAGTCCAGACAGAAGGCTCCGTCCATATCCATGTGTTAATCTAACAGAGAGCATAAATCAGCCTTTAATGTTGTTTAAAATCAAACATTTACACAGTCATGACATTTGACTGACAGTTCTGAGCCTTAACATGGAATCATGCCTCTCAAAGACTCACATTAAAGTGGATTTTTGCCAGTCACATTATTAGCTTAAGCCTCTGGCATTTTACATTGGTTACATTTTACATAAATTAGCTGAGTGGCTAGTGGACTTTCTCTCTACTCATAGCTTAATAGATTACTTGCATCATTTATGCTTTTTTTTTAACTCACTGCTGATTTAACACACTGCAACTCCAGACAGAAAACATGGTTGAACTTTAGTCTACATGCAGGTTTTTTCAGCCTAACACTGATGAAACAGAGCAGCTAATATTGTTGTAGCGAGAGCAACAAGTTAGCCAACTGAAAAAAAATCTACACTGCTGAGTAATTCCATCGAGGGGAGTAAATGTTATCAGTATTATACCACTTGCCATTATCTGCCTGCTGCTAGCACTGTTTGAATGTTGGAGAATTTGAAATCTGAAATGGCCTTAATGCAGATCCTACATTATCTATCCTGTTTAGGGCCCAAAGATATATGAGAGATGTAGAGTCTATAAAAATGTTATTCAAGTCCTTTTGTAATTTCAGTTAAATTTTTAAAACATGCACATTTCCAAGTAAATGCAATAAATCAAAATACCACGTGCACTGCACTTGATAGATACTTGTGTACAAAAATTCACAGAGAGTGGGAGGAATGGGAGGTCAACAGGGACCCTCAATTCGTGTTCAGCAAGTTAATTCAGTGTTTGTGTTTCCTCAGCATTAAACATTGATGCACTGAACAAAACAGAGAAAAGGGTTTTTTGCAGAAAACAAGTTTGTATGCTTCAAAGTTACTGAAAAAATCATTTTGGTATTGTTGACTTACAGTCAGGTATCATATTGGCACTGGTAGCAAGTACCCAGGTGGTTTCCCTACCGTTTCGCTAGTGCATGCTGGGATAGGATCCAAACCCCATCACCCGAGAGGAAAAATGAATGCATCTCTTCTTTCTCCCCAGATTCCTACCCATATGTGTCGTCACTGGTTTGCGCCTTTTTTATGTGTCTGACTCCTCTGTGGATCGTCATCTCCTCCAAGCACCCAGCCAGCCGCACCCTGCTCTACTCCGGATGGGAGCCAGTCATCACTGCCATGGTCATCAGCAGGTGTGTGTGTGTATGTGTGTGTGTGTGTGTGTGTGTGTGTGTTTGTGTATGTAACTGTGTGTGTGTGTTTAGTCTTCAAAGGGGAAAGAACAGCTATTCTGCGTCTGCGACTCTCAGTGTCTGGTTTGCTTGATGACTCATCCCCTAAACAAATTGCAGCACCCGAGCACATACACCCTCGGGTCCCCTTGAGCCTGGCAGCCTCACTAATACAGCCAGTAGGAAGGGATTGATTGTCTCGCTCGCTCTCACTCACTCTTTTTTTTCTGCTCGCCTCTCAACACTCCGTGCTGGTGATCCCACATTTCTCAAGCTTTTATCAAGGAGGAAGAAAATACAAATATTTGCTCTGTACACCAGAAGCTTAAAGGCATAGTTTGGACTTTTTGAAATGACGCTGTACAATCCATAGTGGCTGTATTACCGACAGTAGATGGCGGTCAACACGTCCCCAATTTGGAGAAGCAGTAGGAGAACTGGTGTAGGAAGCTACGCAATGTACTGCTGTGGTAAGGGTCAGCAGCAAAATGTATTCTAGCCATCTGAAAAAACAATATCAGTTTAAGGGTATGCTATATTTAGAATATTTACACTGCTTTATCTTGCTGTCCGACAAAAACCACAGTTGTATGAACCAAATACCGCACTGTCTCGCTCAACCAGACTCCACTGGTGAAATCAATAATTTTACCTCGTAGTACACAGGAGTTGCTGGTCTACTGCTGCCTCAATCTGTTAGTTAGTTTGTGTCATGGTGTGACTTCTGTGTTTTAAAAGGTAAGTTCAGATTCACTGAAGTCACACAATAACACAAACTAACAAACAGACTGAGGCTGTGGTGTTTAAGAAAGATCAATATTTGGCTTCTATAACAGTGGTTTCCTATTGGAAAAGGCTGTGTGATGACAAGTAAAGTTGTGAAAATATTCCAATAATTGCATACACTTAAACTGATTTTGATTTTTTGTTAGTTGGACATTTTTTAAAAGAAGAAATCTACAATATATCTACTGTACTACAGTGTTTCTCAGACTTTTGACAACTCCTGCCACATCAGAAAATATTGAGCCCAGGCCAGGGGTCTGCAGGCTGCAGCTCAAGAGCCACATGCAGCTCTTTTATCTCTCTCCAGTGGCTTTAACAAAAAATCAAATAGAAATGAATAATGTTTTATTTACATTACATTTTATGTACATTTTAATTTTCACTTATCATTGTTGTAGGCCTAAAGGAATTATTATATTCTCAAATTACAAAAAGGTGTGGCCAAATGAAAAAGAAATGTATTCCTATTTTGTCAACTAAAGTCTGCGTCATAGTCCACTGCCTTTCCCTCTAAATTTTGCTGGTAGCTAGTCTTGAGTTTCCCTGGGCTAGCTGTAGATGCTAAATTCAATAAAAGTAAATAAATTCAAATAAAAGTCTCTCAGGAAAATAGAGAATTTAATACTTGAGGCTTAGACAGATTTCTTTTTCTGTTTTGGGCAAAAAAATGGCTCTTTTGAGAGTAAAGGTTGTTGACCCCTGGCCTAGGCCGACCCTGTTCAGCTGCGGATAGTTCAAGCAGGAGGCAGGTTTATTCCTAATGAGTCCCACTCAAACTGAATCCAAATTTGAGGTAACTCAAGTCATGTCTTCTGATGCTGTGGACACTTCACTGGCACTTCCTATGTAGCCACTAGCACTCTTTCTCAGTTCACCGTCATCCACTGCATTTTCAGCTTGGCTGCTCAAAAGTGCAAGTGTTAGTGCAAATTTATTTTGAACTTCAGTGATCTCAGATTTTCTGTATTTTGAATTTTTGTAGTCTTTTGATAGTATATGTTTCTTAAACCACTACATGGAGCACACGTACCACCAGTGGTACACGTACCACAGTTTGAGTACCTAGGCTGTACTAAATCATAAAATGACCCTGCCATGTCCTCAGAGATCAAGGAAACATATTAAGTTAAATTACCAGCTTCTCTGACAGCAGCGCTACAGCCAGCATGTTCTTCTCGAAATTTCCATTCCATTGCAGTGTGCCTGTTTTTGTTCGCCTGTTTCATGTTTATTCACTTTACACGGAGTTCAAATTAATGCAGAGTGTTCACCAAATGAGTAAGAAATCATAAAGAATCCTTTAGAAGGTGCAGATGTTTGTAACTGTTAAATTTAGCAAAATATTAATGGAATTTGGCGGGCAGTAAGTCAGGCAGTCACTGATCTCAAACTCCATAGTGTGTATTTTCAGAGCAGTGGGCTTTTGTTTTTGGAATAACAGCTTTAACTTTATATCGACAGACAATATTTATACGTTTTGCTGCTGACCCTGTCTACAGCAGTACATTGCTTAGCTTCTGTGTTGGGGCTCCACTCTGCTTCTCCAACCTGGCAGCATGTTGTTGGCCATCTACTGTAGGTAATACACTGACTGTGGACAAGTACCGCATACACCCTCACTTAAAATAATCTGAACTATCCCTTTAAAGCTACAGAAAAGTCTTTCATTCTTTCTCTCGTACTGTCCTCCAGTCTCTCTGAATCTTCACCATTCAGTGCAGTTGATGAAGCACTTTTAGTGGCATTTATAGAGCAGCACACAAATTCACTGTGGACATCATTTAGATGAAGACAATGCTCTATCTTTCTCTTTCCATGCCCTGTTTTGTCTCCCTCTCTCCCCATCTTTCACACACACACACACACACACACACAGAGTACCACCAGTTAAATTAATGATCTTATTGTGTTGTGTTCTGCAGCATCGGAGGGCTCATCCTGGACAAAACAGTGTCTGACCCAAATCTAGCTGGCATCGTAGTGTACACCCCGGTTATCAACGGTGAGTCACAGCCTTGGCACTGCTCCTTCCTCCACTCTGAATGGCTTCAAGGTGTCGCTGTTTGATTTGCAGTCGCTTGCCCCCGAGGCACGAACAGACAAGGAGAGTCTGGTCAAAGCCTGCACCAAAGGTTTTAATATAATAGCTTCCTAAATCCTGGCAGATTTAGACAAGACATTTAGACAAGACATATACATATGTAAAGAAAACTCAAAGCTCTAATCCCACATCTCCTCCTCCACATCCTCCGTTGGTACAGACAGTCATGGTTTCCCCTCCAGACAATGAATCAGAATGGACCGTGGTGTGCAGAGAAATTTGGTTTGATGTCCTTGTTCCCCTCAGGATGAACCATAAAAACTCTGATCCCCTGACATTTCATTTAACACTATCATCACGTATAAGGTTTAAATTGTCCAGTACTTTTGTTTATGACCAAATTATCTTACTTAACCTGGTTTAATATCAGTTAAATGATGTGTTAGGAAACACAGGTCATAATCTGTGCCAATCTAAGATCATTTTTACTAAACTACATCCAGTTCTGTTTCCTGATCTGGTGGATTCCAAGCAGATCTCTAGACCAGTTGTTATAAAGGATGGGAATCGAGAAGCGGTTAATTTTGAGAGCTGTTTCCAAACCATCCAAGATTATAAATTCATTTTATTGATGCCAGCATGGTTTTCTGACAGTTCTGCTTTGCAAAACAATGGCGTCAAATTCATTCATTCGTCTATGCTGCTTGAAACATCAAACAAGGAGAGTGGTTTTTTTTCTACTGGTTCTGCACTGTTTACACTCAGAGATAATAAAACAGTTGCAAGATTGATCAGGTATCAATAAAGAATCGGAAGGATAAGCAGAATCAATAACGGCAGTGGTATCAGTATCATCTTATCAATTCCAGTCCCTACTGTTAAAGTGGGGTGGAGGAAAATTAACAGCACTGAAATAGCAGCACTCTCCCTCCCCTCAGCTTCCCTGTAAGATGCCCATAGGACAAAATGCATTATTATATACTGCTACACTGTTTTATCACATTACATAGTGTGTGATGTTTATTGCATTGCCACTTTTCTTCAACCTGCTGACCCTTGTCTACATTTACTCATAATAAAAGAACTCCAGCTGGCGGCATCCTGCATTTTACAGAATGGTTTTTGCCGCTTACTCAAACCAAATGATGTGTTACGGCTGCGTTGCACTCTGGTCTAATGGTCTGTGTTGTCTGTGGAGAAATTGTCCCCCTTGAATTGTGGTTAGATTTATGAGTGAATCTGCAAATATGGTGCGTTGTTCCTGCTTGTAAGTGTTCTGAGTATGCTGGTGTCTGCTGCATCTCCAAGGTTGCTGAGACTTGCGGGTAATCAAGACATGATTTCCCAGAAAGAAAAATAGAATATTTACCATATGTCCCTATCATAACTGTGTAGTTAAAAAAAGACTCTTCATTTCTCTGGGAACATTGGGCTATCAGTGAAACCAAACATTCATATGCACTTGAACAAGGGTCAGAAATGTTGGACAGCAATACAGTATTGGCTGATATCACAAAATCTGCCACAGTACATTTTTTTTACTCAATTCAATTCAGGGTCCTGTTATTGATATGAGACAATATCATATGCTCATTTAACACAATCATTTGCAGCAACAAGAAGCTGCAGTCCCTTGCTTGTCTGCTTTTAGCCATAAAAGAAAAAAGCAGCACATAAATAAGAGTTAATAATTGTAACCAGTCAAGTGCAGTTAAGTTTACTTTAAAGTGACTCTACTAACACACATAAAACATGACATTTTTTACAACATTTTTTAAAAAAGTATGAAATTCAGCTCTTACTAACTCTCAAGGTTCATAGGCAAAACTTGTTTTTTTGCTATTCACCATGATTAGCTTAAGCTTCTTACATTTTACATTGCATAAATTATCTTATCAGCTGGCAGACTTTTACTCTTCTCATATCTTATCAAATTACATGTATTATTTATACTTACACGGACCACTCTCCAATTATACTAGTAGGATTGTTATGAGAGGTATTGATTAAGTATTAATTCAAGTTTAGTTCAGTTTGCCTCAGCAATGAATAAAGCCGTTCTTTAATGTTGTTGACTGTCATCTTTTGCTTCTTTTTTAAAGGATCAGACACCATTTAGGCACCAGTACTGTTTTCAAACTATTGTTTTGCCACCTGTATTGAAAAAAAAAACCTTTCTCACATTGGTTGAAGTCAGTGCATCTCAGAGAGGCAGAGTGGCTAATATTGCCATAGTGAGAGCAGCAAGTTAACAGACCGAGTGAGATGCCCATCCGGGTTCTGGATGTTTTTTTGTTTGTGATGACATTGTTTGCATGTGGTTTGTCTGTGGTGCTGACCTGTCTTTTCTCCAAAAGCCAAAATATTTGCAAACTGCTGATTTATTCTCAAGGGGAATAAATCTTTTTCTTGGCTGCTAGTCTTTTTCTGCCTGGCACTAGCACGTGCTATGGGAATTTCAAAATTAAGGCGCACCTTGAGATGAATATATGGATCGATTGATCATTCGATCATAGATCAGGGCAACCCACCCCTGTGTCATGATTCTGCCCCTTTTTGGTGAAAACAACCGCTCTGATTTGACTGGCGGTCAATATAAATTACAAGGTCTTTGCCAGTTTAAATGCATAAAATAAGGAAACTGCATCAATGTTGAGCAATTAGGAGCCCAAATCCTGTGGGTAATCAACTGCAATCAATCATGTTCTATCTTTGCTGATCCATGATTGGCGTCATTACAATTACAGAAAGGAGTGTCTACTTCCATCAGAATGGAAGATGGCCTCCACCTAGTGGACAAAGGTGGTATATCCTGACATGTACAAGTACTTAATTGAACCTCCAGGTGATGTATTTTGGACATCTGTCATGTTGTAAGGTAGTATTTTGCCGTTTTAATAGTCTGCCCACTGTGGTGTTATGGTGAATTAATTATAGTGCCCGTATTAACATGCATATGAATGACACTAATCTTTCCTATTTGGCACTGGCATTTAAACCACCTTGTTTTTACCCAAAATGCAGTGTGATTGAGAGAAGTGACATGTGGCTGCTCTGATTCATTGATCTTTGAATCAATACTTTGATCCAGATCAATGGCTTGATACATTGCTGATGTGTGTGCTGACTTGAATCTGTTTCTTGAAGTATTTGTGGTGAGAAGTAGCATGTAAAATATATGATTATTTGAAAGGTTACTTAATGAGATTCTGTCTTAACTTTGGAAGCGACACACACCAGTTTTATTTCACACAGCGGACTGCAGCCAGCTGTTTAAATTGGAAGTTTGGGTACAAAGAAACTCTGTCTGTTTTTGTTTGTCTCATTTATACCCCTCACTTTTGCAATTAATGGTTTGACCCTGGGAGCTGAGATATAGACAAAGTGTTTATACCCAAGATGGATGGCACGCCATAGAGTCTATTTGTCTTGTGCTGTGCAGCTCCCAGGTGTGAATGTATGTGAATGTGAAAACAGACGGAGTGAGTGTGCTCAGTCAACAGTCCCTGGATAAATGAAGGTTACTAAATAAAGACTGCAAATGTTCATCAGCATAAATAAGTCACCTAATGAGGCTGGTTTCTGCAGTCGGCCGCAGTCCGTCTGTCTCCACTTCACAAAACTGGTCCTCTTCCATTTCTTCTCGCTTCTTTCTCCCACGGTTGCCAGGGGCCTGGCACCTCCACAACAAGAGATAAGCTTTTAATTTAAATGGCATTAATGAGAGACATTTAACGAGATGGGGCACGATCCCGACTCTAATTGGTTTTCCGTTGAGACGTATCCTGGACATAAACAGCTGGGGAATCAAATGGATCTCTGTTTGTGAGGGCAAAGATGTTTTATTTTGGAAAAATCCAGGTCTCAGCAAAGTTTTTAAACCTCTCTGATTTACAACATTTTATTCACAGATGAGGAAACAGTGTGGCGGGCTAGTCTTGTCTTTTAGCTGATTAAAATGCACCACGGTTCCTCCTAATAAAAAATACAACTGAACAAAGGGCATATGGAAGAGAAACTGTGAAAGGATGGCGTGTGAATGTTTGATTTGAAAGGAGTGGGGAAGGAGATGTGTAGAGTGTGATAAGAAAAGACAGGTGAAATGAAAGATGGAGGGAGAAAGCCTCCTTTTTACCACACTGACCTCCATTATTCCATTTGAATACATTAGAGCTATTTCATGCAATTTCTCCTGCAATAGAGGATATCTGTGGCTGCTTAAATTATATTAATATTTAAATGACTTAAAAGCTATTCAGGTATGTTTAATCTAAGTATTGAGAACGTGTCTGCCAGTTAATTTCCTGATGTTCTTGCTCTTGTTGTACCCATTTCATTAGCCACAGTATAACATATCACAAATGGTCTTGGTATTCTTCTTGTTTCCTGGTTGTCTTTCTGTCCATCCCATTCTCCTGATTGTGATATTGACTAATTTTCCTGTTGATTAAACGCAAAAATTTAATTTAGACTAGTAAGAAAAGCAGTTAAAATTGAGCAGAATTTATTAATATATAATGTTAAACACTGTCCGAAAAAATACTGTGTATTAAGAGCCATTTGAAGCCGTTAGTCACAGCCTACAGCCGTCAAATCGTACTTTAATTGCAGCTGAAATTTGCACTACTTTGCACTGTGCAATACAAACATTACACATTAACGTACAAAACATAACACCTCACTAAATGCTTCACAGTGTAGCTAGCATTAGCAGAGCTAGCAGCAGCAGCTGCGCTGCCTGAAGGTTAATGTCCGTGTCTGTGCTTAATGTGGTCACGTTTTTCCAGTCGAGTGATATACCAGTTTATTCTGTCACAGTCTACATTCAACATTATTTCCATTGTCTAGATTAAAACACTACCAAACCATGCTGGTTTTACGAGCTGTCATCTGTCTGACTTTGCTGATATAAACATCCGGGGTTGCCTGGGCCATCGGGGCGTACACGCTCACGGCATATGGTGAGAGGGGCTGCCGTCTGATGGGGCAGCAGCCCCTACTAGTGGTGAGCGACTGTATAACATCTTAGAGGCAACAGATAACTGGCATTGTGCATGAATTAAATATCTAATAAATTGTTTAAAATTAATGGTCTATTTCTGGTGCTGACTAGAGAGGGTGACAACGTTTAATTGTATAGTCGACTAATCAAGCACATCCCTAGTCCGTCCCAGTCTCATGGATGAAATATCTTTGGAATGGCTGGAAGGAATGTCCTCAAACTTAGTTTGCACTTGGACTTAAGGCTGGACTGATTAGATTTTAGTGGCTAAAGGTCACTGTGACCTCAAATTTTTCCCACTTTTTTATATTTGATATCAAGCAAGCAAAGTTTATATAGCACCTTGCACAGACACCAATAAGTGCTTCACAGTCAAAATAAATAGAATAGAACCAAATAAATAAAATCAAGATAAAACACCAGATTAAATATACAGGGGAGCAGATAAAAGCAGAGGATTGAAACTACCATATGTCACCAAAATGCCTGTCTGAACAGGGAGATTTTAGCTGCTTTTGAAAAGAGTCCTCAGAGTCCCGGGATCTCAAGCTTACTGAGAGACTATTCCAAAGCTTAAGGGCTGCCAACTGGAAAAAGCGATCTTCCTGAGTTTTGAAATGTGTGTGGGGAACACTTACACCCTGGGTGGAGGACCTAAGAGTTAGGCTCTTAGTGTGGGGGTGTAGAATGGTCAGGTAGGGCTTTATAGGTGAGCACCAAGATTTTAGATAGATTCTTAAATGAACAGGAAGCCAGTGCAAAGAGGTTAAAATCAGAGTAATATGTGACCATCTGTTGGATTGTATTAAGAGCCTAGCAGCAGTATTTTGGTCTGTGTTGGGGGACTGTGGCTCCGACAGAGCCATGTTTCAGGTCCGCCCAAAAAATCCTGAATACAGAAATCATGAACAACAGTTCAACGGTCTAACTCCACAATTCAGTACTATTCAGTGTAATATCTCAGGAATGCCTGGAAGGACTTGGTAAAAATGTCCACTTGGACTCGAGGATGACATGATTTTGGTGGTCAAAGGTGATCTGTCTGCCTGTGAACCTTGAAGTCCATCCAGTTCTCATGAACGTGATATCTCAGGAACTCGTAAGAAAGAATTTCTTCAAACTTGGCACAAATGTCCGCTCATAGATGAACTTATTAAAGGTCACTGTGACCTCTTTTTAACACACTGACCTCCATTATTTCATTTGAATACATTAGAGCTGTTTTATGCAAATATTCATATTTAAATTACTTAAAAGCTGTTCACAAATGTTTGATCCAGGTATTGAAAAAGTTTCTGCCAGTTTATTTCCTGACGTTCTTGTTGTTGGTGTACCCATTTCATTAGCTACAGAACATCACATCACAAATGTGTCTGATGTTCTTGCCTTCATTTCGATTTTAAATTCAGGTCTTTGATCTGGTTTTCTGAACCTGCAGATATCATATTATGTTATGCATCTTGTTCTACTGTTTTCCACCCAGACAGCACCCCAGTACAGCTGAGTCTTTAATCTTTGCTTGTCATCTTGGCATATTTGCCTCTTTTTTGTCCCTTCTGTTGTTTGTTTTAAGATAAGGTGTCTGTCTGCTTTACATCTCACTTCCACCAATAAGCTTTTTTTTTCTTCCTCTTTCCGTGTTTTTTCTTTCATTACATTTTATCTGTGTTTGTGTTTTCGTGTCACATCCTGGTCTTGGAGCTGTTCAAATAAACAAAATGAAATTAAACCTGGAGGAGAGTAGAGGAGCAGAGATGAGATGAGCGGGCAGACAGTTCCTGTGTCTCCCCTCCGCCCCCTCTGGGCAGAGCGGCCCAGCTGAGAGGAGCACAGACCCCCTGCAGTTCCCTCACGTTGCCTCGCTGCAGCCCAGACCTCCTCATCCTCCTCAACCCCATTCCTCCTGTCAGACCCAGTGACCTGAATAAGCCAGATCGCCCCCAAACCTGTTTCACTCTACCTCTGCCCCTGCTGAGGTTGTAAGAACACCCTCTTACCCCCTACCCATCCCAAACAGCCTAAAGGACAAAAAGCCAGAAAGTCAAAATCACTGCGCAATTATTCCAATTTTAAACATGATTTGACATAGGAGCAAAGAATGTTTGAAATACCAAATTGCATACTAAAATTATTTCTTTAGTGCAGTATGAATGTACTGTGTTGTCCCAAAACTGTAATTCACAGCATCTACAGAACTTAGTCAGGACTGGGAAGTGAGAAAACATGTCAGATGGTAAAAAAATATCTCACTGCGTAAAGCTTTATAGGTCAAGAACACCACAAACTACATCCCTCAAAATGAAAATGAGTGTGTTAGATAAAGACATAAGACAAATTTAGGAAATTGTTGCCATCCAAACCATCCTAAAGAGGTTTGATCGACAAGTCAGCATTTAGTCCCAGAAGAACCAAAGTTTTTATACATAGGGAATAATAACAAATACACTGAAGGTTCTAAAATATATGTCTAAGAATAATGTGAACTTAGAATAATGTGAGCTGTGATACATATAGTAGTGTGGATAAGGAAAACTATTTCTGTTTATGCTTGAGAGGAATTAGTGTCACTGCGCAGGCAAAGACTATAACACACCATTTCTTACACCTGAAAGGAAATTATTGCTTTGATTAGTGACGACCAATTTATAGCTCAGCTGTACCGATATAGAATGTGACTCACCAAAGGTGTCTTGTTGGTTTTTCGAGGAATTGTTCAGCGTCTTGGAAAATAGCTTATTTGCTCTCTTTCCAAGAGTTATATAAGAAAAGATTGATGTCAATCTCATGCCTGTGTGTTAGGTACAGAGCTGGAGTCAGAGAGTTGGGTACTTGGACCCATGTCTTGGCCAGCAACAGCTGGGTGGATTATCTTTTTTTTTTTTTTGACATTTCTTTCTTTTTTTTTCTTTCTTTATTTTCATTTCCCATTGTGGATGGATTCAAAAAATTTTTCCACCTCAGACAGAGCCAGGATAGCCGTCTTTCCCTGCCTTCAGTCTTAATGCTAATCGCAGAACCAGAAACAAATTGCAGTTTGTTTCTGGTTCTGTGTGACAAAAAACGTTCTAAAAATCTAGTTCTCCAGATGAAAGAAACTATGTTCTTTTTTGGTACAGACCCCAACAAATATCACATCAGTCATATCACAATTGCAAAAAAATTGCAATATGACTTTTACCATATCGTGCAGCCCTAATGCTAAGCTAGTCTAACCACTTCCTAACTCCAGCTCTGTTTTTGGCTGGACTGCAGCCAGCAAAGCTGGGCCTAAGTGACAGTTACATCATTGGTTGGTCGAGTGTTGGAGTGTCCCTATTGGCTGCTGCTTTTTCAAAATGAATAGGCGGCTAACAGTCCTGAATTATGACCTTGGGAGGTTACGTTTGACACAAGATGTGGGATAATGTCACTCTGGGCGGGGCGTGTGCACCCTCATGTTGGGGTCACTGCATCAGGCATAATTATAAACAGCTTTACAGCAAAGTGTGGATTCCTATACCCGTTTCAAATTAGAAGCCTTCGTTTCATAATGTATATGGCCCAGCCTTATACTAGTTTTTGAACTTTGGCTTGATTTCAACCCCAGAAAACTCTGTAATTTATTCAAGGTAACAGTGCACTTTGTTTGGTTGCCTGTTGCCATAACTTCTGAGGAAACACAGGATACATCAGAGTAAGAGAAGTCAGCGAGCATGACTAAACGAAACATAAATAAAACTTAACTCGTCTGTGAACATGATTTCATCAAATTGATTTTCATTGGAAGTGGTGGTTGTTAATAATGAAGACAACAACTCCCATGATCCCATGCTAGTTCATAACATCATCAAACTGTCTTTTGTCATTGTATGATGTGAGAGAGACGCCTAACGGCAGAAATCACATACTGTATGTTTAAGCACAGAGCTGGAGTCAGGAAGTAGTTTAGCTAGCTTAGCATAAAGACTGGAAGCGGGGGGCAACAGCTAGCCTGCTTCTGTCCAAAGTGAGATCAGATGCTTTGGTATTAAACCTTGTAACATGCCATCCTCCAAGTGATTAAATTTTTTATTACAAGTCGCCATTTTTTCATTTCACAGCATAGTCGTAGTGAGCAGCCATTTTATTTTTAAAAGTTGCTCAGAGTTCTCTTAATGCTAATCAAAATGCACATTTACTACAGAGTTGACATGTTATGGTTGAGACACACCTGATAGCAATATTATTTAATGAATTTGTCAAAAAAAACAAACATAAAGTTTAGCAGTGCTTGACCAATATTCTCGCCTTTTTTAAGTGACACAGGGGTCCTTAGGGTATAGCTAACCCATTTTATGCCTGATTAAATCATGCTTTTGTAAAAATCTGAGCCGGGCTATCTGTTTCCCCCTGCTTTCAGAATCAGAATCAGAATCAGAATCAGAAATACTTTATTGATCCCCGAGGGGAAATTGTTGAGCTCAGTCTTTATGCTACGCTATGCTAACCACTTCCCAAATGCAGCTCAATTTTTAGCACACAAACATGAGGTTAATATCTTTTCACCCTGGGAAGGAAAACAACAAAGTGCATTGAACTGTTCCTTTAAAGACCCACACCAGCTCGGTGGCACACTCAGATTGCGAGGACAGCGGTGTGAGGTGATCAGACGGGGACAGACGGGGGCAGGGCGAGTGTGAATGCTCATTGTGAAGTTATGTCTGTTTATAGGCCCACTGGGAGCGCTGGTAATGCTCCAATAAAATGTCACCAGGCGGACAAAGCGCCACAATAGATTGAATTAAGTGGACATCACCCTGAGGTGGTGGCACTGTCTAATTTAACATACTCACCACAATAATAGGCCTGGCTGGGGGGGGGGGGGGGGGGATGTCTGAGACACACGCACCCCTGCCTCATGTTCTTTGTGTATGCTTTGCAGTACACAACCACTTCACTGACTGAACGCTGACTACATATAGAAAATCTGTTTACCTGCGGCACTGCACTCACTAGAATGATACATTTTTTATGATTGCAAATAAAGAACCCTCTCTTTTCTCTCAGTTCTACTCTGAACAGTTTTCACAGACATAAAGGCACACTTAGCACAGCCTCTTTCTTCTCTCCTGAGCAGCTCCGTGCCCACCTGTCAGCCAGTTTGTTGTTGATATCTGTATGTATGTGAGCTCTCCTGCAGGGCTTACTCACCAGACTGTGGCCACAAGGATGAAAGACGGAGGAAGTTAGTTTGTGTTTCTTGCTAAAGGGAAGGTGTGATAGCTGCGGCAGCATGTGAATGTAAAGTGGCCCTGTATTTTGTCAGTACAGATGGCGTCCCACATTCTCATGACTGTTCATCTGCTTGATGTTAATTAAGATCTTACATGAAGAAAAAATAGAACTGCATGCAAGGATGAGAGGAAAGTCTGTCAAAAAGCATAATTTGAGTTTTTTCTTGTTTTCTACCATGGTAATTATCTTGCTAACCCTTAAGCTAGATTTATAGTTGTGTGTTGAGGTAAATGTGGAGTGCTCACATAAAGTGGTTGCAGCTATCCTGTAGCTGACGTGTGCCTGTAACATTTCAAAATGGAATAGGTTTGAGGAACCATGCAGGAGAGCATTTTGCATCAAATATGTTTCTGCATGTACCTGTTTTCATCTCTCTGCTTTAAATAAAACTCTTACTGAAAGAAAAAGCAACTTCATGCTGGGGCTATGGCGACTGCAGAGATACCACGTGGAGAGCACAAGAACTGTCACTTGGGTTTTAAATGCTGGTGGAAATGGTTAGTGGTAAAGACAACTTTGATTCAGTTAAGCAATGATTAGTCAATTAATCGATTATTCAATTAATTGCCAACTATTTTAATAATCAGTTAATCCTCTTTTTTTAAGTCAAAATTCTCTGATCCTTAAATGTTTCTTTACTCTTCTCTGACAGTAAACTGAATATCTTTGGGTTGTGAGGATGTCACCACTGTAGGAAACACTAAACACAATTTTCTGACATTTTAAAACAAACAACCATTAATTGATTAAAGTTATAGTTCACCCAAAATTGAAAATTCAGTCATTATCTGTTCACCCTCATGCTGATTGAAAGTCAGGTTTAGTCCACAAAACACTGCTGGAGCTTCAGAGGAAAACACCGTTGCAGAATCTCCCAAACAATGGAAGTGAATGGTGACTAGTTTTCAAATGGAATTAAAACTACCCCCACAAAAAATAAAATGCCTCCATACTGCTTATCTGGTGTAATCCAAGTCTCCTGTGTAGATGATGACTGAATTTTTATTGTTGGGTGAACTATCCCTTTAATCGACTGTGAGAATTGTTTGTTGCAGCCCCAAACTAAAGAGAAAACAAACTCTCTTTTAGAGTAGGCCTATTGGAAAACAATTTCTTCCCAACATCCTCGTGTTACACACCCATGCCTGTTTCTTTTAAAGACAGACACACAAAGATTGCCTTATTTAAACTCAATTTGCGATGCCTTGAAGAAGGTGCAGTGACATCAAAGGGCCTCAACCTCCAAACCTCAAATGGTGGCAAACAATTTGGAAAACATGATGGAAATATGACATTTCTATTAGTTTCATGTATTAACATGAGTAAGGCTCCACTCAGATCTGATGTTTTTAGATCTTCAGTGGAAGCTGCAGTGGACATTTAAGTCACATGCTTCATGTATGTTATCATTTATGCAAGGCAGGACGCTGTTTCTGTCTCTCTCCTCTGCTCTCTCTCTGTGTCATGGACGTATAAAGAACATCAAGTCTGTCCAGTCCAGGCGTCCATTCCAGCCATTCGCAGAACAACAACTGCTTACAAAGATATGACTACCTATAAATTTATCTGACATTTATCATTTTGTTTACCGTGACCACAACACCATGACTAATATGATGTTTATCACAGATATACTGCAGTGCAGAGATGCCAAAGAGAGGTTTGAGGTCATTCACAGTGTCACTGTTACATAGTTTGTCCATCACAGACAAGTTTATTTTTCAGTGATGAAGTGTCACAATATTAAAATAACCCAGTTTAAACATTTTTTATAATGTTTGTTTATTAAGTTATGTGTTTATGTCATAAAAAGAATATTGGAAAATACATTGTTATCAGATTTTTCTTGAACTAACCTCAAAAATACAATATTGGTTGGTAACCTTTCAGAATTCATAAATACCCAGGTTTAACTTCCTGTTTCCCATAATTGTCTTCAGCTAACACTGAATGCTCTGCTCCAATCATGAACCAAGAACTCTTCTGTCTTGTCCAGGAATTGGAGGTAACCTGGTGGCTATCCAGTCCAGCAGGATCTCCACTCACCTGCACTTCCACTGTGCTCCTGGGGAGGTCCCTGACGAGGCCAAGGGCTGTTACTACCCCTGCCGCACATTCTGCGGTACAGGTTAGTACTGCCCAGAACAATGAAATCACACATTTTCAAGGCATCATTCTGTGCAACTCCAGTATAATAATTGTGAAGCAGTTGTACTCATTATTCTGTCTATTATTAATACTGTGCTAATTGCTGATGTGAACCCCTCAACCTGACACATTTTAATTGGCTTTCCCATAAATACAGCTGTTTAAAGCAGGTTTGGATATGACGCTGTCAGGATTATAATCATGTTTTAAATAGTATTGTAAATTCACAGTTTGAAGCTGTGGTTATCTGCTGTGTTCCTGGTGAGCTGTGGTACGGCTGCTTCTCTGTCCTACCAGGCAGTTAATTGCCATCTCCTGCTGTCCCAGGTGTAAATTAATTCCTTGTTAGAAGTCTAGAATGAAAACCAGCAGGACTCAGAATACTGGGGACAGTAGGTGGGCTGATTCAAACCGCACAATTTGTCACCAAACTGTTCAGTCATGTATTTTATAAAGACTAAATCCACAATTTAAGTCCAAACAAATGATTCCTTCCTCATTCCTTTCACAATAAATCTTCCTTTCCTCCGTCCTTTTTGTATTTTCTCAGGAGCCAATCATCGCTCTGCTCAGGTGCTCCTGCTTTTGGTGATCCCCGGTCATCTGATCTTCCTCTACACCATCCACCTGATGAAGAGCGGACACACCACCCTGACACCCATCTTTATGTCCGTCTACCTGGCTGCTGCCATGCTGCAGGTGAGCACCTGATGAGTTCATTGCCAGTGTGCTTTAATATGTCACTCAATGTTGAGAATTGGGACAAAAACATATTTTATGAGGTTTTATTTTTTATTCTTCAATTATGCTGGAAAATATATTTTAAAAGAAACTCTTGGCTATTAAACCTTGTAACAATCCAACCTCCAAGTGATGAAATCTTTTATTAAATGTAGACGTCAACCCCGTCAGATGGAAAATCTGACAGAGTTGATAAAATGCTACATTTTTTCATTCCACAGCAGTCATAGTGAGCAGCCATTTTATGTTTTAAGGTGTCTCAGAGTTCTCTTAATGTTAATCAAAATGCACATTTTGAAACCCATCCATCCATCCATTTTCTGTAACCGCTTATCCGTGAGGGTCGCGGGTGGCTGGAGCCTATCCCAGCTGACATTGGGCGAGAGGCGGGGTACACCCTGGACAAGTCGCCAGTTCATCGCAGGGCCGACACATAGAGACGAACAACCACTCACTCTCACATTCACACCTACGGGCAATTTAGAGTCACCAATTAACCTGCTGCATGTCTTTGGACTGTGGGAGGAAGCCGGAGTACCCGGAGAGAACCCACGCGGACACGAGGAGAACATGCAAACTCCACACAGAAAGGCCCTGCTGGCTCGGGGATTCGAACCCAGGACCTTCTTGCTGTGCGGCGGCAGCGCTAACCACTGCGCCATCGTGCCGCCCACATTTTGAAACCATAATTTTTATTTAGCTTTGATTTAGAAGGGCTACAGAGTTGACCTGTTATGGTTGAGACACATTTGATAGCAATATTATTTAATATATATGTCAAAAAATAGAACGTTTACCAGTGCTTGAACAGTGTTCCCACCTTTTTTAAATCAGGATGTGAGACAGGGGTCCTTAGGGTGAAGCTAACCCTTTTTATGCATGATGAAATCATATTTTTGTAAAAATCTGACAGAATTGACAGAAATGCGGGACACAACTTTAAACATTTTCATTAAAAAATATATTTTAAAGCAAAGTTGATTATAATAATGTCATCAGTAGATGATAGTTTTATATTTTGAAGACTTTTAACACATTTTTAAATTGTTTGAAGTTGTGCATTCTTGTCTGGGACAGTTGTGTTTTCTGGCACAGTTTAATTTTAGATAAAAAACAAAACAAAACATAAATTAAATAATTCATAAATTACATATATTCCATACATATAAATCCTGAATATATGATCTGATTTATCCCAATTCTCAAGATGGATGAAGTGTTAGAATTCTAAAATTGTCTTTTTTTTCCTACATAAAAGTGTATAAGCTCCAGGGCTCTTTTCTCAATCCAGTCTTAATATAGCAGACGCTAATGCTGCTTAAAGGAGAGTTTCATTTTCCTGATGATTTCCCACAGTATATTAGACAGTAGGAAAAAAGCAGACCCCTGCACTTTAAATTGTTTAAAGCTGCAGTAATCCATATTTTTACATTAACTATGGATCAAATGAGTATATGTAATGTGAAAAGGGTCACTCAGAGTGATAAACCCACAGAGGATGATCACTCTACTCTGCAGTGCTCCTCAGTTCTACATAGCGAGGTGGACAAGCAGAGAAAAAAGAAAAGGAAAAGGAAATATTGGACTTATATATATTAGTGAACACAAACACAAAAGTCCAACTCTGAAACTCTGCCTACCAGGACCTGAGGGAGACTCTGGGGCCTCTTAAAATGTATAAAATGTTCTTAGATTTGTGCTTGATCTTAGTCTTAAAATTGTTTGTGCTTAAGTTTGATTCATAAAAGATTGTGAGCATAAAAAACCTTGCTTTAAGGTAGAGTCAGTAGGATTTGTCTGAGCTGTTTGTAAACACATCAGGATGTCAAATACTGATATTTTGGGTTGGTGAAACGTCCCGGGCATACCAAAACGATGAGGCAGAGGGCTATGTCTCTGCAAATACAGCTACCAAAATACACTTATAGTGGGTCTTCAGTAATGATTGAAAGGGAGTCTATACATGATCAGTATGAGTCTATACACAATCAGTATGAGTCTATACATGATGACTTTGAGCAGATTAAAGAAAGACAGAAAGTAGTTCCTACATGAAACTCTTCACAGCAGTCTGTGGATTATTCTATCCTGAGTAAAGCAGTTTCATGTAGGAGATACTTTCTTTCTAGAAGAAAAGAAAGTAGTAGCAGTAGATTCTACTGCAGAAAGAAAGTAGTTCTCCACAATAAGGTCTGTGGATTATCTTGAGTAACTGGGTCATGATTTCTGGAAAGAGACACTGTTTTTGACTTTTTTGAATCCCGTTATATTAGTCAATATCTCCAAAACTCTGCAACTCACGGCAAAAAAAATCTAGATGATAACTAGCACTGCAGGCCAGGGGAGAATGTGCATTTTGAATTTTGAGGTGAACTGTCCCTTTAAGCATGGTGCTTGTAATACTACTACACTGAAGAGAAGTGGAAATGTTCCCATGCTGAGCTTTAAACTTCACCTCAGGCTGCTAGATGGTGAAGCCGTTAGTGGAGTGTGTGTGTATGCAAATTAACCTATAGACTGACATTTGTAACCAGTCAAAAATATTCTCAGGGCTTAACTGATTAACAACTCTAATCTGCACAAGCTTAATTTACCTGCACTGTCAGTTTCAATTATTCAGAAGCAAACATTAACTCCTCATCAGTGAGAACAGGAATAAGTTTCTGTGAAAGTTGAACTGTGTCCTTCTTAACAAATGTAGTAAAGGAGGAGAGGCAGGTGTGTATCCTGAGAATTCCTCGAGAGTCGTGGTTGCAGGCAATGCCTGAAGGGGTCTGACTCCTGAACGTTTTGGTTTTGGCAGACGTTGAGATAATTATGAAGGAAGGACTTGAATTATGACTGACTGCTTTAACTTTTCCAGGTGAGCCATGATCTGTGTTAATGTCTGGAATTTTAAGAATTCACTCAGTGTGTTTTCGCGCGTGCATCAGATGCTTGTTTTGCTCGAAGGCTTTTTAAAGGCTCCCTTAAATCTTTAATGCAGACATGGAACATTAGGATGTAATCCCGGCCACTGAAGAGTTGGAGACTTTCCAAATCAATTTAGTCCGTAGCCAGTGGAGCTGCTTTAAGGGCGCTTTAGTCCCAGATAGGACATCAAATGGCTGAGACAGGCCTGTAGGAGCTGCAAGGGTGGACCGGTTTGGATCCAGCCTCTTTTGTATCTTAATATTTACAGCCAAAAAAAGAGATTCATCATCAATTTATTGATATGATTCAAGAACCTTAAACACCACTTTGTTTTCTACTTCTGAATGTTAGACGGGGTTTACAAGCCGGGTCAGGCGAAAAGGCAGACAAGACACTGCATGTCAGAATAATTCATGAACTTCTTTGTTGTCTGTGTTGATCTGTCTCTGGAACATCTTGAGGAAATTGCCTTAATTCTGCTTTGAATGATGATTTGTGCAGGCATCACAGCAGCAAGGTTATTATGGAATGATTGGTTATTGAAGCGTGCCACAGAAATTACTCATATAAATCCATCTACTTTGTCATCGGCGCATTTGCACAGACGCGGACAGAATAGCACACACTAATTATTAGGCTGAATGCTGCACATAATGCGGAACTTCAATGCTAACTGTAAGGTTTTCTAATGCCATATTCAATCTGAGTCTAATTTTTAATACTGCACCATGATAATAATAATCATAATAATAACGCCAGATTCTGTATTAATATTGAGATTAAACTCCCTCACAATACAGAATCCATATCAGTGTTTTTGAACATTGATCACAGTATTTTTCAGTCTTTACTGTCCCAGAAAGGAAATTTGTCTCACATGAAACACACAATACATATATATTCACATACATTTATTTCCTTACATGTATACACACACACACGTCCACCATAATCTGTGTTTTTATACAAAGAGTAACTTAACACCAAATACACTTTTTGGAGTTAGTCAATTACATGTTCAGTCACTGTCTTACATCATCCATCGATTCTGGTCAAGCAGTCATTGCATCAGATATTTGCCTTTTTCAGCAGAGAAAATTCAGTAACTCTGTCCTCTAAACCCCTTTAGACCTCCCAAAAATCTGTGAAAAATCTCTCCTCACATCCACACCCCGGCCCCAGACATAAAACCACGATTTCAAAAAGGTTGGGACACTGTGTAAATGACAGATAAAACAGGATGTTATATTTTGCTAATCCTCTTTGACAATTACTCAATAGAAAACAGTACCAAGACAATATATTTAATGCTGGACCTGTAAAAAATTGCTTATTCTTGATGCCACCCCCACATTCTAGAATCTGCGCACTTAACAGGTTGCAGCAAAGTCTGGTAGCTCTCAAAATCTTTGTTATTTTTGTTATTTTTGTCGCTTTTTATCTGATTTTTTTACATCTACTGATGGATATTTCTGTGGAGAGAAGAGTTTATTCGAAAGAAGAGCTTTTTTCATTGAAATGGAGCAAATCTGGAGTATATTACCCTATTCCAGCTGAGATAAGGAGGAGCTTTCGTGGTTGCCGTGCTGGTGCAAAGTTAAAGGCAAGGAAATGGAGATACAAGCCCGTTCTGCCATCAGTCATCATGGGGAATGTCAACTCTCTGCCCAACAAAAGTGAGGAGTTGGAGGTATTGGTGAAGACTCAGAAAGTGTACCGTGAGTGTAGCCTGATGTGTTTTACTGAGACCTGGTTGAATAATAACATCTCGGATTCCATTGTGGATATACCTGGCTTCACTCTCATACGGTCAGACAGAGATGCAAAGGCTAGTGGCAAGAAAAAAGGAGGAGGACTGGCCTTATTTGTGAACCAGAGATGGTGTAATCCTGCACATATTACTGTCAAGGAGAAGATATGCTGTCCAGATATTGAATTATTGGCAGTTGGAATGCGGCCATATTATGTACCAAGAGAATTTGGTCATATAATAACAATTCTTGTGTACATCCCTCCCAAGGCAACGGCTGATGTTCCATGTGAAATTCTGCATGAATTTGTTGCTAGGATACAGACTAAACACCCTGAGGCACTTATAATAATATCTGGAGACTTCAACCATGTTACCCTCTCCTCCCACCTGACTGGATTTACACAATTTGTTAACTGTGCTACAAGAGAAAACAAAACCCTTGATCTGCTGTATGCCAATGTCAAAGAAGCTTACAGAGATACTGCCTTACCACCACTGGGCAGGTCAGATCACAACTTGGTTCTTCTGCAGACCTGTTACAAACCCTGTGTGCAAAGGGAACCTACAACTACACTCACTGTAAGGAAATGGACACCTGAGGCTAGTGAGGCTCTAAAGGACTGCTTTGAACGCACTGACTGGGATGTGCTTCTGGAAACAGATGAGAACAGTATGGACATTGATAGACAGGCTGATTGTTTCACTGAGTACATCAACTTCTGTAGAGACACAGTCATACCTACAAAGACTGTATGCTGTTTCCCCAATAAACAAACCCTGGATCACAAGTGACATAAAGGCAATCCTCAATCAGAAAAAGGAAGCTTTTAGAGAGGGTGACAAAGAACGGCTCAAACAGGTGCAACATGAGCTGAAGAAGAGATTGACGATGGCAAAGGAGGAATACAAAAAGAAGATAGAGAAGAATTTACATCATAACAACATCCGTGAGGTGTGGAGAGAAATAAATACCATCTCTGGCTACAACAAAAAGAAAAGACAGCCAATCGTGGGTGATGTGGAAAGAGCTGATGAACTCAATCAGTTCTTCAACAGGTTTGACACTGAGGTCACATCCCATTCCACTGCCGCTCCTCCTCCTCCTCCTCCTCCTCCTCTTCAACATGTGGGCATCTCCACCATGGCTCCTCTTCAACAACATCTGGACATCTCCATCATGGCTCCTCCTCCTCCTCCCCCTCCTTCTCCACAAGTGTGTTCCTCCACCATGCCTCCTCTTCAACAACATCCGGGCATCTCCATCATGGCTCTCCTCCTCCTCCACCACAAGTGTGTTCCTCCACCATGGCTTCTCTTCAACAACATCTGGGCATCTCCACCATGGCTCCTCCTCCTCCTCCTCCTCCTCCACAAGTGTGTTCCTTCACCATGGCTCCTCTTCAACAACATCTGGGCATCTCCACCATGGCTCCTCCTCCTCCTCCTCCTCCACAAGTGTGTTCCTCCACCATGCCTCCTCTTCAACAACATCTTGGCATCTCCATCATGGCCCCTCTTCCTCCTCCACAAGTGTGTTCCTCCACCATGGCTCCTCTTCAACAACATCTGGGCATCTCCATCATGGCTCCTCCTCCTCCTCCTCCACAAGTGTGTTCCTCCACCATGGCTCCTCTTCAACAACATCTGGGCATCTCCATCATGACTCCGCCTCCACCTCCTCCTCCACATGGGTACATTTCCGCCGACTGCAGCTACTCCTCTTCACACACCTGTTCCTCCACCCTTGTTTGTCACTGAGACAGGGGTGAGGTTGGAGCTCGGGAGACTTTGCTCTGGGAAGGCAGCTGGCCCTGATGGTGTGTGTCCAAGGCTGCTTAAAGACTGTGCTGCCCAACTGTGCCAACCTCTTCACAAAATCTTCAACCTGAGTCTACAGCTGGGGCGGGTGCCGGCTCTGTGGAAAACATCTTGTATTGTCCCGGTACCAAAAAGAAAATGTCCAGCTGAACTAAATGACTACAGACCGGTGGCCCTTACTTCACACATCATGAAAACCCTGGAGCGGCTGATTCTACGTCTTCTGAGGCCTGAGGTCAAAGACAAACTCGATCCCCTGCAGTTTGCCTACAAAGAACACATTGGAGTGAATGATGCAGTACTCTACATGCTCCACCGTTCCCTCTCTCATTTGGAAGAATCTGGCGCTTATGTAAGAACTATGTTTTTTGACTTTTCAAGTGCATTTAATACCATCCAACCCAACATACTCAAAAACAAGCTCATAGAGATGGGAGTGGTTTCTTCCTTTGTCTCCTGGATCACGGATTACCTGACAGAAAGGCCACAGTTTGTCAGGTTGGGGAACTGTTTTTCTGGGACATTAATGAGCAGCACAGGGGCTCCACAAGGGACTGTCCTGGCTCCATTCCTGTTCACATTGTATACAGCAGACTTTAAATATAACTCTGAGTCCTGCCACATCCAGAAATACTCAGATGACACTGCTATTGTAGCTTGTATAAGGAATGGACAGGAATCTGAATATAGGGATTTGATAAAATCCTTCAGTGACTGGAGTCATAAAAACTGCCTCATACTAAACACCTCAAAGACAAAGGAAATGGTCATTGATTTCCGTAGATCCAAGCCCCCTCTTCAGCCTGTGAACACTTGTGGAGTGGACATCGAGGTGGTAACAAACTATAAATATCTTGGTGTACACCTGGATAACAAGCTGGACTGGTTCCCTTAACACAGATGCACTCTACAAAAAGGGGCAGAGCCGCCTCTTTTTCCTAAGGAAGCTCAGATCTCTAAACATCTGCAGTAAGATGCTGCAGATGTTCTATCAGTCTATTGTGGCAAGTGTTTTATTTTATGCTGCAGTCTGCTGGGGAGGAAGTTTGGGAAAAAAGCAAGCAAGGAGGCTGGATAAGCTTGTGAAAAAGGCTGGCTCTGTGATCGGAGTAAGGATGGACTCTCTGGAGGAAGTTGTGGAGAGAGAACACAATGAGGACGGTGGAGGCCATCCTAAACAACATGGATCATCCACTGCATAACACCTTGATGGACCAAAGAAATAATGGTGGTGGAAGGCTTCTCTCTCTTCGTTGTAGGACAGAGAGATACAGAAGATCTTTCATACCAACTGCCATCAGACTCTATAATTCTTATACAAATAGATGAGACTACAGACAAATGAATTTCCCCTTGGGGATCAATAAAGTATTTCGTATTCGTATTCGTATTCGTATTCGTACATTTCAGACAAGTTAAGACAGGAACAACAAAAGACTGGGAAAGATTTGGAATGCTCAGAAAACAACAGGTTAATTAGAAGGTTATAGTGTCCTGATTGGGTATGAAAGGGACTACGTTCATTTGCTACGTCCAATAAATAAGCAAAATAAACTCACAAGATGTCAAGAAAGATCATAGTCTTATTCCTATTTCCATATTAAACAAAAAATACACCTGTACACCTTTTGAACCATTGAACTAAGATGAGCTTAATTGCTTTGTTAAATCACTGTAAAACAAACTCAATTCAAACTTGATAGAAAAACAAAATAAAACTCACCAGAACTATATTGTCTTTCTACTGTTCCAGCAATCACCAGTTCTGTTTTGGCAGAAATAAATCCTTAACTGACCATTTAAGATGTGAAAATATTCTGTCTCTGCAGGCTGTTTTCCTCCCACTTGGCTCAGTGAGTGTGGACTGTGCCGCTTGAGAGTCTGTGTCTGAGCAGCAACTCTCACTCGTTCTTCTGAGACAGATCATTAAATTTGCCAAATGACATGATCAAAATTGCCCAACAAACCAAACAGTGATGGACAAGCCAATCGCCAATAGCCAATATACTCGTCCAACCACCCAACCCTGAAACGGCATCCTCGAAAGGCTCAGCTGTTCACAAGCAAGGGTGGAGCAAGGTTCTCCTCTTTGTTGTTTGTACATAGGCTCAGGAACACTGATGGCAGAGTAGAGAAAATGGCTTTGTTATTATGTCGAGACAAGTCATTGTCATTTACACTGCTTTTAATGTTGGTGGGTGAAAAACATGCTTTGTTACAAGCTGGTGTAGACAGTGAAACAAGACTTAGTATGTACTGTTCTATGTATGATGGCTGGGCAGTGATTGAAGCATTATCATGACTGACAAGGTCTGACATGTGTTGGTACAGTTCGTACTGTTTTCAGTGAAAAAGCTCCAAACAGCAGACACAGTTAGAGACTAGTTGGTCAACACATCAGAGAATTTAGCAGCTAAATAGCCAAATATTTCCATCAGGAATTGGTAGAGACCCAAAACACAGTTAAAAGAGAGTAAATATTGGACTTGCCATCATCAGGTTGTTAGAAACACCACTCCAAATGAATGATGAATGTTGCTCTGTAACTGCTGGGTATGTAAGCTCACTGTATCAACTTCAAAGGTGTTCTGAGAAACATTTTAACCACGCCTGCACCATATACCCATTTCTCCACTGTCCCTTTGTATGTCTAGTGAAAATGATTCCATCTCAGTTGTCAAACATGCGCCTGTAGAGTTCACAAACAGATATCTGCATTAGTCAATGCAGATCTACATTTTAACGTTTATTTTCTAGACTAATAATTGACTCATATTTTTCATTAACATCATTTTTTTACTGCTGAAAATGAGACAATAACTACATAAAAACTAATTTTGATGACAAAAACTGACAAGATCTATTGACACTTCATTCAAATTAAAAAAGAGGTGAAAATATAAGGGGGGATGTGTTGGGAAGAGATCCAGTCTCTATGTGTCATAGGGAGATTAGATACACAATTGGATAGTACAGATACCCAGGCAGTCCACTAGCATGCACATGCTACACAAACTGTACAGAAATGCCAAAGGTAAAGATAAACGCTCTTAAAGCATAAGTTCGGTTTTTTGACACCTGGACCTTATTGTTAGGATTAAATACGCTCGTAGACTCACCCAGACAATTTTGGTGGAGCTCGGAGCCGTTTTCGAGCAATTTAGATCCAGCCGACGGCGTTTTTTCTCATGCCATAGTAGCGGACGGGGCCAGAAATCGAAGCTCCTAAATTAGACTTTATCTGCTGCGAAACTCGCTCATTTCACCTACATGTTATAAATGAATGGCCAGTGTTATCACCATGTCAGCTCAACTTCGTTGTTATGGTCATCCGGGGCTTTACGAGGATGGGTAACTTTTGGTGACATTATAGACGTGCGCCGCAGCAGCTGAGAGGAGACGCTGTTGTTGCTAGGCTACACGGCAACACGGCTATTTTTGTGCAGCATGGCGGAATATTTATCCGATGTAGAAGTGTCTGACGACGACTTTGAGTATAATGGATGCCCGTATCGTTTTGAGCCAGAATACACCGACGAGGAGCTATTTGAAAGGAGGATGCAGAGTAGGGTGACCAGGTCCCAATAAACCAAAAGAGGGACAAGGGGTATGTTTGTGAGGGACAAAGTGGGACACCGCCTGTAGCTGCATCGTCTCTTCTTGTTTGGCGTCTCCCCCTCCTCCATTTCCAAAGAAGAACGGCGGTGTGAGTGTCATTCACTAGCTGTCACCTCAGCTGTTGGTAGCGCAGAGAAAATTAGGGGCGGGCCTAAGCGCCGTACGTGCGGTGCTACTATGACAACAACAAACAGCCCAGAGTGCAGTAACATCACCGGCTTCTCATTGCTGGGGCCTGAGGGGGATGTTGTGCGGGACATGGTCTCAATTTGCGTGATGCGTGAAAAGAGACAGAAAATGCGTGAAATCACGCGCAAAGCGGGACATCTGGTCACCCTAATGCAGAGGGAAAGAGCCGAACAGCTGGCCAGAGAACGAGCAACCACTGCACGTCCACGAATGGGGGCTAACTGGTGGTGTTGTTGTGGACATTGCATGAGTTTCGCAGCAGATAATGTCTAATTTAGGGGCTTCGATTTCTGGCCCTGTCCGCTACTATGGCATGAGAAAAAAACGCCGTCGGCTGGATCTAAATTGCTCGAAAACGGCTCCGAGCTCCACCAAAATTGTCTGGGTGAGTCTACGAGCATATTTAATCCTAACAATAAGGTCCAGGTGTCAAAAAAACCGAACTTATCCTTTAAGTGTTTTTATTTTTCAAGCTAATGTTAGTTTATCAATTAAAACAAGCTGGTGTGTTTTCCCTAAGTTTGAAATATAATTCAAGCTATGAGAAACTTCTGCTGACCTGTACTGATCAGAGAACTGAATGACTCAGAATTGCACATCTTTGATCGTAAATTAAAAGACTGGTGGAAACAGGAAAGATGATGAGTTTCAAGTTTCACTCAAATTGAAACAAATATGTAACAAAGAGAAGAATTCACGTTTGAAGAAGTGTAGGATAGTAAATGTTAAATATGTGAGGGGAAAGAAGAAGCAGAAGTATAATTAATGTTAGACTTATGATGAGAAAGAAGCAGAATTGTAGTGTACTTAATGTTAAGCCTTGTTTCCACCGCAGGAGCTTTCTCCAGGGATTAGGAACCTTTGGAGGAAGTAGATGCATTTTCACCAAAGGGACCAGGGTCTAAATTAATTACACTTATGATATTTAGTCGACTAAAACTAGAACAATTCAGATGACTAAAATATGACTAAGATTAAAATGGCATTTTAGTCAAAATACAATGACTAAAACTGAATCAGAACTGCCAAAATTAACACTGGTAGCTTTTAATACTGTGCATTACTCTTTCATCTGTGAATCACTTTTAACATGTGAACTGGTGAAGGAAAGAGCTGCAGGCACTTATTGCAGTCTGGACAAATCTTAGTCATCCCTTTTTGCTTGATGTATTTCAGAGGTTTGCGTTCAGTCATGACTCACCTCAGAGGTAACCTAGACAATCTTAAGGAAGGGAAGTATAGATTACAGTAGTGCACTCAGTAGTTAAGGAATGGGCTTGAGTGCAAGGCTCTTACTGATGTCTTTATCTGTCTGAAAACAAACGTGTGGGTGTTTGAGGATTATGAACAGGGTGTACTTGTGCAGTGGCTGCACCTTCAGTGAGCCTCTCCACCTATACTTCAACCCAGGCACTAATGACGGTAATAAAAATTCTGCCACTCTCATCATCTCACCTGACAGTACTCTCAAATAAACAAATAAGCATGACATTTTGAGTGTGTAAAATGAGGCTATGGGACGCCTCTGTAGTAATTTACAATCCCGGATCTAATGAGAAACATTTATTTAAATGTTTTCTCTCTCATGTTTGGAATGGATTGTTTCGACTGTGGGTAAGAGACAAATCAGAAGGGCTCATTTAAACACTTGAATGAGGTAGACAGCAGCGGTAGTTATGGGTGTCAATACCTGAGGCAGTGCCCTCAAAAGACCCTGGTATGATACATCACTGCATATCAGAAAACTCACATCACTTTATTCACACAGATGCATTTGATTTAATGTCCTGCAGTAACCCCAAGTAAAGAAATAAATGTTTAATTCTCACATGACCTACATTTCTGCCAGAAACTGTTTAACATGGGCTCATATCCATTTGAGATTCAATACAGACCTTACAATGTAGTTTTATATTTTCTGTCTGTGCCCAGCATGAGGCTTGGACACAATTTGGCAAAGATGTCGCTAACATGGTGGAATTTGATAATGTCATTCAGCTAAAGTAAAAAGTACTGTAACAGTCTGTTTCTTTAATAGCAGCGATAAGCGGAAATTGCACATGCTGCGGTTTGATAATGTTCTATTTAAAGTGAAAGCCATAGAAAATTAGGGGAGAAATTGAAACATTTCTGCAGAATGGCTCGACTCATTGTGATATCTCTGCAAGCCTCACGGTACAGCCACAGAGAGGAAAAGAAGAAGAATGTAGTTAAATTGACCAGAGTTCTGCATATTTTGGCACACAGTGGTTGATGGTTTTACACAAATCCATAGAGAATAAAAAACCAAGGACATACCAAACAAGAGTAGAAACATAAAAACATAACTTAAACAATAAACAACATGATTTAACAATGCTGTGTGAGCCCACAGTATAGTCAGACAAAGAATGAGGCAATGCAAAATAAACCAAGGCAACGTAGCGCAATAAGCCACGGATGTGTCAAAGAAAACTTAGTACCACAGAACAGTAGTTTGACAGTTTGGGAGTCAAGAAACTCTAACTCTGAAAAGGTTACACAAAGTTTAACAGCGATGAATATGCAAGGCCATGGTAATAATGGAACATTCATGGGAATCATGATACTGGGACATTTAATAATAAAAAGGCCAAAAGTCATGGGGTCAGTACATGGTCAAGTACAAACCAGTTACAGTTGTTAAAGGCTCTTTAACAAAAGGTGCAAATCTCTTGCTTTGAAGCCCAGACCTTATTATTTCATTCAAGGCTGGATATCAAATGTCATCATGTGTTATTTTGACAGATCAGTATTCCTGCACATCTAAGCTAAAGAACGTTTCTTCATCCTTTATCTGTCAGCCGTGTGTCTGGTCCTCAAACCTCTCAGCTTTGTTCAAGCGTATAGCACACAAAACCACAATATAACTGAGGTTAGACACTAATATTCTCTTTGACAAAGATCTGAACTTCACAGAACCCTCTTTTTCTGCACAGTACATTTCCAATTTTCAAACACTTCTGCTTCCACAACGGGGTCAAGTACACACATATTGCAATATAAATATTGAATGAATTCACTGATTCAAACTAAGTCAAGTTTACAGGAGTGTTTTGCTTGATAAAAGAATGTTTGTGCAGTGAATAGAGAGATCGACTAGAGGCAATATTTATGGCAACACAGATTTCAGCAAACCATCTCTCTTTCGAAGCCACTCAGTGGCCAATCTCAGAACCCATCAGCTAATGTCTGACAGCAATTTAGCCTCTGGGGGCAGCAGCCAATGTGTCGGGGCTTCCTGTGTAGCCAGCGGATATCCGAATAACGGATCACTAGGTCATTGTTTACGGTCTGATTACCAACTTGACAGATGACAGTGGATTTGAAGTTGAGAGATGACATCTATGACTGGAAATTAATTTTAAAAAGCTGATAAAAAGCTAAGTCATCATCAGAGAGCTGCTGGGTTCCAAGGCTGTATTTCTACCAATCTGTTTACTTGCATGCAACCAAAGCCTGCTCAAACTTGATTGGTCAGTGCTAGTTTGACTACAAACAGAAACAAGATGCTTCAGATACCAAAATCTTGCCCCTTGCCGACAGATTCTGTATTCATATGCAGATATCTGTTTATAGAGATTATTCTATAACAGACAACTGTAGCTTTATTGGACCATTTGTGGATGTGATATTAGTGCAGGATCCAGCTAAAATATAACATTTTCACTGGATATACTCTTGTACATTTTTCTTGACCTGGACTTGACTGTTGAGGATTTTGACTCTCTGAAGACTTAAATTGAAATGAAACATGAACAAAGACAAAGTCTCCGGTTTTGACCTGATAAAATCCCAGAACAATAAAAGAGACAGACAGGCATGACTTGTATAGCCCCACAGCTTAAATATTTCATTTCTTAAGTCTATGAATTCAAAGACTGTTTTGACAGTTTTTTTTTTTTTTTTCAAAAGACATGAAAGTATGAAGACGAGCAAACATTATCCAGTGAGGAAAACCACAAGATGCAATTGAAAGCTCTACAAAAAGCCAATAAGAGGACCTTCAGTTAAAATGTTCTTGGCAAATGTTTGGTATAGTTTTGAAAGGAAAATGTCCACAAGCTGTGTCTTTCTAAAGATGGTTTCAGACAGGAAGTAAATGCAATGAAGCAGCTATTAGAGGATGCTCATGGTCAGCAATAATATTCTGGTTGGCAGTGACATTTAAACTAGACACATTCCAGTGCCAGGTTTTTCCTCCCCATACCAATTACAATACCTGAACCTTGCACATCAGCTGTACCATTCACTTAGCAATGCATAAAAAAATACTGTATATTATTATTATTGCTGTGTACTACTAACCCTGTATGAGTGTGAAATGATTGCTATCGTTGTATGGCCTGGCTCAGGATAAAAAACACTGGTTTACAAGGCTTCTAGGAAGAAGCAAGGTCCCATTTCGGGGCTAATAAATTACGTGATCACGTGACAACATTTTAGGCTGTTTCATGTTTTGTGCGTTCAGAGATGTTCCTCTGTAGAACACTGTTGTAACGCCTGTTTATTTGAGTTACTGTTGCCTTCCTGTCTGCAAGAACCAGTCTAGTTATTCTCGCCTGACCTCTCTCAATAACGTGTTTTCGCCTGCAGAACTGACACTCACTGGATGTTTTTTTTTTTTGTTTTTTTTTTGGCACCTTTTTCTTTAAACAACAGAGACTGTAATACGTGAAAATCCCAGGAGATCAGCAGTTTGTGTGATACTCAAATCACCACCAATCATTCAACACTGAGTCGCTTAGATCACATTCCTTCCCTATCCTGATGTTCAGTTTTCCTGATACCAGACAGAACATTCAACTTGTTACACTCCTTTTCCATCTCCAATCTGACATTGCCTCCATTCTAAGCAATTTCCTTAGGGGGAGGCGGATTTGAGTTTCCAGTGCCAGTCACTAGAGACCCATGTATCCACCTGAACCTAACATCTGCTTGATAATGCTTGACAACAACTTGACAGCAGCATTAGTTCCACCTGTGGCTTTTCCCAAAACAATCATTAGAGACCAATGTATGCATTGACGAATCTTAAATGCCCCAGTGGCACTCATTGGATCGATTGTTGTTAAGCCCAAAAAAAACCTGTTTCATGCCACAGTGTCAGATGAATCAGCCACCCCACTGGACTGGGCAGATTCAAAGGTTGGGACCCAGAGTAGCTGCCACAGGATTGATTCACATTAACAAGCAGGTTTTTTTGTATTTGCCCTGGAGGACTCAAGAGTTCATTTAGACTTGCCCCAAACAACTCTATGTTGCTCCGCAGTTAACCCTGTTTGTATTGAAATCATTTAGGGAAAGTGATTCCCAAAGTCAGTTTCTACTGCATAATGAGGAATTTTATAGACCCTTAGAAAGATAGGTGAGTAAAGCCAGTCTCTTATCAAGCTTTGGAGATGCCCTGTGGCATCATCAGTAAGTGGCCCTGAGTGTGTATGGGGTCCTGCCTTTGGACAGTCATAGGTATGAAAAGACAGACAGCAGGTTGTTTGATTTCCCTTAGAACCTTGTTTCCCAGATACACATCTAGCAGAATAGTAGCTTTCTTTGTCCACTGAGATGCAACAAATTCCCACCGTTTCCTCTGCAAAGAAAGTGAGAAAAATATAGCTTGCCAAGACGAATGTTTAGATTTAGGTGATTCAAGATGACAGCAGGTGGTACAGGAGATGAAACACTTGTAAATCTCAACAAGACATAGATCTAAGAGTTAGACGGTTGCCAGCAGGAGAAGAGAGTGGTTGTTGATGATATCTAAAGGGCCAGAGCAAGAATCTCTGTCCTTTTTCCTGCCTCAAACTACTCTCTCTGTGAGAGCCAGTGAGGGTGCACACTACAGCTGTATGAAGACATTGACCTGAACAGGATGTGACGTGTGATGTTGAAGTAATTCTGGACCTTAATGCTTCCCAAACTCATTTTGTCAGGCAATTACACGGTAATGAAACATGCCGGCACCGGGAACGAGCAACCAAAGGGCTGAGCGAGGGCCTAAAAAATGTCCCAGTGTCTCAGGACAGCTGAACATACTGTATCATTTGGGTGGCTGTAGTTTGAGATAGACTCTACTGGAGAGACTTGAGGGGATTTGGTTTGTTAACTGACTGAGGACACTGAATCCTAAGTATGACAGCTGGATTGACAATGCTGACTCTCTCCTTCTCCCATCACTGTTAAACCTGACTCTTATCTCAGTTGCTCTATTTCATTCCCAAAACACTTGAGAAAAAAGCAGAACCTACAACAGATACAATATCATACCAATTCTTTGGACAATGATACGACATTTAATGAAATCACAAAGTCTGCCACAATCCAATTTGATTAAATTCAACAATTATAGAGACAGTATATTCTCTTTTAGCACAATCAGTTATGTGACCATTGTAGCTGAAGTCTTGACAGTCACAAATATGAGCCATCAGTAACAGGTTCGAACGGCAATAGTCAGAGAGAGGAGGGAGCAGAGTAGAGACAGTCAAACAGTCAGTTCCCAGCAGTCTGACAGGGTTGTCAATGTGAAACAGAATATCATCCCTCACTGTCTAGCTGCTTGATTGATCGCTGCCTCCCTGCACACAAGGCAAGGCAAGTTTTTTTCTGACTCACAGTTTATCCCTGCTGTGAGATTTTAACGTCATGGTTTTGCAGTTGTGGCCGGCACAGCACAGCCCCACCGAAAAGATGTATCTTATATCTGTTATCTTTTTCACTTGTTTTACAAACAACAAACTAGGAGTTAAAATACAATACAGCAATCTAAGTGTGTGTAAAACTCTCCATTTATGGTCAGGAATGCTCACTATTAGTCACCGGTAATCTTTTAGCCAGAAACAGCACACTACCCACCAGGACCTGTAAAAGCAGCTAAGATTTGATTCAGTTAAACCATCAGAAGTGTTGTTACATCTTCATAAAAACTGAAACAGACACAGTGACAAATAAGAAACACTTGGATGGAAATAGCGATAGAAATGTGTTATGGGAATTTCAAAATAAAGATGGATCTTAAAGACTGATGTCTTCACTTTGCACAAATGATATTGGATTGTTTATCATTGAGTGCTACATTGATCCAAATCAGTGGATTGTTACACCACTACAAATTATTACTTAATTGCACTGATGCTAGACAAAGGTGAATGTATTTTCCTACACACCTTTCTACCAGGCTTGGACTAGAAAACATTTTCTGCCTCAAAGAAAATTCTAAATATGAGGAAAGTGGTGAATGTGACTTGTAACTTCTCTTGATTCACCCATACATGCCAGGGATACAGCCTAGTATTTGGTGGCCCAAATGTAAATTTATGCAAAAACTGTACAGCCTTCCTTAACTGTGACACTTGTGTTCTCTATTTTTCCCACGAATTGTGACGTGGTATGTCTCGAAGCCATTGTTTTCAATGCAAAACATTACGTCCTGAGATCTATCATATTCTAGCCGCTTAAACTCTGCTTTAAATTCACTCCTAACTTTCCGCTCCCTTTTTTTCTCCATAGTCCATGTTTCTGGTTTTCCTGTAAGCAGTATGTAAGCAGTTTGAATTGGCTCAATAAGCTTCAGTCACCCCAACATATCGGTAGGTAGCTAGTGACGAATACTGTTCGTTGTTTTCATAGAATGTACAGCTAAAAGGCCTGAAGGAGTCGGGATGTTGTGTTGGCGAGGGCTCATAGGGTGGGTATAAAATTGGGTGGCCACCCACATGGAATATTTGGCGGCCACAGAGTAACTTTTTAAGGCTGTCAGGCCATAATTAATGTCGAACCCTGCACGCCCATCAACTCTTCATCTCTAAGTCTCTAAGGGAAACACTTTAAACTGACAGAATACAAGTAAAAAAAAACATGAAAAAATACCCAAGTCTGTGTATATTCAAGTCATTCCTCAGCAAAATTGTAGTCAAGTCACGCACTAGAATAAGTTATTGTACAATATTGGATCAATGATGTGAAACAGCTTGTAATGGTCTGCAAATCAAGCATTTCATTGAGCAGGGTTTTTTTTTTGAAGAGTGCACCAAAATCCAATTATGTTTGCCCAGATGATAAATACCTGCAGTGTTCAAGAGTAGCTAATAGAGTGACTTTAAACGATACAGTACGTGCTCTTTCAGTCAGGATTTACAGGTTTCTTTGAGCACAGGATTGAGGCTTGTGTATACTTGGATGCTTAAGTAATGCACAGAGGCAGCGGAGGCTCAGAAGTAAATCTGAGTAAACAGGAGAGGGAACTTTGTGCCAGTGAGAGCAGCTTAAAGCAGGGATTGTGTTTGAGTCGATGCATGAATGTGCCACACACATTAATACTCATATCTATGATTTTAACATCATTTAAGCCAGTAATTCCATGTGTATTAACAACAGCAGTTAGACATTCACACTCACATTCCTGGTAGGTATTTCTTCAAGTGAGCTGTATATGCTACTATTTACCACACAATCACTGAGACAGAAATCAACCTGGTGACAACTGGTGTTAGAACTCAGAGTCACTCGCACCACCAAACTCAAATGATTTTTCACTTTCACATACTCTAATTTTCACTCGCACATGCAGTGGAAATGTCGTGAAGGAGAGCGTCGCTGCGACACTGATCCAGTTTATTTTAGCAAATACTCATCCATTAAAATATGAGATCGGCTCCATAGTGAGCCGAGCCTTAGGATCGGCATCTGGGCCGGTCCGCACCAAGGCAAACCGAGCACAAACACGCAGAGCCATTAAAGCCAAGGCAAAGGCAAGTCGGAGTGGAGTCTCAAGTCCTGTAGAGCAAGTCTAAAGTGAAATGTCTTTGCAAGCACCTGAAGAAACACGCCTCTTATGATTTTTTTTTTAATTTTTTGGCCTAAACTCCCACTAAAAGGTAATCAGAGGACCTTACAGTGTCCAAACTTGACTCAGAATTCCCACCCTGTTCCCTGGACCGTGTCTAGATGGGAGCCCTCGATGTGCGAAACTTTTTCAAGATTTGTTTGCATTGTTCCTTCATTGGGCATGTTGTACAAACTTATTTTATTTTATAATGTGAAAGCACTGCGGTTAAGATCTGTTTAGGTTTAAGGACACAAAACTCTTGGTTAGGGTTCAGGGAAGATCATGGTTTGGATTAAAATGATCACTCATGCAAGATCTTTTCCGAGCCTGGAATTCCTGTTTAGACACGACCATTCACAGGGTGCCAGCCTTCATATGTCTCAAAAATATTTCCAGTCCCTCTTAGGTAACATTTTGGTGAATAAAACTCGCCCACAAAAAGAATGGAACAAACAGTCTTATTAATTTGAGAACATCAATTATACTCAAAGTTGAAACAAGTGATTTCTAAGTTTGTGCAGTTGATATGTTTGAGAATCTGTCTTGAACCCTCACATGAGTAACTTCTTGTGGGAATACAGTCAATGATGCAAACATGTTTTTGCCCACTGCCTGACAAACATGTTTGTACAGACACATGGAGGATTCTTGTTTTTGCTACATTAAAGAAATTTTCCAACACGTTGCATCATTGCAGGCATTCGAGCAGGAAACTGAGTTTGTACTGATTTTGCTCGGGCCCCTGTCCAAGACTGTTTGCTGGAGAGCCAGAGGAATCGCAATCAACCTATTCTTCTGCCATCATGCACAACAAACTGAACAACATTCAGACACTCATTTCAGCTGTATATTTCTGTCTGCCACCTGTGTAAGTGGTTTGTAATTGGAGAAAATTGACACAAAGGCAGATGCGGGCGAACGTGACCATCTCGGGAGATCAAACAGCTTTATCTTGCAGACATTTCCTCCCTCTCGCCACTCAGACATGATTAAAGAACCAAATACAGAGAGGGAGAAAGAGGCTGCATGATGGATTGGCGCTGTGTTATATTTGTCTCTTTCATTTTTCATTTGTTTTGCCAAAATGTGGAAATTGGATATATCTTAATCCTGGAAAAACTGACAGCCCTGAAACTTTACACGCAGGTCTCTCTCTGCCTCTTCTTTGTTTATCTGAGCAAAAAGACCAAACCAATATCCTCGATGGGATGCTGTGCACTGGAAATGATGGATTGTAGCTGACAGTTTTGAGGCAGGTGATGGTTCAAAAGCAACAATTGCAACAACTGAGAGGATGTCCAACTGTGCCACCCTGTCATCATGAATAAAAGACAAACCTTCGAAACCCTTGCTTGTGGATGGCCGTGCCTGAAAGCTTGTCGTTCGCCTGTGAGACGCTTTCATCGTCTCATAACTGAACATTATTGGACAGGAAAGCAGGACCATGTTGTTTAACAGGATTACACATTCCATCACAAGACTCCCCCACATTTAAAGAGAAGTGGAGCCGTCAGCAGATTATCAGAACCCCTGGTTTTCTATACTGAAAATGATATACTGTATTAACATAATCAATTCTCCCTGCTACCTCTTCTGCCGTCACCGTTGCTTGTATTCTTAGCATGTCAATATCTTTCAATGACTGCAATACTTTTTTGTTTTTATAATGTTTGCTTTGCCAACTCTGGACAGCTCATTTCCCCTTAAATTATAGACTTGTCCTTATCTTTTAATAGACTTCTCTTTTTCTCTCCACACTCTTCCTTCCATGCGTGGAAACTTGAATTATGAATAACACTCTCTTAACTCGTCTTTCGGTCTGCTGCTCTGTCCATTACTCTTTCTCCTCTCTGTTTGCACTACAGTTTAAGTGTTTATGGCATTCTGTATAGCATTTTGAAGCACTTATTTCTTCCCCCAGTCTTGATAACACAGGCTTTGCGTGGCTTTACTTAGGCACACTGGCATTTTAAGCTAAATGCTAACATTAGAATGCCAACAGGCTCAAAATTATAGTGTTAGCATGCTGGTGTTTAACAGGTATAATGTTTACCATTTTTAATATCTCAGTTCAGTGTGTTTGCACACTATTTGAATATACTTTTATCACTTTTATCTGCTAATTCCCTCCACACCAAATGATGCACCAAACATGCATGCACATTTTGCTGAGTTTGAAGTGGAACATCAAGGTTGTAGCTAACTAGCAAGCTAATGTCTGTTCTGCTCGCCAAGTTATGTCTGACTCAGAGAGAAGAAAGACACCATGACTCATAGAAACAGAGTCACTGTTAATTAGTGGTTAGTTATATGTTACCTAACCCTGATGGGCTGTTTGATTCAGACCAGGTCCAGTTTTTTTAAAACAAAATATGAAGGGGAAGTTGCTCCAGACACACATTTTTGAAAAGGAACCCTTCAATTTAATATTGCTACTGACATGCAGTAGTTAGATATTTTAAACAAATTTATATTGGAATATTATTGCCAACTTCAGCTTTAATTAGCACAAACCACAAAGCACAGCTGAGGCTTATAGGAATGTCATTCGTTTTGCAGATATTTGGTAATAAAACAAAATATTGGACAAATTGAACATGCTGACCTGAGGGCACTAGATGAAGAGTAGGGGGATCAGACTTACTCTGTTTTATCCTGAGGGGGACATGAATGTCAGAACCAGATTTGATTTCAATCCATCCAAGTGTTGTTGAGACATTTTATCCAAAGCCACAAATGTGAACTGAATGGTGGTACTAGGGGAAAGATAAAAGTTGTTGGTATTTTAATTTTGGGATTGTACCACAGTGATGTTAATCTAATCAATCAAATAAAAACTTTAATTCTAACTTCTCATGTAAAGCATGCCATGTATTCTTTGTGCAAGACATGGTTGGTTTCTTAAAGGAATAGTTTGAATGGCTAAGCTTCCTGGCTTCTGGCTTCAGCTAAAGCAGAAATTGTACTTTCCATGTCCACAACTACAAGAGGGTACGCTGGGGTCCGCAAAACAGACGTGTACATGTTTGTCATCAGAGGGTGTACATGTAGGTTCTGTGCGGCCATGTGAGTACCTCCAATGTGTGGAACGTGGACCCCAAAGGGATCTATAAACAGAACTGCTACCTATCCGTGGTGTCCACAGCTATCCATGCGCACATCCACTTGGGAGTACATCCCAGGCTTTAGTATAAAGACATGAGAGATGTCCTGATCTTCTAATGTAACTCTGGGCAAGAAAGCAAAGAACAGAATTTCCCAAAATTTCAAACTATTCTTTTAATCTTATCAATAGTTTAAATTGGATTGGTCAGTTCCTTCTCCATGTTGATTCAGGTTGTGTCACCATTCTTTCTGAGACAAGTAAGCCTACCTGGGTTACCATGTAGGCTTTCTGCTCTATCTACATATTTAGAGGGAGCAGTCTAATCCTCTTTTCTTCCTCTTCCAGGTGTTGCTCTTGCTGTGTATAGCAGACTGGATGGTGCACTCTATGTGGCGGAGCGGCAAAGATCCGGACAGTTTTTCCATCCCTTACCTGACAGCTCTGGGTGACCTGTTGGGCACCGCCCTGCTGGCGCTCAGCTTCCATTTCCTGTGGGTCATAGGAGACCAGGACAGCGACGTGGGCGACTGAGGCGCTCTTTGACAACAAGGCGGCGGCAGTGACAGGAACCCTGCCGTCTGCCATCCGACTTCTCACGCCCTTAAGCCTTGTGGGAATGTGGGTGCTCTCTGCCGCCGACCAGCATATTCCTACGCTTCACTTCACTTAAAACCAGATTGTGGTTTCAGAACTATTTTCTGCTCCTGCTCCTTTTTTTCTACACATTAAAGACATATATTCCATAAATTTAGACTGTTCTCAGTACAGATTTTGATCTGCATAATTTGCACCAAAGCACTTGCATATCATATTGCTGGTCTTGTTAAGAGGAGCAGGAAAACACCAGCCACCACCCACAACGCTGAGGAAACCTTGCTGCTGTTGGCAAGGTGGTGTCCTCCGCAGTCAAGCATCCGTTGGACAACTTCTGCTTACAAAAAAAGTCTCTTCAGCAGGTAGATATTTTGGGGGTTTACAGTACCACCCACTGTGTCACAAAGTTTGTTACCTGCCTTTTCTATTACTGCTTCGCTTCAACAAGCTAGTGGAGGGACATGGAGACGGCTGAGGGTGGAGGCAATAAAAATTGTCTATGGTCAACTTGTGAACACACGTTAAACTGACATGTTAGCAAGTCTACCAGCACCAGACCACCAGGTAAAAGCAACATGAATTTATCTTGATGGTACGAGAAACTGACATTTCTTCCAGCGCTACTTGTTTTTGTTTTTGTGTTTTTGGTGTTTCCTGGTGTCTACACTCGGTATGTGCTCTGTCCTTACAGTACAGTCATAACTTTCCTATTTCAGCATTTTGTTCTCTGCAAGGATAAGACTTCTTCCCAAATTTTTCCCAACTTTCTTTTTCATGTATATTTCCATTTCCTATTCTAAGTTTGTTTAGTTTAATTTCAAAAGTATCATTATGGCCCACCAGCCAAGTACCATGGTACCAGATCATGGCCGGGTTTTTTTTGGCCTGAACTGACCCTTCACATAACCCCTCCCCTTTTACTTTTGCCAAACCCATTGGTTAGTCCTCAACCTAAAAGCTTTTTCTCTTGTGATGTTTAAAGTGAAAACATACTGTTTGAAAATACAAACAAGTATATATGCTAAGTGACCAAACAGGGTTATGTTAGAATAAATAACTTTCTAATCTGACATTTTGGGTATCATACTAATAACACTGAAACTAACTAGCTGTACGCTGCACAGGGTTTGACATTAACCATAGCACTATCACCCATGGCCGCAAAAAGTTACTCTGTCCCCACAAAATGTTTCATGTAGGTGGCCCCCTCTGGCCACTGAGGTTGCTAAAACGTTACACTTCCACAAACATCACGATTCCTTTGTGCCTTTTAGTTCAACATTCTGCAAAAAGAGCAAACAGTTTTAGTCACTGGCTAGCTACCAATTGGTCGGGCTATTGAAGTCTTGGTTTACTGAGCCGACTCAAACTGCTAACATGATCCTTACAGAAATCCAAAAACACAAAGGCGGACTTTGAAAAAAACAAAATGGCAATGAAAATTTAGGAGTGAATGGAAGCAGGAATTTAGGCTGCTAGAATCTGACACATCTAAGGATGTAATACACTGTGGTGTGCTGGCAGATTCCCTCAACTGGCTGAGAAGTCTAATTCGTTTTTCATTGGAGACGATGCTCCCAGGAAACACCACATCACAATTCATGGGAAAAGTTGACAACACAAGTGTCCCAGTTAAGGAAGACTGTGTTACGTTGCATTAAATTGCCTTTCTGTATTGGATCTACATACGTTTACTTTTGGGCCGCCAAAAATGTACTTTAGCCACTGAATTTATTGTGACATTGATCATTTACTGGTACAGTTGATGACTTATTGACAGGAACAGACAGCTTTAGCCTCAGTCTTATAGCCATCAGTTGCATATTTCAGATTCCATATTTAAAACGAGTCAGATAGAAACATTGAACAGTCACGTGGAGTCCTAAACAGCCAAGTAGAATTGGTGTTTAAACCTAACCGAGTAAATTTGGTTCCCAGAGCTAACTGTGTAGTTTAGGTGCCTAAACCTAACCAAACTGCAACTGAAAACTGAAAAACATTTTTTAAAAACTGAAAGTAATAATTCAGCTAAGTCTAAGAATAAAAGATCCCACGCTGACTTTTGGTTTCACACAGGACACAAACCCCAGTTTGACAAATTCATCAAACACAAGCTGCTCTATAAACTTCCACACTGCAAATATCTACACTTGCACGCGCTGCACAGTCAGGACTTGTGTCCACAGCTAGCATCAGGCAATGAGTGCTAGCTAATCATAGCCTAGCAGTACTAGCCAATTACAGCGCAGTAGGGCTTCGGTAAGTCTGCCACCATTATCATAATAAACTGCATGTAGCTGTGTGAGAACGGAAAGCTTAAAAGGCGTCTCAACAAGAACTAAGGGGAGCGGGGTTCAGTGAATGGTCATTCATTGCTTTGGATCAACCAATCCAAAGAGAGTTTACTTTATGTATCTTTGCAGCCATTCATCTTTTCAGCCTTATCCTCCTGTTACCTTCTCCAAATGTTAACAGCACTTCTCTGATACTCATGTTAAAACAAACCATGAAAGCCTTTGTATATTATAGCCTGCATTCCCTCTCATTCATTTCCTCTGTTTGTTTGTGCTGTCTCTTGTCCTCGATGGGGGTCCGGTTGCGGGGGTTCCGCGCTGGATGTTTGCACGCTAATCACATGCTGTTTACAGTGCATGTATGCATAGTATCAACATGCATGCACGCAATTAATCAGCAGTTTTCATCTCGGCACAGTCTTGATTTTCTACTCATATTAGACTAATGTCATAATCAGTGTAAACATAACCTGATTAAATGCCAGATTTCTGCTCGATTTCGCTCACTTTTTCAGAATATGCCGTGTGTTTAAAAGGTCAGAGAACATTGATCCACATGAAACACCCTGATTATTAAATGAACCCCTCAGACACCAGGAGAAATAACACTGGGAGAATCATCTTACTTAAAAATAAACCAAACCACCTCCTTAATCTGAGCATTAAGCAACATATTGTGTGCATGTGAACGCAGCCAGTGGCTCTCTTCAACTCCAGTATGTGCCTCTTGAGATTCACTGGTTAAACAAGGTATTTTTCTCTGCCATGCCATGAATGCAATTTTCTTTCTACAGCATTTTAATACTGTGCAATGATTTCTTTTTGTACTCACTTTCAGTTCTACGACGACTATTGTATTTTTGAGGAGTTTCATTCCAAAATGAGATATCCACCATGATGAAGCTATTTACAGATATCAAAGTTGTCAGATTGTAGAGGGTGGCATGGATTTGGTTCCAAGTGGCTATATTTCCGTTTGGTATGAAACCCTATATTTGCTTTTTGTGGCTCACATGGGCCAAAAATGTCTCAATAAATGTCTTTCAATTGAAAATCATCTCATTTCTTGTTATTTTTGTTGAAGGGTTTAGCTGACAAGTAGCTGTCCTCTTATCCTCATGGGCATACGGCAGCAGTCATTACCGCGTTGAAAGGGAGAGACAGCCTGAATGCAGCAGATGAAAGCTTAGATATTGAGCCAGGGAGGAAAAGCAGGAGTTATGATTGAAATGAGCAGAAAAAAAATCTTCATTCCCCTCTCTTTGCCTGAAATAAGCCCCTAGATATTATCTGTGTTCGCCGATGGTCTCCATGACAACACGACCAGGCAGTGCTTGTCCTCTTGTCTTGACCTCTGTCTGGAGAAATGTACTTCTGCACAGATGTCACACATACGCCCACCCCCTGCACATACAGTAGCTCATGTCTCCTTGTATAAAAAAGCTGCTGTTGAGTTTTAGTTTTGTGGAAATGGAGCTACCTATGAGCTGCCTGCTTTCAGAAAATAAATGAGATTGTGTAGCATTGGTAAAATGACTTCAGTGGTTCTGTTAAATGCTAGGACTGACGTAGTACAACAATTGATGCTCCCTAATAGGGATGCACCGATCGACCAGCCAGAGACTGGAACCGGCCAGTTTTCTGCATGACCAACCCTGACCGGTGACCGGCCGGTCAGCACCACATATCCGATTCTGTGCGCTCATATTCGCACACATGGTCTGCACGATGGTCATGTCATGCGCGCAGCACACACTGACCGTAATGTCACACCCACCACAGTGCTGATCACAGCCGCACACACTCAGACTCAGCTTGCATGAAGTCAGTGTTAGCAATAGACTCCAAGAACAGGGTGAAGAGATGACAGTCTACAACGAGACAGCACAGAACAGCTGACGATGTCGCCAAACAGCCGTAAACTTTCTAGCTCTTCATGCTAATGTTAGGCAACAGCAGACTGCTGCTCACAGACTGACAGTTAAAATCTCACCTCCTGTTCTGACTGAGGAATAAACAACCTGTTTTCAGAAAAAGAAAATGCTGCTGTTTGTGAATGCTGTCAATTATAGTTCTTAGAAAGACTGAAAATCAGAATCGGCCAAAATCAGAATCAGCAGGTCAGACCGTTAAAAAAATCAGAAATCGGAATCGGCCAAGAACATTGGAATCGGTGCATCTCTACTACCTAAGTCCTGTCCGCGATCAAGCTTGGAACATTGCGGAACCTCAGTTAACTTTCTCCTTCCCCATTTCCTATACTTAGATATGCTATGTGCTAGAGTCATCGTTGTTGAAAAGGAAACCAAATTATGAGGATGGTTAAAGTTGCTGAGGGACCTGTAAAAGCAACATGGTCACATCCTAAGTTAAGTTAAAAATGCTAGTTCAGTAGCATTTTGCCCTATGTAGCTAGCTAATCTACATTAATTGTTAGCTAGCTAGTTACACCTGATAGCTAATCTTAGCAAAATTTGGTTTTCTTTTCTTTCAACGCTGATGGGCAAGCGCACAGCATGTACAGGAAAAAGGAAAGTTGACCGAGTTTCCGCCAGGGACGAGGCTTGCTCAACTGTTATGGAGCACAGAGCAAAAAGGGGCGGGACTTAAGAAGGGTCAGTAGTGGAAATTTGTTGTGCCTACATTATAATTTCATGCCGTTTGATGTCAAGAATCTGACCAAGCATTCAACACTAATAAACTTAAAAACATACTAATACAAATTCATTTTGATTGGTACAAAAAGTTGATATTTTATTTAAATGAATCCTGTGATTAAACTCTTTCAGGACGCAGAAGCATAGCCAGAAATATTGGAATGACTTGGCCTCACGTATAATTGACATCACTATGTGATTGTCTTTGTGGTCCAGTCTATTGAAAAGATTAAAATTAAAAGCTGTTTTCTGATGGAACGTTAGTAGAATTTTGCCACAAGATAACTAATCACTGTCAATTTGCTTCTTTAAGCTTGACCTGTACTTTATTTCATTCATACATATTATTAATTAATCCATCTTGCAGATGAGTGGCACAAAATCGGGCAGCAAACAGACACCCAGCCCTCCCATCCATCCCCTCCACTTCAAGGTCCTTATGACTTGTCAGGACTTCAGGGGCTCCATAAGATCCAATACCAGCTCTGTCTCCATCAGAATTGTATTCTAGGCAGCGAGGAGATGGCTTTGAAACAGACTTCTGAACATTTTATGGTTTCTGAAGCTTCTGAAGTCTTTTATGTTAGGATAGAGAATATTTACAGAAAACAGAAGTAAACTGTTAACTGAATGAATAAAATATGACAAAAAAAAATTAAACTGGATGTATGGCAGGCACTGGAGAGAAGACCTCATGAGTATTCCTGAAATCCTGTCCACAGGCCTCTGGGCCTATTTCTGTCCTTCCTTCTTGATGGATTATTGGCATGACAGCTGCCATTTTAGATGAGCACTGATAGGTTTGCTAATTTGGCAGAATGGTACATCTCTGTAGCTGCAACACCGCCGAACATCAAAGTAGCCTCAGAATCGATTCCATGCAGCTGATAAGGACGCGAGTGGGAACTGATAAAAGCACACACGTCTCTGCAATCGTGTGGCCTCTCGTGAAAACAGCCAAGCTAAGGTGTCAGCATGGAAATAAGATACAACTTCAAAGTTGGGTGTCGCGAGGTGTGTCTTTGTTGGAAACAGGAAGAGGCAGTTAAAGGATCAAAAGAAGAAGAGGTAGAGTACTTGCAGACCTTGTGCGTGGTCTAAATTCAGATTCCTGGCTTGTATAACCAATGGATTTCCCATATCTCTTTCAGCATGGTGAGAAACATTCCAGCGCCCCTCACAACTTTTCAACATCGTCAAATGGATTTTCTAACCTCTCATGTGATCAAAGCCAAAGGCAGTAGTAGATATAGATTATTCATGTGTATGGATTGTCTTACTGGCTGAGAGAATCAGTTGTGTTCTTCAGCTGAAGGATGTTTTATGGTTCAGGATGTTTTTATCAAATAACAACAGAGGGACTTCTAGAAACGCCTTATTATCAGATCATTGAACAACCTGTGCCATGCGCTCCAAGGCTGTACTGTTTTAATATTAAAGGGGGGAACGATGATTAATATATTTCAGTTGGTGTGTGAGCACATGTTGTGTTTAACAACACACCTCTGTTAGTGTCTAGACGGTTCATTTTTAACAAGGTCGATAGGACGCGGCGCGAGCTTGATAAACCGAGCTGTGAAGTTTTGGGGGTACGTTCGCTCTCAGCAGCAGTGACCCAGACAGGACCAGAAGGCCCGTGAAACCTAACCCCTCCCTCCGTCACTCATCCAGCCACCCTTGGGGCTATTAGCGGGATGTTAATGTGGAGCCTCCAGACAGAGGGAGGGGGTTCCAAGAGGTCTGGCGGTAGCTCACAGCCGGCTCGTGAATCCCCCAGCAGCTCCCTAGGCGCTGAGGAAAACAATAGATGTTTCATACACAACATAATTGGAAGCAGATTTCTCCAGAGGTCGGTGGGTCTTGCCAGTCAAGCCGAGGCGCTCAGACATGTTGGAACAGTGTGTCACATTGAAGCCAGGGACCTTAAATTGCACCGGAAAGAAAAAGAGCAAAAGGTTTGTGTGGGTGGCACTGAAAACAAATCATCAAATCATTACATTGTGTTATAAGGTCTTATGGGAAATTTCACCTAATATAATCATCCATATGCTGATAGGTCCTCAGCACTTAAAGCCTCAGTATGGTTTAAAAGATGTGTTTATCAGATCCCCAGACAGCGTCTGAAACTTTCTGTCAGACAGCAGTAGTAGATAGTAGGATCTGTGTCCAACAATTTTTGTATCATTCAAAACAGATAATGACCAGGTGGGTGGAAGAGTGAAAATAAGGAAGAAGTTGAACTCATTGAACTCTAAGCTTCCGTCACTTTTCTTGTACAACAAAGTGCAACCCTGTCGAGTTTATGACCACTGGTAGCACCTTTGTATCAGCCAATAATGTAATAATTACCAATAATGTAATAATTTTCCTGTTCTTAATGTAATAAAGGTCAACTGTATAGTCAGTAATAACTGACCAATAACATCTTACCTTTGTAGGTTATTACATTATTGGCTGGTTATTACAAATGCTACAATTTGTGACCAATAATGCAATAATAATAAATAATGTTGGGACAGGGGCAACAAAAGACTAGGAAATTTGTGGAATGCTCAAAAAACACCAGTGTGAAACATTCCACATGCAAATAGCCGAAATGGTAACAGTTGACATCATGATTGCATATTAACAGGACATCCTTGACAGGTCAGTTGCTCACAAGCATGGATGGGGTGAAGTTCACCATTTTGTGACTGCAGGAATTTAGAGATTTCACCATCTACAATCCATAATATCATTAAAGGATTCAGAGAATCCAGAGAAATCTCTGCACATAAGAATCAAGGCTGAAAACCAACATTGAATGTCTGTGACCTTTGACCCCTCAGGCAGCACTGCATTAAAAACTGCATTAAAAACCCACATCACTGTATAAAGGACATTACATGGGCTCAGGAACACTTTGGAAAACCGTTGTCAGTAAACACAGTTTGTCTCTGCATCTACAAATACAAGTTAAGACTCTACCATGCAAAGAGAAAGACATATATCAACAACATCCAGAAACACTGCAGACTTCTCTGAGCCCGAGCTCATCTGAGATGGACTGACACAAAGTGGAAAAGTGTGCTGTGGTCTGACGAGTCCACATTTCAGATTGTTTTTATAAATCTGAAGAGGACTAAAGAGGAAAAGAACCATCCAGATTGTTACCAGCATTAACTGTCACATCCACATTAATGATGAAAGGTACATAAAGGTTTTTGAGCAACATATGCTGCCATCTAGATGACGTCTTTTTCAGAGACGTTCCTGCTTATTTCAGCGAGACAATGAAGACACATTTTGCACTGTTTTTTATCCAACTTTTTAGGAATTGGTGTTCTGGTTTAAGTTCCAGAACCACCTGAAGTCGAGGTTGCCACTGCAGATGTAAACTGTCTGGAGCATCTATGTGTTCTTATTGGGTAAACAGAGACTTTTCTGACACCTTAGGGTGACATTCCTCTGGAGATGGACTGCACATACTCTGGATATTTCCCTGTTGAATTTATTGAGCTCTTACGTTGACCTGTGTTGACCTGTGTTGACCTGCACTTCTCCGTCCTCTTCAAATGGTTGCTACTCACACAGGCAACGTCCCACTGTTTTAAATGTTGAGTCATTTCTCAGAAAAAACCCAAAGACAGCTGGTAGCCGGCCTGGATGTGACACTGTGACCTCTGCACCCGCACCACAGTGTCCTCTATCTTTTACACTGACAGTAACTGTACTTTGGACAGGGGAAGATCGATAGTGCTGTTACCGAGGACGGATGACTCAGCCTGTAGTGGGTGCTCTTGGAGTGAAACGCCGGTCGATCCGTCTTTATTTAGGCGGTTATCAATCTCATTTGGCACCAAACCCAAACCGAGACAGCAGGAGGAGGCTGACAGCCTTTACTCTGTGGGGAGATTCACAACCGTATGTGAACCACCCTGTGAACATCCCAGACACACTAATTGCCCATCACCACAGAGGGACACAGAGTGAGGACACATTTCAGGCAGAGTGACAGAGTATTCTGGTCCTCACATGTCCTCCCTTAATTCCAGGGGAAACGGCCAGTCACCGTCCTTCACCCTCCACCCGGCAAAACCCGTCAACACTGACGGATCATCACATATGCGAGCTGTCACAGCTCTCTTCACCCGTCAGCTAATTCTTCATGACACACCACAGACATCTGCTGAGGAAAAAATACTAAATTTAAAGTCGCTGTGTAAGATTTTATGTGATGACAGCATATAGTGGTGTGTGCACTGGACGGAGGAGCGTTAGGGCCAGGCAGAGGAGAAGGATTTTTTTTAAACTTTGCATTTCAAGAATAAAGTCAAATGTTGAAAATAAAGTCTAAATGTTGAGAAATGTCAGTAGAGATACTGATTTGAAATGTTTTGAAATGGCAAGAACATGGTCAAAATGAAGAAATGAACTTTGGGAAATGTCAAGAAATAAAGTTGTAAATTTTGACTTTTGAGTTTTTGGACTTTATTCGATTTGTACACTACACATTTTGACTTTATTCTGGAGAATAAATTCAAAAAGTCTGGAATTAAGTGGAAATGTCAGGGATAGAGTCAAATTTTTAGTATTAGAAAAAAATTAATAAATCAGAGAATGATGATTTTTATTTATTTATTTATTTATTTATTTGGCATGCAGAATGAAATCGAAATGGGAATTCTGACTTAATCTCAAAATACAAAACATGAAAGATCAAATTTTTTCCGCTGTCCTTGCCCTATTACTGTTACCACCAGAATAAAAAGTACATAAGTAAGACATTTTTAAATCTACACACAGTAGCTTTAAAAATGCACTAATCAATATCTTATATTAATAATAAATAAAATTGGTATTATTATTATTAATACAGTTTTATTTGACAGGTGTCACAGATGACAAACACTCAGAGAAACATCACCTGACTGTTAATGTTGCTACATATTTGCTTGACGTACAAATAGACAACATGTTATCTGTATCAACTTTATAAAGTGATAATGTGTTAATGTTGTGTTTACAGCCTTCTTGCAAGAAAAGAGCGAAAAACAATTAATGCAGCTTTGGTAACACTTTACATTACTTACTACATTTATGTGTATTGCTGTGTGTTATGCTAGTATTCTTATGTTAGAGCTTACGTCATGACGCAGTCTGTTACGCAGTCTGCAACAGTTTACGTGCTGTTAAACTGTTGCAGTTTGGTTAACTTTAGGAACCAAAATTACTTGGTTACATTTAGGAAAACATAATAGTTCAGGTTAAAATAATTATGTTAATTCTGTTGCGTGTGTAAGTAAGTAACAGCAAGCAGAGGGCAAATGTAATGCCAGTATAAAGAGGGACAGAGTCCATGGACAGGACACAGGACACAGAAAACCCGGGATTGTTACCTGTGTAAGTCCAAGTCTTTTTTTTCTTCTTCTTCTTCTCTTCCACCATCCTTAAATATCCTGCAATTGTCACAGGAAACACAAATATGAATCAGCCTCGAGTAGAATCCCATTGTGATCTTTTGCATACTAATTTGGTAGAGTTAACATGTTCTCGCCCTGGAACACAGCTGCAGGCACAGCTCAGTAGTGACAAGTGTAGCCTGGAGCCTGCAGGAGCAGGATACAGAGGCGTGGTGAGATCACTTCTTTCTAATTCAGTTCAAACTTTATTACACACTCAAGGTCCAGATAAACAACAAAACACCATGTATAATGAATTAATAATTCCACATCCCTAGATTTATTTTTCTTGCCCCTATTTTTCATTTTCTTTCAGCCTTGTTGTCTTCAGCCCCAGCTGACCCTGACTTGAGCGACATCACTTGAGGTAATATACCAGAGGAAGGAAATAAGGCTTTATACCACTTTTTTCACATGCAAAGGTGGTTGCCAAGGGCACCAACATCTGGTGAGCGCACGTCAAAATCCCCCCCCCCCCCACCCACACACACACACACACACACACAAAAAAAAGAAAAATTAGCCGGTGGGCATCCTTCCTCCCATCCTCCTTCCTTCCTCATGTTCTTACTTTTTTCTTTTCTTTTCAGAAAAGAATGAAATATTCTTTGCACCTCTGTTTCTCATAGTTTTCTCCTGCCTTGGCCTGTGCGCACTGAGGATGATGCTCAAATGCACATGACAGACAGTTCACGTCCCGATCGCTACACTGACTGAAAGACAGACGTCAAGAGGGAGAGAAGACATTTATAATGAAACAGTCCAGCCCTCAGGTGTGCAAGGAAGAAAACAGAGAGAAGAGGAGGAGGAAAAGAGAGTATGTGGTGTTATGCTCACATTAAAAGTACACACACTGTACTGAAGTAGATGACAGATACGTGTATCTTTTATGTCTTATTCTGTTTGTAAAGTCTTGTGCATCTTTTATGTCTTGTTACATAATAAAAATATATAATATAAAAATAAAAATAAAATTAAATACTCAAGTAAAAGAAAAGATACCTGAAAGCTCTACTTAAGTACAGCAACACAGTATTTGTACTTAGTTACTTCTCACCTCTGGTAGTATGTTTCTGTGTGAACAGTTTTCATGCCTACTCGGCCTGGAGTTCCCTCTCAGTGATGTAGCACCCACAGACTTCACAGCAGCAGCAGAAAAAAGTCCTCATAAAACAGGAGAAGTCAAACTTTGATCCGACAACTTTGCGCCTCCGTCCATATATCAAGTTAAGAGACGATTGGCTGCTCTCCCCATCTGCTTGTCCAGAGCCTATGGTGTTTTTAGCTCAGCCTCAAGCTGCAAACTGTCTCGGCGCAGACAGCTCATCAGGATGAGTGGCGTATACAGTGCAGCCTGAAGGTGAAACGTTGCATATTATAGCTCATAGGGTAATTATTCATGTGAATATGTAGCTGCTCACCCTCATATCCAGTCTGGCAAAAGCATGTAATTGCAGATCTGCTGCTGGGGGATTCTGACAGAAGTTAAATTCATGTGCAGCAAAGAGCCATAAAAGCAGGTCTAGTCCAACAAAACCATCAATAACCGTGTTATTTCAACATGTGGGTCGTCCTGACTGGAAAGTAAATGTAGTTTGCTAAACGCTGTGAAGGAATTGTTTTATTGCTTCCTCCCTTTATGTAGTCAGAGGTCACCTTCAGAACAGTGTGTAGGGCTGTACCATCTGTGCTGTCAACCATGTTTTTTTTTCTGAGGGAACGTTTTAAAGCCTTATATTTGACTTTGACTTTTGACTACTGTTCCTTCGCCTGGGAACCAGACGAATCTGTGAGCTCATGTTTCATTTGCTCTGGCAGACACATCCAGACCACCTCCCATTCAAACAGATTTCCACCCAGCATGTTTGCATTCCTAAATCATCGAATACAGATGTTTTGTCGCTGCCCCTTTATGACTCATACACACACGCACGGTGCACGTTAGTGGCTGAGAGAGACGCACAGGGCTTTGAAGTGATTTCAATTTAAGCCCATCAGTGGCTGTAAGAGACGCACCCGCTTTTGGCAAGACTTTCACCCAGGAGACTGTTAGTGTCCTATGTAAAGAAAGTTAAAATGCAAAGCATTATGTACATCATGTGACTTTCATCTTGTGTGTCACTTCATTGACATTACATTATGTACATAACACAACATATGTAACATAAAGTACCTGCTGTAATGTACCGTACCATAACATAATGTCACGCAATGTCATGTAATGTCATGTAACGGAGATAACATCACGTAATGTACGTAACACATTTATTGTAACCCCAAACATGGTCTTATTTCATGTTGTTTTCATGACTAAACCTAACCATACCACAACCATTTCATAACATGTAGAAAAGGCGGTGACAGAATGGCAGTATCTAATCAGCTGGGATGAGAACGGGTTGTTCTACCCCTGGACTCACTGCATCAATCACAACTGTTTATCTGATGCGTTGCAGGACTGGTACAATGACTGTTCAGAGCATCGTGACCTTATTGGCAACGCTGAGTCATTTTCATAAACAAACAATATGGCTGCTGTTGATGTGGAACATCACTGTGTCAATATTAAACCAAGTGGAAAAGCACGCTAACAACAAGCAAAGCTTTAATTGATAAGAAAGATGTGTTTGCTGTACTTCTGACAGGATTTGGTAAGTTTAATTAACCAATTACACTATTTCACATGTTTTATTGCTCTGATTGGTTGTAGGTCTATCCAGTTGCATCCAGAGGCATTTTGGTCTCTGCCACTGATAACATCCTTTGGAAACCAAAAATGAAGTGAAAGATTCTGCATTTGCAAATTGGCCTGCTGATGCAAGGCTGTGCCAGTTACTGAAGCCTGGAAATTCTCATTTAGCGCTGGGTGGAGCTAAGGTGGCATAAGCAAGCACCACAATTAAGTATGATTGGCTCAGAAGCCTGTCAATCAAGGCAAAACCAAACATGCTTCAAAAACACCTTTTCACACGTACATCATAGCTGTCACATGTTTCCTGTTCTCCTTCAGAGCGGATAAATGTCCTCATACATTGTTGCCTCTTACCTACGATATGCAGTTAAGCACAGAAACAGTGGGGGACAATATATCAAGATATGAATAAGCAGAAGTGTCACCACATTTAGTAATATTTACATTCTGCAAAATTAGAAACTCAAAGAAGATATCCCAGAGTCAGCCAGGGATAACTCTGCCCTGATCTGCACCCTAGTGTATATATATTTTTAGCCACACTTGGACGTTCCACCACTTTGATACAGACCACCATGAAATTTTGTACATTCATGGTCCCTAATGGCCGTAATGACTTTGGTATGGGCTTTTTACGCCAGATGCCCTTCCTCATGCAATTCTCCCCATTTATCCAGCATTAAGGAATGCACTAATTTGTGTATCCCCAATGGCTGAGGAACAACTTGGGATTCAGTGTTTTGTCCGAGGAGGAGATGTGATGTGTGGCCAGCTCTCTCCGTTACATATTTCATATGCGTGTCTCAGGACAATAGAGATCTAGTGGTTTTGGAGGAACTTCACCTTAAAGTGCTCCAGAATGTGGCTCAACAAAGTCAAAAATGTTCTTGTGAAATGTTGAAATGATGCTTCTGCAAGCTTTGTTGACATAGCAACTACTTGCGCTCTCAGCCTACAATCATACTAATACAGTATCATTTTAAAACACATAACTTGCCAAGTTTATGAAAATGAACTTATTCCATCGACTCATGTACAATCTCTTCCTCTTTTGATGAACAATTGACCCTTCCTTTAAGTCCGGCCTTCTTTTGCTCTGTGCATAACAGAGAGCAAGCTTGGTACCCAGGGGAACCTTAGTCAACGTTCACCTTTTCTATTCTCTTGTATATGCTATGCCTAGGCACAAATTTTGCAGATGGTTTAAAGATGTTGCTGGGAAACCTGTAAAAGTGACATAATCACATCTTAAGTTAGCTAATGTTAGCAAACATTAGCTACCAAGCTAGCTGACAACTGATGTGGATTAGCTAGTTAGCGTTTTACAAAGATAAGCCATCAAATGTAACTAGTGAGCTAACAATCACTAGAGATTAGCTAGCTAGTTAGAGTTCTGCTACAGAGCAAAACACTAGCTAAATAGCTAGCTAATGATTTAATGTAGATTTGCTAGCTAGTTAGTGTTAGCTAACTTAAGGTGTGACATATGTATACGTCCCTTTTATGGGTTTCCCATTAACATCTTAACCATCTTCAAAATTTGGTTTTCTTTTCAACATAGAAAAGGCCGGCACATATCATATCTAAGTACAGGAAATCAGAAAGCAGAAAGTTGCCAGAGGATTGGTCAAGGGGCTGGACTCAGGTAGGGTGAATTACTGCAGCAGAGCATAATATTGCAGTGGATGATACAAGTCAGTTAATAGGACAGCCTCTTCCACTCTGGACTCTCCAAAGCTCTCTCTATTCTCTTAAAGGTCAGCACTGTTCGGTGAAAATGTGTGCATTATACTTCAACTAAGTTGAACCTGCTCAGACTTACTCCACACTCCTACTACTACCCAACTCTCTTCTTGTGATCCCATTGAAAGTACTTAAATTCATTATTTGGTGGCTGTGACAGAGCCCTAAGGAACAACTGGCATCTGTTAGGTGGGGACTTGTCTTGCCCATGGACACTTGAACAGGATGAATGGCTCAACGGTTTACTGTGGTTATAAGCCCAGTCCTTCTGAACACCAGGCCAACTTACACTATAAATTCTCCCTCCTGATGACAGATGACATTTTTACGGCAACACTAACCCTCAGGACGCAAAATGCCTGAGATGTGAGTGGAGCGGCCCGCCTATATTCTGTTCATTTAGCCCTCAACTCTAAATGTCATCATTTGCATAAATCAGCAGGTGATTTATCATCATATCAGGTAATCCATTCAGTTTGGATATCCTGCCAACACTTCATCTTTATGGACGAAAAAAATGATTGTTTTACAGCAAACCCTCCCCAACACTTGTGCATTGACAGGTCTTTATTGCTGCCAGTGTGCAGCCGCTGGGGAGAAAAGTGCCTTTCCTGGGGGTTGGAGTTGTGCGGTTTAGAATCGAAAGTTGCTGGTGTGACCTGTAACACAGCGGTGACAAGCCTGTTTATCCCAGTCATGGGAAAGTTGAATCAGAGACCTCAGTAAATCTGATGTTATCTGTGATAACGAGGCGTGAAAACATCTTATCACATTTATTTACTGCAGTGTGTCAGTTCAGGTTTCACACTAGTGCTCAGATTCCTCTGCACGGTCCAGAGTAATTATTCTCATCCCTGTACAGTAAGTTTTATTGTGGAGCAGGAAGACACAAGATAATTTATGTCTGATCTTTGGTTAGACCTTACCTCAACTTTAGATTTTACCATGTTAAAGGACGACTCCATCTACATTCTTTTCTGGGTTTTTCACATGGAAAATCCCACTCAGTGGTGATGTAGATTAGAGCACCTGATGCAGAAACCTACATCAGGTCATGTGGGAAAACATTCTTAGCACAGTAGGGTTTGGGAAAATAGCATTTTGATGCTAAAACAGTTGTGCTTTGATTAAATATTAATTGTTTGTATTTGAATACATATAGAACACTACTGGGAGGCCACAGATTGTCCTAACAAAAAATAAAAAATTAATGGACATACCCTTTAAGTTTACCTATCGATACTCTTATATGAACAGTGGCGGCATAATGTGAAAGCAGTATCTAGCGACAAGGCAACAGATGGTGAAGCACCTGCTGCAATGCCACCACAACTGCAGTGGAGAAATTTGTAAGGTTCAGTCAACATTAACATGAGCCCCACATTATTCCTGAGCTGAAACAAGGTTTCAAACTGAAGCAGTTGTTGATCACTTGCAGCCCCTAGTGGCTGGTTAAGAAGAGTGAGAAGTCAGCTGTCAATGGTCGTTCAAAACAGAGCAGTCAAAAAATAGAATTGCTGCCTCACAGATGTATCTTGGACGCAGCAATGATGCCCCTGCAAAATAGTGTTGGGGAGACTTGTTTTGGTGGAACACTTGTACATCAGGAGGTGATCCCGGGCATTAAAATGATGACATCAGTGCGAAACAAAAGCTAACATCTGTTAGCTTGTTTAAGTTCGCACCATTAGTGTCCAAGGCACTAATTTGCTATTTCCAGTGTATAGGTTGCTATATCGGAGGTTGTTTTTGTTTCCCAGGAGCTTTGAAAAAGCAGATAGCGGATGCTGTGTTTTTTTTCTCCTGTGTCACAGTGAATATAATTTCATGGACACAGATCAGACACCTGTAAAATTCAAGTCACTGTACACGCAGTGAGTTTTCAGTTGTTTAGTCAGTGTCTCTCAGCATCTTTGTGAAGGAGTCTTAAGTGGAAACTCTTAAGTGAAAGCGAAACAGAAAGCAACGGGGAACAAAATCCACAATTGTCATTTTCTGCATAAATGTCAAGGCTTCTGCAGCCTTAGAAGTCAAATCAAGTAGATATCTTCAAAGTTACAGTCTTTTTAGTTCAAAAATTCTCTTTTTGTTGCTGTCCCTCCCCTGCAGCTCAGCAGGGAATCACTGTCAAGGGAAATACAAAGAGAGAATTTTATACCAAAAAGCTTGTTTCTTTGGGAGACACCCACATGAGTTGTGTGACTCAGACAGCTGAAGCCTCATATTAATTCCAGATAAACTTTGAAATACATTTATGAACAGAAGGACTGTGGATTTTGTCCCCCATCAGTTATATTAAATGTACATTAGGAAGGGATGTTCTCTCAAAGACCTGTGTGATCTGCTTCAGAGCTTATATTGGCACCTGATAATTGTTTACAGACAGACTTAAAAAATTAAAATATTATCCTTTCATCTTTGTCCTGTAGTATTTACTAAAGAGTTAACTTTCCTCCTGTGAGTGTTACATATGTCCATCTTTCAGAGGCTGTATCAAGGTAATGCTTTATCATTATACAACACTGGTGATGATAATACGATTGACATCTTCACATAATTGTCCATCAACTTTGACTGTGTTTCTGCACGAAGCATCATTGATGTGACCACAGAGTCCTCTTCTCCTCATCCTACCAGAGTTTTGCAAGATGAGTCCTGTCAGCTCGGAGTACGGTCCATCTGTCAAGTGCAACAGCTTGATCCTGTGGTGGAGCAGCTCTCACTTTGTGGCACAACAGTCCCTGGTTACCCATTGTTTGGCTCAGTCAGTCGTTTCATTTTCCTGACCACACATTAGGCAGGTACAGCATTAAGTCCAAGCTGGGTAACCACAGCTCTTATCCTCCACTCCTCCTGGGATGGTTACACAGTGTGTCCCCACTGATCTGGCCAGTGGTTGAAGGATGCCATGTGCATTGTTGATTGTCTCAAGAACCACTGCTCTTTAATTCAATCCCCACACTTGCTTGCTTATGAGTGTATTCAGTCATAGGTGAGGTCAGCAATAAAGCCAAGAAAATAACAGATTAAAGGAGAAAAGTAGCAAAGTTTTAAGGAGCCACTGCAGTGCAAATGTTATTCCAAAAATGTGTATTTGAAATTTTCTGCATACTGGGCTCCTGAAACACCTCCTGGTTCTAACTGGAAAGCTCTTGTGCCCAGGTGTACTCAAGTGTGATGATGTTGGCCCTAAAAGTGGCTATTTCTTTGTACTGAGACTATTTTTTGAAACTTGAACATGATACTTCCTTAAGTTAAATTTGGCTACTTGGGGCAATGTAATCAGCTCTGTGCTAAAACATTAACCTTCTAAATAGCCTTAAAAACTCTCACTGGGTCATGCAGGTTCTGACCTATGAAAAGGCAACATCAAGTTCAATTTTTGTAGGTTTCTCCATAAATGCAGATTTATCTGTTATATTGTTGTGAAGCCAGCTGTCTGTGTCTGGAGGAGGTGGGATGGATGGACCCCATGTGAAAACAAAATGTTATTAAAAGTTTTAATAATGTTATGTATGTCACATGACTTGCACAATGTGACTTTTGTTGCCACATCATGTGATGTACGCAATGCAATGCAATGCAAAGTAACTCAACACAATGCAACGTGATGCAACGCAACATAAACGTAGTGTAGCGTAATGTAACGTAAATAACAAACATAATTTAATGAACACAACGCAACATAACACAACGCAATGTAACGCAACGCAACCTAACCAATGCATGTAATGCAATGCAACCTAACCAACGCAATGTAACTTAGTTATTGCTTATTACTACACCTACCCAAGTAGATTTCTTTCAAGAACCTTCCCACAATGTGACTATTTCACAATAACCAAGTGTTTAAATGGCTTTCTGGCAAAACGGTCTCATAAAGCTGCTATAGAGTACCTTGTACATCAGTTTGAAACATTGAGGGGAGTTGAAAAAACAGTGTTGGAGGTTGATGAGCTGGGATGAGAATAGGATTGGATGTTTAAAGCATCTTATAGTGCTGCAAATGGGTTACAATTCAAGTGAACAGAAGCCCTGATGTGCCTCAAACAGATGCTATAAAATGTCAGTATTTGATGAGTAATGATGAAACAGGTTGAAATAAATGTTTGTTGTTTATTGTTTACTTACTAAATGTATACAGTTCAGTGATCCCAGGATACTCAGTTACAATACTGTTACAGTATTCTATGCATTTTAAAGAAAATTAAGCCTATACCATACAAAAACACTTTATTCAAAACTTTGCTAAATCTCATTGCAGCAGGTGCTTCACCTTATGTTGACTGGAATAGATCTGCACTCTACTGAGTCAGCTCTACTAGTTAGAAAATGTGATGGAAGATCATGAAGGCTGAGTATATCAGATTTGTATTACATAGAATGTAGATTTTTGTATATTTATGACCAAAAACAAACCTTCTGGACATGGCAGAGACATGAGACAGTTGACTTTGTGTCTTACTTGCTTGAGTCAGTGTCTGTTTTGTCATCAAAACAAGACAATTACATTTGCAAACAGACCAGTGGAACACAGCTTGTTTAAGAAGCTTGCCTCCCTCTCTTTTGCTTTTTCTTGGTTGGAATATAAAGCAGCTTTTTCTGTTTTTCGACCTCCACTGAAACACACACACACACACACACACACACACACACACACACCACACACACGCACACATGCACACGCGCACGCACGCACACACACACACACACACACACACACCAGTTGCTGTTGGCCTCCCTCTAATGACAGGGTGTGTTGCTGGAGAGGGTAGGAAGGGCAATGTGTATTTCAGAGATGGGACCACAAGGTCAGCCAGGAGGAGGACCGCTGCCAATTGTGTGTGCGTCTAAATGTGTGGTTGCTGAGTGGGTGGGGTGGAGAGTGGGGGGGCGAGGCAGGTTGTTGCACTCGGCTGCCCATCAAAACAACAACAGCACTCCCTGTCATTTTGGTGCGAGCTGTTTACGGCAGGACACATGCAGGGTTTGAATACAGCAGCATCAGTGTTGTTATGTGCAGATGTAAAAAGATGTTTTCATCACAGGTTCTGTTTCAGGCCAGCAGCTAAAACATCACGTTAAATAAATAGACTGCATTTATCAGTGTCAGCTTCTTGCTCAAGGACACATCAATAGGTGGACCGAAGGAACCAAGACTTTAAACCACGACCCCTGTAATTAATGAACAACCAGCTTCCACACCAGAGCCACAGTCACCCCAGACCACGAGAAATGGTCAGTGGACTCAGGGCTAAACTGAGCCTGGACTCATAACTGCTTTAATGTGTGATGTTTCAAGAATATAATATAAGCAGGAAGATATCAGGGTAACATGGATTCAGCACCTGGGTCATGATATTTGGAAAGAGACGCTGTTTTTTTAATTTGTCAAATGTATTTTCATGGTGCATTGAGCACCACTGTCATTTAGTCCCATTATATTGGAATGAAGGCAGACATCTCTGTTGCTGATATCTCCAAAACTCTGCAGCTCACACCAAAACTATCTAGATGGATAAACAGCACTACAGGCCAGGAAAAAAAATATGTATTTTTGATTTTGGGGTGAACTGTCCCTTTAAGCAGGGAAACATCTAACATCTAACAGCTGTCTCAAAGTCTTCTGTCATTTTAAGTGAATTAATACCCCTGATGAAAATGGATGCTGAGCATTGTTGGCTGTCTGTGCTTTCGTCACACGTTCCAGAGTATGCAGTGAAAATTCGAGTTTTGTTGCATAATTGATCATTTGATAACTTGCAAATTCCCTCTGCTTCTGTGTTTGCTGATACAAAAATATTATTGAACAAGCCATACTTTTCTGAATAGAAGGAATATCAGCAAGTTGCAACATGCAATCCTTCAGGAATATATACATACAGTACATTTTTTAAAATAGACTTAGGTATGACACAACTCGAAAGGCTTTATAAACTATAAGAGGGTTAGATATTTGATTTATTTATTGGTGTTACATGGCTTGGTTAAATACTGGATTCTGATTGGTAAATTACAGCATTCTAAGGTCTGTCATTGCTATAATTGTTTACAAACACATTTATTAAATTTAACTAACTTACCTACAATGTCATTTTACAGCATTTATTAGCAGTTAACTATGCACTTATTAAGAGTTAACAGGGGGTACCTGATCTAAAGTGTGAACAGTGCTTATTAGAGTTAATTAATCCTTTATTATGCACATTAACATAATAATGATTTTATCATTATTAAGTGCACAATAAATGATTAATTAACCCCAATAAACACTGCTTCACACTTTAGATCAGGTACTCCCTTTCAACTTTCATTAAGTGCATAGTTAACTGTTAATGAATGCATAATAAAGTATGTAGGAATTTTAAAAAAAACATCAACAAATGACATAATAGGTAAAAGGTGGAGGCTTTAAATAAGCCCTATGGGTTTTTTTTGCCTCTTCCTGCACTGTATTTCATTTTTTTTTTTTTTTTTCTTGTTTTTTTTGTGTGTTTTAATTGTGCAAAATAAATAAAACTAAAACTAAAAACTAAAATGGTTAAACTCATAAATGTGTTTGTAATGCTATTATAAGAAACTTTTTTGATTTTTGAAGTGCTTATAAATGTCTTATAATCTTGTCAATGCATATTACTGTTAATAAACACATTATAAGGGCCTTATTACTATTAAGTAATGCTTATTACAGGCACCTCAATATAAAGTGTTAACAAATGGAACTTTAATTAGTATTATTAGTAACACCTGTGAACTCTACAGTATAGCTGTAGTGAAAAAGGTCTCTTAATAGTTATTCACTTCTACATTTATATGTGATTTTTTTTGAGGGACTTCTGTTGTTTCAGCTTCTCATCAAATCACTCCTCAAATGCCCCCAGTTTGGCCCCGAGACATACAGTAAATAACCACAGCATTCACAGAACACAGCCGGCCTTAGGGCTTGGACACATTTCATCATTTCATCTCCCATGTCTCCTGCATCTCAGCTATAAACCATCCAGTAAACTTGAACTCCCATGAAAAAGTGTATAAAGTATGCAACAGTTATATGAGTGATCCTCTGGACCTGATTGTAAAGCAGGAAACAGAGCTGTGTTGAAGGGTTAAACTTGGCCTGCAGACTCTCCACTATGTCACAGAGTTTGTGTGTGAGGTCAGTCTGTTGTATATATTCCTAACAACCCCTCTGTGATCTGTGGTGCTCATTGATGGACACAGTCTTACTCTGCCTTTCTCTCTCTCCTTTTTTTTTTTTTTTTTTTTTGCATTTTTCATGTGGTAGTTTTTGGACCCGGGGCCATTTCTTTAAAGCGGGCCACTTTAAAGGAGCCGCTGTATGCAGCAGAGCGCAGTGTTGGCGTAATGAGAGAGATGGTGGTCTTGGCAGTGAAGCCGTGCAGCCTCAGAGACGGACGGAGATGTAGGCTGAGATACAAACACAGCTGCTGCAGCCTTAATGAGCCGTGCCTCACAACTAGCAGGTGCATCAGAGGCAGCGACATGATGAGCTACTGGAGGCTACAAATCATTCTAATATCACCCAGCAGCGCAATACACAAACTGTATGAATGATACATTCATAAAGTTATTGTTGCCATACTTTTTGTTGCAAAAAGCTGCCATTCACAGACTTATTTGTGTTTTTAAGTTCAAAATACACAATAACACATATTACATATTACAGTGTTTATGTCATGCCAATACATTTAGGAACCACCGAAATGTAATTCATTCATCGTTCCCCTGAGGTTCTCTGTTGGTACTGTAGCCTTTTAGGTAATGCTCCCAAAATGTTCTATGAAGGTTGTACAAATGTTTTTTTGTGCAACCTAACATTCCAAAAACATCTGAATAAGTACATGCAGAAATGTTCTTTTGGGAGGTAATTTTGATAACATTGCCCTGTGGTTCTCTGCATAATGCCATTATATTCTTATGTTCTTTTGTGTAGTGCAAGATTGCCAAAACATTCTAATAATTACATGAAGTACCATTTTTGTGCGTGTGTGGGGGGTAATAACACTGCCCTGAGTTTCTCTGTTGGTAGCATTTTAAGAAACCCCCCCTACTATTTTAAAGTAGGAAAAACTTGACTTGACCTTTTGACATCTGGGGAACATTACGGGGAAATGTTTGAGTAACCTTTCCTGAGCGTTCAGCTAACCTTCCCAGAACATTCTGGAAATGTATCAATATCGTTTGGAAGCAGGAACAACTAGACATTTTAACAGCTCGGGAATGTTCAGAGGAAAAGTTCACGCAACCTTCCTGGAGTGTTCAACTGACCTTCCCAGACGTTCTGGGAATGTTACAACACTCTCCCAAAATCATAAACAAATGCTCCCAGATCATTTTGGGAACCGAACTTTGCTAGCTGGGATATAAAGGTTTTTAAAGGGTCAATTCACTTAAATTAAAAGTTCTCAGTTTACGGCTCATTATAGAGTGAAGTGGTGAGTATCTGTTATTTAGGGAGTAGTGAGTGAGGGAGTGAGTGAGGGAGTGATCTTGGACACAGTCTGTGTTTGCACTCAACACACTCCCCTGGAACTTTCAGTTCATTTCAATCAGAAAAAAAAACACAAGTGTGCAGATGCTTCAGCTGAATAGATGAAGATATCCTGTCAATTAGATCCATTTAAAGGGGTGAAACCCTGTAAATAGAAGTCATTCAGAGATGCCCCCCCTGAAGAGAGCCACAGACAGAGCACTGACTGGTGATGATGGGGTGAAGTGATGGTGGCAGAGACACATGACATCCTTCAGCCAGGATGATCACTGGTGTATAGCAGTGTACTGCTGCGAGGCCAGAAAAAGAAAAACAGATCAGTATCACATCATAATGTAAGAAGTTTGTTGTTATAACAAAATGTTTTTTCTGCTATAACAAGATATTTTAACTTTATTACAACATACAACCTTACCATATTATAACAAACTTTTCTTGTCATAACAATATATTTGTTATTATAATGTAAAATGCTTCATGTTATAATGTGATAGCTTAAATTGTTATAATATGACATTAATCTTGTTATAACACCACGTTACAAAATGAAATGTTTCACGTTGTAATGGGATAGCTTATAGTTATGACATAAGGCGTTGTTATAACATGTTAATATATCTTTATAATGTCATGTTATAACAAAGAAAGTTATCACATTATAACGTGAAGTGTTTTACTATTTGAGACATTTCATGTTATAACATGGCGTTATAATGTTAATTAATTTAACATTATAACAATTAAAGTTAATGTTATTTTATAACAGTTGAAGTTATCACATTATAACGTGAAACATTTAACATTATAACATGCTGTTGATGTTGTTATAACATGATAACTTATGCCTTTACAATGTCACATTATAACAATTTAAGTTACTATGTTATAATGTGAAATGTTATGTTAAAACTGTAAATTATGATGTTATAACAATGCAATAACTTATATCTGTATAATGTCACCTTATAACAATGTAAGTTATCACTTTATAACCTGAAATATTTAATGTTTCATGTGATGTTCTCATAATTTGATAACTTAAATCTTCATAAAGGCACATTATAACAATTTAAAGGAGCAATATGTAGGCATTGATGTGCAAAAATGAGCACTGCAGTACAGATAGAGAGTTGGGGCCATAGACGGTATATTCATTAACTTGAAATCCTATTTAATATACGATCTACAGTTGAAGCGAGGTGTCTGTCAATGTAAAGTAATGCAAAGAAAACAAAAGTCCACTGCTCTGAAATAACACACTTTGGAGTTGGAGTTAAGTGGCTGCCAAACTCCATCAACATTTTGCTCAATTTAAATGTCATAAACATCTACGCACTCTACAATATTATTAATGATGTCTTACGACTCATTAACACACACTTACTCATTCAGCAAACATTCGGCATTAGTATGAACTCTAATTAATGTAAAATGGACAAACTAAGTTATTCTGGCCTGGAATACAAATATCAATGGACACGGCAGCTACAGCATTATTGTCAGGGGAGCAAGCACTTCATGTTTCCTTAATCTGTGGTGACATATCATTGAGATTTTATGATTTATTACAATAAATATATATACAGACTTCTCTTTTAAGTTATCATGCTATAACAAGATAACTAGCTTAACAAGAAGAGAGTTAACACATAACATGAAATGATTTATGTTGTAACAATAAGTTATCACATTATAACAAGAAAAATTTCATTTTATAAGGAGATAAAGACTATATCTTTTTATAACAGCAAACTATTCATGTTACAAGGTGATACTGATCAATTTTTCTGTTCCTCGCGTGGCAGCAACACTATCTGTACTGGCTGACAAACTCCAGCAAAATTACTGGATTCCACTAAGAGGTGGAACTTTGAATGATCATTTTCCTTCTGCATGGACTCACACTAAAAGTTTAATGTGTGTGTACCAATACTAACAATACAATGTACAGTACTTTACCCTCTTGAGTTGGATCATCATCTTCTATTCTGACAGGAGGAAATTCTGTGAGCTGAATTCATGGCGTTATTCATGTCCTGCATGGTGTGTTCAAGTGCTGCGTGGACCGTTCTGTGTCAGAGGTCATGTACAGCTGGTATGTTACATATTTCACATCCACGCATGAAATAAGCAGCAGCGGGAGGCTCTGGGAGTTTCAGTGTTATTTTATTGTGAAAACATCAGACAGATGAACCGCGGGTCGTGCTGCTGTAGGATCGACACCACTCTCCACACTCAGTGTACAGTACACAGTCAATTATTCATGATTTCAGTGAGTGCGCCTGAAAATGAACGGAGTAAAACAGAACAGCGAGAGGCTGTCCCGGGAGGAAAAAACCAGAGATACAGAGAGTTTAGGTGTGTTGCCATGGTGATAGCGAGGAAGGAGTACCGGGAGTTGTCTGAGAATAAATAAATAAATAAATGGCGCCTGTTTGAATGAGAGTGTCGCCTCCCTTGGAGCGGTTCCCTCTAAGGCAGAGTGGGTACAGCACAGAGTGTCCACACACACACACACACACACACAGACCACCTACACACACTCATGCAGCCAACATCCAGCCGCTCCACTTGTACTTACAGCACATGAGGCACTCCGATACACACTGATGAATGCTGATGATATAAATTCAGTAACAGATACGGCTGATTTAAGACTCATTCCTCAAAAGGTCACACACACACACACACAACACACACACACACTCACATTACTGTACAGGTTACAGCACACGAGGCTGCTGGAAACACTCAGGAAGGTCAGAGGGTATGTGTGACCTCTGCTCGCTGACGGAGGATGTATGTATGAGATGTCAGGGCAACACAGAGACATGTGAAACCTGGCAGCCGCACTAATGTGGACACATTTGACAAATGCTGTTAAGATGTGATAATGAGCTTCCACCCACTCTAATTTATCACAGAAAATTACTTAAATGGGTTCCACTGGGCCTGTTCTTCACACTCGCTCTGTAAACAACAATGAATTTTTCAAAAACGGCAGAGATCACGTAAAGAAAGAGTGTCGTTTCACTTTATTAAGACTTGGATCATATTTTAGTACTTTTGCTCATCATTTAATGGGATGTTATGATAACACTGTAGTCACTAAAGTAATTGTTGAGACCTGGAAACATGACTAAAGATGATCCAATACAATTTTCTCCTTCCTGATAATTCTTGAAAATTAACAGCTGTATACTACTAACCCTGTATGGATGAGATATAATGTCTATGACTGTTGTATGGCCTGGCTCAGGTAAGAAAAATGTGTATTTCAAGGCTAATAAATAAATAACAGGCGCAGTTAGACAATCAGACAGACTCTAAACAAGCTAACAATTGTGTTAGACACGGCTCTTGTGATTTTAATGAAGATGGAAAAAGATGTGTTAATTTATTGGTTGTTATTGCTGTTAGTCAGCTTGTGCAGCTGTGTCACAGTCATGCATGCTTGTCACCATTCTTTCTGTCACTATTTTCCATGAATGTAACTAGGTAGATAGCTAGTTTACCATCACTGCAATTTTCCACATCAGATTTATTTTGTATTGTTACACTCTTCGCTAAACTTTCCAAGTAAAATGTTACTGTAACTGTTGAATCCTTTCAAAAGACATATTTTCTGCTGAGCTAAACAGAGCAGAGGTGTTGGATGCAGTCACTCTGTCGGCCATTTTTTTTTCTATTTTGAAAAAGATCTTAATTTACCTGGAATTAATTGTGCTACAGTCCTAATTACAGTAAGATGATCAAGAACTAAAGTGCTTTGTGCAACAGATGAATGTAGACGTCTGTCTGAAGTCTGACTCTCTGTTATATCTAAGCCATGGTCAAAGTCTGTCCGGGTGAAACCAGCCTCTGAACTGTTTGCCATAGTTGTGTGCACACACAGCTTTGCTGCACAATGAAGGATTATTAGTGACATCGCAGTGATGTTGCCACGTTTCCAGATATCAGCAGTCACTTTTGTGTTTACAGTTTCATAACCAGCGTTGGGGGTAAGAACTACAGCCACCTGCATCTATCTGGACTCCAGGAGTGACACAGGACAGACACCCTACGGTCTCAGCAGACACTGATCATTGCATACCCTAAGTCAGGTCTCAAGATGGATGCACTGAACAAATCCTCCATGATCAAACCTTTGTTTGAGACAGCACTAACATCATCCAGACTAGTACACTTGTGGAGAGACTGCTTTGCTTTGGAAGTCTCGTCAGAGGAACCGACTATCCGACACATATTTGAAAAACTTGCATTTTTAAAAGAGTACACTACAGAGAACATTGGTTGGGTGATTTGAGAAGCCTGTGCACTTTTACAGTTTGTAAGTTGGCATGTAGTTTAGGAAGCTGATTGCTTCATTAGTTGCATGTTGAAAACATGATGCACTTTGTGTTTTTTTCTGTTTTCATTTGTGTTTGTTCTCAGGTCGGGACAACATAACTAACATGCACAAGAAATCAGAGAGTGGTTTTCATTTTTGGTACATAACAAATGGCTTCTTAATGGAAGTAATCTTGAAATGTAATGAGTGACTTTTAAAACTAGTGTTTCCCACTGATACAAATGCCATAGTTTGTAATGAGGCCAAAGTTGTAACAAATTAAATATTTTAATCAGGCCTCATCACCTGATTTCTACCAAAAACATTCTTTGTTGTTTACAGGGCGAGTACAAAAAAAAGAAAGGAAGTGTCAGCAAATCAAGTTTCACAAAATGGATCACATGATTACATTGCATTAAAGCATTTTTGAGATTTTTTTTTGTATCCATGTGTGAAAACTATTTCAATAAGAGAAAATTATTAAAATGTGTCCACATTACACAAGCTTGCAAGGCTCCAGAGCTTTCCTCTGTGTGTGTCTCTGCAGTCACATGGGCCTCTGCAGGTGCTTCACTGTGTGATATCGCAGTGGGTGCATGTAACTGTGTGTGTGTGTGTGTGTACTGTAGTGAGGGGGGAGTGTGAATGGAGTTCTCTTCAAGTAAAAAACATCCTTACTGGTGTTCCTGAACATGATGCATTTTGTGTTCCTCAAATTCAAGCTAATTTTTAAAATTTGGCTGCTTCCTGGTGTGTGTGTACATGTGTGTGTACATGTGTGTGTGTCAGTGTGTAGGAGAGCCCAGGCGACCACAGACAGAAGAGGCTCTGAGTCTTCTCAGCGGCTCTGTGTTGCTGTGAATGAAAGGCACAGTAGAAACAAGAGTGCCACACAAACAGAGTGTGCGTATGTGCGTATAAGTGTGTGAGGCAGCCGGAGTAATTAATCGATCCAACATCCAAACATGACAGCTCAAAAACAACAGCAGTATGAATGACATCATGTCCACATTGTACAAAAACATCCTGCATTGGGACTGTAGATATATGAGAAATGAAACAGGCAGAAAATGAGCGAGGCTGATAAAAAGCTTCCTGGCTTTGTCCTTCTGTGCTGATGAGATGAGATATTAGAATAGTTTTGGTAGTTTAAAATATTGTGTTTTTGGTGCCAAAAAGGAACCAAAATAACAGAAAAAAAACATAACTATAGAAACCTTTTTATTTATACTCCAAGATATCTTCTGCCCTTTAAAGGAGTAGTTTGACATTGTGGGAATACACTTATCTGATATCTTACTGTGCGTTAGATGAGAAGATTGATAACAGATATGTCTGGTCATTATAAAGCTACAGCTAGCAGCCAGTTAGCTTCCCATAGCATAAAAACTGGAAACAGCTCACAAACATGTTAATTAGTGAACTTAGATGTGCTTGTACACAGATTTTTAGCCAAACGTTGCGTGGCACAGTAAAACATTTTACCCACTACACATCAGAATTTTAGTATTGTTATTGTGAGAATGTTAGCATACTAATGTTAGCTCTGCTGTGGCTTGTTTTCAGATGTAATGTGGTCAGCTGGAATGTAATCTTGTATTGCGTTTGACAGTTGGAAATTTCAACTGGAACTCCCCGTGAAGTGTTCCAGTCTGAAATTCAGAGGAACGTTTTTAACCCTGACCTCAAAATCCAAGATGGCTGCTCCTCATATCAAGAGTAACCAGTGTTGTACACACAGTACTGTCCAGGTTCTATCTGTGAACATGTCGCTATGGTGTTTAATACGCGTAAAATACAGCAAAAAAAGCGCTGTTACCAAGCACAACGCGGTCATTTCGGCTGTGACGTCACTACCAGCTTGGACTTCTGACCACCATGGTAAAAGGAACACACCATAATATGAGTGTTACGTATGCTAAATGAATGGTGAACATCTCAGTGTTATACTAGGTAACACTGCGAGACAAGATGTTAAGCTAACTAGCATACATTATGTGCATTAGCTAGCGAGCTGCACATACACTGCTGTTGTTCGTGTCAGAACATTAGCTAGCTAGCATACATTCTGTGCATTAGCTAGTGAGCAGCCTATATGTTGCTGTTATTTGTCATTCACCATACCAATAACAAAACTTGTTGTTGTTTATCATTCTAACACTGTGCCAGTATAAAGCTTCACGTCAGCTAGGACATGTGAAAAGGTAAATTTAACATCAACACATCATTTTGCACTTCAGTTATAACTGTGGAAATAAATATTGTGTGTATTTGGCTAAAAGTATCAGTAATTGCATGGACTGATAACACGTTTTTGGTGAAAATCTGCCAATTTGCGAGAGCTAATCTAACAACTGTCACTAACATTAACTAACATAGCTATGTTACCTGGAATGCAACCAACAATGGAGACTTCAGAGAGCAGCTAGCATGGCTACAGGCTCTTAGTCTTGTTTTACCTTTGGTCAGAGCCAGGCAAGCTGTTCCCCCCTGTTTCCAGTTTTCATGCTAAGCTAAGCTAACTAGGTTCTGGTTGTCGCTTCACATTTAACAGATATGAGAATGGTATTAATCTTCTCACAAAATTTGTCAGGTATCAAATAAGTGTTGTTGCAGAATTGCCAAACTATCCCTTTAATAGATAATGATATTTACCTGCTAAGACACTAAGCTTTACTATATATACACATGTGATTTCACTTTAGCATAAATAACAAAATAAAGATATAAGCACAAATCACATTATTCACTCCTCCTTGAGAGAAAAAGGTCAGCAAAACAGCAAATATATGATTCAGTCTAACAATAGACATCGTCGACAACAACATAAATATACCTGTTGGCTTGACTTGAATATAAACACTCTGCAGCAGTAGGAGTGAACACTGGGCAGTAAACAGGCCTGGATTTATGCACACCGAGGAGTTAAGAATACGGACAAAAGTGCTCAAAATGTGGTTGTTTTTGGCCGAAGCAGAAAATCAGCTGGAGCCTCTCGGTGCTCACTTTGTTCCCCCCTGGGGATTTTTTAGGCGCTCTGTTTGTTTAAGCAGGCTGCCCTTTTCCTGCAGGGACGGCAGGGATCATCAACACTGACTTGCTTCTGTATTCTTATACAGGAGGCCACTTGGAGTGAGGTGGGAGAGGAGAAAATGGAGCGAGGAAGAAGGGAGGCCTCTGTAATGGCTTGTTTGCAGGCTAAGAGGTCCTTTGTGTATCGTTCGTCTTCCATTCTGGGGGTTAAATGAGCAGTTTAAGCTGAGGCTCAGTCAGTGTGTTAAAGTGGAGAGGTGCTGCCCGACCGTGCCTCTGCCTACAACTGCTGAGTAAGACGCTGCGTGGCACCAACATCAGCAGGAGCACTAATGTGCGTGTGTATTTTTGTGTGCCTGTCCCAGGAGGAGGCCGTGCTGAGAATACAGCCATTGTTTCTGCAGGAGGACGCCGGACGGGGCTACAGGCCAGGCCAGTAGCTTTTCTCCTTTATTAGAGCCAGATGTCTGTGTGGGGGTTAAAAAAAGAGAAAAATAAGAGCAGCGCTCTCATTATAACCCCCACACACAGGCAAGCGTGCACAGATGTACAGTAACAAGACTTCAAAAGCTACAAGAGGAGGTTTGCAGCTAAAATATCCGACAGAATGTGTCCTGAAGGACAAGATTTGGTCAGCACACCTACTGTATCAGTTACGCTGACATTTCACTTACCAGCTTCATTTTAATGACACTGGGTCACCACAGATACAACTTCAGAGTGAAGTGAAGAGGAGTGGACCCGAGTCATATTACTTGCAAATTTGAAGACTTTAGACTCAAGCCTTTTGACAATACTTGATACCTTACACCGAGCCCAAAGATTAAACTTAACAACTGTTAAAGCTGTTCTTTACCAGCAAGTCCCCAGATCCGCTTTGTTTGAACCAATCTGACAGCATCTGAGTTGCAGGAGAGAACCATGAAGAAATAACAAAAACTACAGGGCGGCAAACAAAAAGCAAGGTGCAGTATGCAAAATGTGTAGGTTGAAAATTCCAGACGGAGATGTAACATTTTAAGTCGCACAAAGAAAAGTAAGTTGAGGCTGTGTATTTTAAATGCCCTTAAGTTTGGTGAAGAGCATGTTACGACTAGGATTAGTATCGGAAAATGCCTCTGATGCTGCCTAAAATGCTGCATTGGACATCAGCGAGTATGAGTCTTTGCACCAATCCAGTACCACCCCATACTAGACCCGAAACAGGACCCTGCTACTTCCCAGCAAACATCAAATTTTAAGGTCAGTGGATAAGAGAAATCCCAGGTTTACCTCTGCTTCAGATCACTGCGCGTTTTTGTAGACACCACATGGTAAGCACCTGATGGACAGTTGATTTTCCAGTTGGAGTTTCTCCAAGAGTTGCTGGTGTCTTACCTCTGTTATTGAACTGCAAATACAGACACTGGTATTTCAATCTCTATTTCCTGACTCAGTTTGTCTTCGTTGGGATCCGTGGTATAACCCAGAGTGGACTTTCTTGTATGATTGTGAACCAGACTCAGAACTCAAAGTTTAGGAATTTGGACTTGACTAAGTACTTGTCGGTCTTGACTTGGGACTTGACTGTCTTGTGTCAAGACTTATAATGACTTGGTCCCACTTCTGGAGAAGTGGACCTCAATCTGTATTGCTTTTGTTTTTGTGTCGATCTGCAGTAAAACCCAGTGTGGTCTATGATTGTGAACTGGATTGGTCTCTTTTGGGGTTGTGCGGGGAAGAAAACAGACTCTTTACTGAGCAGGTTGAACTTGGAGGTTAAAAAAACAAAATGAAAAAAAAAAAACGCACTAGTATTGGATCGGTACTCTGTATCAGCCTCTACGCCAAAGTTCAGGCAGTAGAATTGGTATCAGGAAGGACAAAAATGGTTTTGGAACATCTCGAAGTTTAGAAATTGGGACTTGACTCAGGATTTGTCAGTCTTGACTTGGGACTTGACTCAGGACTTCTGACTTGCAAAACAATGACTTGGTCCCACCTCTGGAGAAGAGGACATCGAATTGCAGTATGACCAAGTTAAGTACACTCTACCTGACTATCATTTTTGATGTGAAACTTAGGGAAAACAGTCTATTAAAAACATCTCTTGCACTGCAAGACTACTTTAAAGGTGATGCTGTTCTTATTAATTATTGCACTTCCAAAAGGCTGAGGGACCCACAAGAAACAGATTTCGAAATGAACGGTCAAAATCAAAGTAGCATAAATGCATAAGAAAAATATTTCTGGTTCAATCAAGTGCAACAAAGAGATGGAACTTTTCTAAAAAAAACCCAGCATCTTTAAAGCGATATTCCACCCCAGAATGATAATCCACTCAATATGTACTCACCCCTATGCTGATGTGAGGATGGGTGAAGATCTTCAGTTCACAAAACAATCCTGGAGTTTCAGCAGAAAACAGGGTTGCAGCCAAATCCAGTACAATGGCAGTGAATGTTAAAAAAAGAACACAAAACAAACACAAAATGTCTCCCTCCTGCTCGTGTGGTGTAATCCAAGTGTCCGCGAGCTGCAACATTAAAATTTAACCAGACGTCATTTACACCATGTTTTTAGACGAAATGTCAACTGTAGCCTCTCAGGTAGCATGTAAACATGGCGTTGATGTATCGCGAGACTTTGTATATCTCTTAATGGATGCACGTGTGAAAATACTGGGAGATCTCTTGTGCATCCGGCTCGAGTCTGAGAGGCTTCAGTTGGATGGATGGAGACATTTTGTGTTTGTTTTGTGTTCTTTTTTTTTTACATTTTATCTGTGGTCTCCATTCACTGCCATTGTACTGGATTTGGCTGCAACCCTGTTTTCTGCTGAAACTCCAGGATTGTTTTGTGACCTGAAGATCTTCACCCATCCTCACATCAGCATAGGGGTGAGAACATATTGATTGGATTATCATTCTGGGATGGAATATCGCTTTAACTTTGAAGCCAGAGTGGTTTAGAATTTATAAAAAGGTGTAAAAAACAAAGGGACTCTTTCTGTCTCCTTTCCCTCTCTGCTCTCTCCTGTATAATGCTTACACAACAGCCTGTAATCCAATTCACAGCATGATGGAGAGTGCAGTTATTAACCTTGACATTGCTTAACATAGCTAACATTAATCACATTACAGTATGAGATAGAGTCTCTGATTCTGTGATGTGGGCAGCAGATTGCTGATATGTACGCGGAGAGCAGCAGCTAGTTCTCATGTTCTGGCTGGAAAAGGGGTGAGGCTGGGGGTCGGGGGGATGTGATGTGCACTGAACACAGAGTGTTGTGGATCTCTGAGGCTCTCACAGCAATTTTGGCACCAAATGTTTGACAACAGGAAATGGAAAATAAGCCATAAATCTCTGACAATCTGAGACACAGAAGGACAAAGCCATGGGCTGAAATGTACCGTACACCCTTCAGAAATGAGAATTCTGTGATGCATTAATAATGTATCGGAGGCAAGTTGTGAAGAAGAAACCGACATGACAAAACAAAGCTCTTAACAACAGTTCAACTTTAAAAATTTCCTAAATTGTTCATCAGACCCAGGAAAAATTAAATCTTTCTCTCTTTCATCAACAAAGCAAATTAAATAATCTTTAGTTATTGCTGCTCGCAGCAATGCTTCATAAGACAATAATAACAAAAATAAGCAAGAAGACAAAGGATAATCTTAATTTACTGAAACACGTTTGGTCGTTGGAGTAGGGGCTTGGTGCCCTGGGTGTGTCCACTGAGCCCCTGGGTGGGGCGTGGTGGGGCACGGCAGGGCGGGGTTATGAGATCCAGTGCCTTTAACCCTTTCACAACCAAACAGGCTGTCTCTTTTCTTTCAGCTCAGACTTCCAGCTGGTGCGCCCACTCTCATGAGAGCGTCCTTGTACCTTTCTAACCTCGTCCTGTAGCTCAAAGTGTTAAGGATGCTTGGTGTTACAGGCAATGATTTGTTTAGCACTTCCACACTTTACTGCTGCAACAGGAGTTTTCACGGGGTCCTCGGGTCGTAACACAAGAGGTCGCTTCTGCCAACATCGTAATGATAGAGACCACTCGTTACAACTGTTGGCTGAAGGCCACAGTTACAGTTGTAGAGGTTTTGAGAGTGAAGTCAGTAGCCATCTATTCCAGGGCGTCCTTGAGGCGGTGATGAGCCAGTTTCCCTCTGAAATGTATAAATCTAATGAGGGCAAGGGGTGATGGGCGCTAACACCGCGCTGACGGCACAGCAAAGGGCATGAATTGTGTTTTACAATTTGACGGAGTGTCTCTATTGATCGGGGGGGAGAGGGAGATAAGCTTAGCTCCCACGATGCATTGGGGTCAGGGCGCGTGCGAGGCCGCTGTTTGCTTTGTAGAATCTGAAGCAGCCTAATTTGTCAGCAGTTTGTTTAAACATGTAGGGAACATCATCAGGAGAATCCCTCTTCAAGTCCGTCCTCTGAGGGTGAGTTCCCCTTTTAAAACACCTTGAAGACCTGCTTCACCCACACATTTTAGTCTTTGCATGCGTTTGGTTCATTTAGCCCACATTCTCATCCAATCAGAGCTCTCTGTGTCACCCAGAGTTGACTGGATATCCTCCCCTTTATGCACAGACAAGCACGCATTACCTTTCTTTCTTTCAGCACCTGTTTATATGTCCAATTCAGACCCCACGCCTGCGTACAACGACAGTTTTTTAAATCAAGTTTGCTTCCAAAAAAATCTGCCCTTCACTCATTTTGTTGCCTTTCTATAACCAAGGCAGCCATTCTCAGAGTCCCAGCTCTGTCCTCCGTTAGTCCAGCCGGAGGTAGCTGGGTGTGGAGTAGTTGAACATGAGGAAGTCCAACTTGTAAAGCTGGTAGAGTTGGACCTGCTGCTGAGTGCTGATATTGCTGAAGAACTGGGCCGTCATGGCGTCTGTGGTACGAGTGGACTTGGCGTAGCTCGGGAAGCGCAAGGAGTCTCCAACGCCCACCAGCCGCAGCACGTAGTTTGCGTCGTCTTCCAGCGTCTCGTACTTGCCCACCAGGTCGTAGTGGATGTGACACGGGTGGCAAAGCTGGTAGACGGTCTGCCAGTGCTCGTTGAGCGGCCCGTCACGCTGTGTGGCAGGGTCCACCAAGTACTCCGCGAATTCTTTGAATTTGACATCAGCCCCGTTAATCAGAGCATCCTGCGTGGCGTTCTTGCGGTAGCGCCGGATGATGCGGGTGCCAAAGCGCTTGTGGAAGGACGAGTTGTACTTGAGGGTGAACTTGTTGCGGTACGCAGAGACCAGCCTCTCAAAGGGCTCGCGAACAAAGAGGAATTTGAGGTAGTTCTTGAGGCGGTGGTTGATCTCGGCAATGCTATACTGGTTCAGCGTCTTCAGGTTGGAGGGAATGTGGGCTTCATTGGAAGGGATTTCCATTGGGTCACTGTGGAAGAGAGATGCAAGGACAGTGAAGAACAAAACAAACATTATGCATTCACGTCCTTGTATCACCACAATACTTCAGTGTAATGAGGCCAGCATGCAGAGATACTGGACTACACCTATTTTAGGGGGATTTTTTTCCTATTTGCCAGCTAATAGAGCTATTGTGAACCTGGAAATGTTAAGTACCCCAAAGTTTTATGTCAGAAATGTAAAGCATGGGTCCCCAGCATTATGAAACTGCCAGATGCTAACGTGCATATGTTGGGCAATTTGTATAATTAGCATAATTAGCAATAATTAGCATAATCACCTATATGGACAATATTTCAGCAACTGCTTGGCTGATTAAGAATAAAATAGAACAGAAAATACTTTATCGTCTACCATTTGCCTGCAAATGGAAGAAATCTGTCTTTGCTTACATGTGCAGAAACAAACAAAACACAACATTTCACATCCAAACAAAAGACAGTCAATTTAGAAATTTTAGAGCTCACTGAATCGATTGTACAGATAACTTCCTGACATAACTTCAGCTTGGTTATAAATTATAGGATGTTTATGAACACAGTTATGTAAATGATATTTAAAATGTACTTGTTTCAATCTATTTAAAATTCAAAATAGCCATTTTAACCAAAAGTTCAACTCCTGGTGGGCTGATTTTGATATTTGTATAGGTTATAAGTTTATGAGTACAATTATCTATATGATGCAGAACTTGTACATTTTAATGCACAGCCCATTACACTCTGAGGTGACTCATAGTTGAGTACTGGAAGTAGCAAAGGGCAGTACCATAGCAAAATAGAATAATATGACTGTGGCTAAATTATACCCTCAAAAAGAGAGAGAGGGGGGTAAAACACAAGTAATAAAAGTTTAAACAGCCATTTTGAATTTGGAAAATTTCAGAAATGAATTCAGCATCATCAAGAAACCCACAAACGATACCAATATTGTCTGAATCAGCCAAGCAGGTGCTGAAATATTGTTCATACACGTGACTGTGCTAATTATTGCTAATTATGCAAATTGCACAACATATGAAAGTTAGCATCTAACAGTTTCATAATGGTGGGAAACAATACTTTACATTTTTGACAAAAAACTTTGCGAAACATTGCTGTCAAGTATACTACCCAGTCGAGGATCTAAAGAATAAAGGTTGTCCTTCACTGTACAGACTGTAAAACCCCTGAGGCAAATTGTGATTGGTGATGTTGGGCTATATAAATAAAATTAGACTTAACTTGAATTGAATCATACAACACATAGCCTGTGCTTTTTATTTCCAGTTGCCAAAAGCAATATATTTCAAAAATGGAATGAATTCCCCCAACACTCTCTAAGCCCATCTAACAGTCTAGACTCACCTGTATTTGCCTCGGCCTGTGAGCACCATCATGACACGTTTCCAGTTGGTACAGGCCACCTTGGGGACGTAGCAGTAGATGAGCTCATGATCCTCATCCACCACAAGGTGTTTGAGGTCTGATGGTGTGAGGACTCTGCGTTTACGGCTGGATGCACTGTAGACTCGACAGGCATCCACTACCTGATCCCTCCTGGCCTGGTGGAGGACGGCTGCTCCGGACAATTCCGTCTAGTCAGGGAAACGGTAGAGTGGGAGAGATTGGGAGAAAAAAAAGAGATGTTGCTGTCAAATTTAAATCAGGGCTTATGAAGATCTGGGCACTGTTAACTGTTAAACATTGCCTTTCATTAATCAGTTGGTACATAGTGATTAGCCAGTTCAACGGAACAACAGAAATACATTGGTAATTTTTTGCTCTTTTGGCTGAAAAGGATTGTTTTGTAAAAGATACATCTAATACAACAGTCTTGGGGTGTGAACCAAGTAAAGTTAGCTGCCTTGGTGGTCAAATTAGCTTGTTGAGTAGTTGGCAAATAAAACTGAAAATTGCATCACAGTACTCCAAGTTTGGGCAAGAAATAGAAAGTACAGTCTGTTTTACTCAAAACATATACAGCAGCTTGGCCAGTGCCTAGCATTATATTTTGATGGGCAGGTGATATAGTATAGAGCGAGAAAGTCAGGAGTTGGAGTGGATGGACTTTCACCCAGGAGACCAGGGTCGGTGTACTGTATGATACCAATAGTCAGCAAGGAATTCTTTTTAAAACATCACAAAAGTTACGTAACTTTACGCTACTTTACATACATAGCTTATGTAAGGGAGGATATTTCATGTCACAGTTGGTGGGAAAAATAAAGTCAGTTCACTTGTGGCGAGTGTCCCCGTTAGTAGTAGTAAAAGCTGGTCAGTCTCCTGCCTGTGGAGCTCAGTGCAAGGGGACATGGATTGATGCAATGCTGCTGCCAGAGGAGGGCTGACTAAGATTACAGAATGCGTGGGAATAAATTACACTAAAACACTGACTCGACAGTAATAACAATTGTTATATTTTAATTTTGGGGGGGAAATTATGGCAAGGGGCAATGTAGCACTAACTGGATATTGGTAGGGACATATGCCTACTGTCCCTACTCAACTCTGTGCATTTGAAATGATGTACGTGAACATGCATACATGACCTTACACATGTGAACTTACATACATGAAATTATGTACGTGAACTTACGTACTTGAACTTATGCACATAAACTTTAGTAAATAATGAACTTATTTTAACCCAAACCGTGATCTTTTCGTAAACCCAAGTAGTTTTTGTGTCTTTATTTTGAAAGTCTACCTAGATGTTGCATATTTACTATTTATAATTTGGCAGAGGAGTCCTGCAAGTGTGAAAACTGTTGCTAGAAGGGTACATGGAGCATCACAGCTTGAAGCATATGGCCACTGACTGCACTGGATGAGTTGGGAGTGAAAATGTGTTGGCAGTGTGCCATATAAAATATGTAAAAACTAACCATCTTTCTTGCTTATATTTGCAGTTTACTTAAAAAATATATAAATATAAATGTATGCAAATTATATGGAAATAATTGCCACAGCATTATGCAATATAAAGCCAATACATTATTTGAAAGGTTTCACAATAAATTACAAAATATCTTAAATCTCAATATATGGAAAATCACTTTTTACACTCTTTCAGATATATATTTTCTTTGCCTGTTTGTTGTATATTAACACACTGATTCCACAGATCAGAGATTCATGATATTACTTCCTATCTCTCAGTCTTTTGTTATGTTACTATATAATAACCTTGGCAGTGTAAGGACACTCTCTCCGTGCCAATAGAGCACTCTAAAATGAATGAAACTGAACCAAAGCAGAAAGAGGGAGAGAGAGATGAAGAGAGATAGGTGGGAAGACGGGCAGACAGATAGTGGGAGAGAGTTATTAATCTCAGCCTTTATTATCATACACTCATCTCTTTATTGACTCTATCTTTTTCTCCAATCTGAGTCGCTCCACAGACCGTGATAGAGATTAGGCCATGGGTATGGAAGAAAATAATGATATTGGAGGATATTACAGATATTGAGTGTTCAATATGCGCAGATCCAGTCAGCAATCATTCATCTGAGGCATATTTCATATTCACCGTGACGCTCGTGATGAAGTGGATCACGGCAGGAGGGAAAAGGATCAGGCTGGGGAGGAATTAAAAGAGTCTGGGGCGGGGAGAAACCTGAGGGGTTTTGCATCTGAAGGGCAGGAATGTTTTCTTGCGCCTCTTGATTATTTTTCCTCCGGGTCTGAATTCCCCTCCGGGGCAGTGCCCCGGTTTCCTCGAGGAATCTAAATTGATTGTACTGTGGCCTGCATCCTCACCGCTCCGTCCCGCTCACAACAAGTGTGGCCTTTCAGCGCTCCACCGGCCGGGGCTGAGAGGGAGGGAGAGCTGCTGACATGAAGTGCTGAAATAACTCAGGGACCACCACCAAGCGCTCTACACGACGACAGCTTGACTAAAGAGGTTTGTACGTATTCCTCTTTGAAGTCACTCCTCATGTGTTCAAGTGGGCAATTCATCATACACGGAGCTGGCTACAGGAACCTGGGTGGAAACCAAGTTTTACACCTTTTTATCTGATTACAACATATACAAAAGCGGTCCTGAAGAAGTCATGAAGGAAACAAACACATGACCTTCAAATATTTCTGAATGATGTCTGTAAAAGTCATGTTTCATACTCTGTTACTTTCTCAAGAAGCTCCATTGGAATGTCATGTGAGGATACAAGCCACAGGTCGATGCTCTCTGTCTTTATTTCCATGTAAAATCAATAAGGTGAAGAGGTGAGGGGAAGGGTTTTGTCCACTGGGAATTCACGTTATTTACCACAAAAACACTCATTAATATTTTAAATGCTGTGTTAAAACGGATTAGTTTCATTGTGCATTTATGAGTTTGAGCATCGCTATGGAAAGGCTCCCAGCCAGAGCTGTGACATCAGTGTTTAAAGCAGGGGTTTTCCAAAAAATTTCATTTCAAGACCCAAAAGAGAAATCTGGTGTCTCTCCGGTACCTAAACTTGCAAAAATACATCATGAATTGCCATAACGTCTAGTTTTACACACAGTGAATTAAAACATATATGAGAGGTATTAATTTTACTATAAAAGTGCATCACAGCAATAATTAAAAGTGTGATGTTTTTCACAACCTCATAACAAACTTCCACAGTGCACTGAAACACTAGAGGGCTTTTAATTTGAAACGGATACAGGAAGTGTACATTAACAGATTAATGTCACTGGAAGCCACTTTCTGTCTCATTGGCTGCGAGCTACAATATCACAAATAACACTTATAACAGATGAAATTTGAAATATAAGCCTGCTTCAAATAAAGATCTGTTATCTTCTGCAGTTGAGGTAAATAAAGGCCTTGGCCACTATTTGAGGAAATATGGTGTACATTTTACTCAATAACCAACCCATTCTCTTTCCTAACTTGTCAGATACAATTGTTCTGTCAACACCCCTCAGCGATTCATACAGACAACAGGCTTTCAAGTGACTTCAATGTAAATCCATCTGCAGCTGAATGAGACGCACAAAGAGGAAGAAGTCCAAATTCCTTATTAAAAGTTTTGAGGTACATAACGTTATATCTTGCAAGTTGCGTGACATACATAACGTAATGTAACCTACTTATTGTTACCCCAAAAATGGTCTTACCCTAAACCCGCCGATGTAGTTTTTGTGGCTAAACCTACCAAAACTGGCTATCTGGTAGCATCCCATACATCTGCTAAAGGGTACCTTGTGCATCAGGTTGAGACAACGAGGGGCAGTGACCAAACAGCAGTATTTAACAAGTTGGGATGAGAACGGGTTGCAATACCCCCCAAAAAAAACTATAAAAATGAGTCTGTGACTAGAACTTTAATCGGGCCTGAAAAACTGAGCCCGAAAAGGCCCAAGCCTAACGAAATTCTGTCCAAACCTGACCCGAACAGAACCTGTCCCTCATTAGCATACTCCAGCCCGAACCCAATTACAGCCTGACATTTTTCACAAGCCAAACAAACAGTAGGAGTTGACAGTGACAGGGACAATACATACAACTCAAACCCGACACAAGCCGATTAAATATATGAGAAATACGGCCCTGGCCTGACCCAAGCCAACCCAAACCCGGTGGGTCCCATCAGGTTCGGACACAGATCTCAAACTCTATCTGTGACCCATTTTGGGAAACACTGCTTTAGAGAATATTTGCACCTGGAATTCAGGAACTATGCACCGCAAAGTTAGTGAAGTGATCCAAAATTCATCCAAAATACAAGAGGGAAAAAAAATCATATTGCTGTATATAATTTATTTAACAGGCTAGATTATTTTTACTGCACAATTTTAAAGACTATTATGTACAGTCTTGAAATTTGGGTGCACAGTATGCTGTAGGGGTATGGATCATGTTCCCTCAAGTTAAAAACTTGTGCAGACGTAAAGATTTTTCTCCCAGATGATAATTTAGGTGCACAACATATGTATCTTGTTCCCACGAGGTAATAGCTCGTTGCACATTATATGGTAAGAAAAAATAACTTGTTCGCATAACATATGAGTCTTCTTCCATCAAGATAATAACATGTGCACACAACATATGAATCTGGTTCCCACGCAGCATAACTTGTTTGCACACTATCTAGATCTTGTTCACACAAAACCGTGCCCAAAACATAATATAGTATCTTATTTTGCCATGATAACATCTTATGTTGACAATTTAATATCCTGTTCCCACAACATATAATCGTTTCCCAATAACTGATGGGAAAAATGAAGTTCTTGGAAGTTTTTACATAGAATTTTATCAGATTCTTCATTTCTTGGAAGAAATCTTTACAAATCCTGACTTTCATCTCCATGTTGTTACCTCTGCTTGAACCTCTTACACTCTTACTACTTATTTTTTACCTTGTCTGCCTCACCCTGTCACTCCTTTAAAGCATTTTGAGGGGAGCGTAAATTGACAAGGCATGATGGATTTCGAACGTTTCTGCTCAAGAAGAAGGCCTCGTTCTGCACCCCTCCCACTTCTTCGCTCTTTGTGTGCTCCCTACTCTTCTCTATTCATCATCAAAGCCCACTAAGGCGTAACAGCGCATAGCAAATAGCAGCTCTTTGTTGATGAAAATCTTTCCTTTTTATATCCGCTCAGAGACATCAAGCTATGATTCACACAAATGTTGCACAGAGCGTGCAACCCTCCATCCCAGAGGAGGACAAACGCTGTAATTAACATGGGAAAAAGAGACAAGGGAGGGAATCTTGTCATCTCCTGCTCTGCCTCAGTGTTCCTCTCCTTATCTCTCTTCTTTCCACAGGATTACTTTCTGCCATTTTATCTCCTCTTCAAGCAACACAGTCAAGTCTCTTGTGCTGGGTTTCGATGAAAGGTTGTGGATGAGAGGGAGATGAGAGAGGCGATATGTCGATGCAGCGCGAGAGGAAGCCGTGATGGAGATTGCTGACCTCTGGCCATGTCAGGACATTCCCACGGGAGAGCAGATACCATTACGTGCGATTTGCTTGCACATTACCCCCCTAATCCCCTGTGGACATGAACTAGCAGGTCAGCATCGGATAAGAGCTCAGAAAAGTCATAAAGTCACAGCTATAAAAGTAGTGAGCAGCTTCACATGATATGGTCAATTTAGTTTGATCTTCTCTGATTGGTCAATGTCCCACAAGGGCCTCAAACCTTCAGCTCAGCAGTTTCCCTGAACACCTGCGCTGGGCTTATATAATGAATTACTGGCATTACAGCATACAGATATTATATTAATTTAATTTAGAAGGTGTGTGTGTGTGTGTGTGTGTATGAGATTTTGTTTGCACCTGAAACCATTTTCTGTGGCAAACTGGTCCATCACAACTGGGAGAAAATGCAAATGGGGCAGAGAGGGACAGAAAATCCTTACGCATACATTTAAACCTAATCTCACCATAAAAGTCATTATCAGGGCTGTGGATGCGAATAGAAAAATCTCTATTTTCTTATCTTCAGATGTCGGCAGTAGTTCAAGACGGCCCATTGTGCATTCACGAAGGCGCTCTTTTCTTGTCGCTGCACATTTGTTGTTAAAATGTGTGAAAAACTGATGGCAAGGGGACGTGGAGATTGTGTTTCCATATTTCAAGTCTTCATTTCCTCGCCACAGCCGTATTATTCTCGCTGAAAGTTGTTATGACTTTGAAAAATGATCTGAGAATCAGCATGGAGACTTGTAGGTAATGAATGGCCTGCTCCTGATCTGCTGATGTTTGCAAAGGAAGAATGATAGTGGAAGGAAGGGAGCAGGAGATTATAGAAGGAAGGATGGAAGGAAATAAGGAGGAAAGCAGGTTATTAATCACCCTGCATCCTCAAGAGCCTCTAAACCCTTATAAACAGTTAGAAATAACTTTTGGTCACTTAATTTTGCCAGATGCTATTTGCACCCAATGTGGAATAGCCATTGTGGCTATTTGCACCCAGGTGGAATGACTAGTGTGGCTATTTACACCTGAGTATTTATAGCCTAGTGTGGCAGAGACAAGCACCTAGGTGTCCCTAGTTAACAATGCTATTTGCACCCAGGGTGTAAATAGCCACACTGGCCGTGGCATGGCAGAGACAAACCATGATCTTTTCCAAAAACTAACCAATTAGTTTTGTTTTCTAAAACTATCCAAGCAGTTTTGTTCCCTAAACCTAACCAAACTGAAGCTGAAAAACTTGAGTCTATTTGCACCCAAGTGAGAATGAGGAATGTTTAGCTATTTACACCCGACCCACTTGATCTAGCTTTAAATGGTGACAAATTTGGTACCGAGAGGCTGCAGTGTGTGAATGGGTTAAGCACAGCAAGGTAACGTAGAATTTTAGTCTAGTGTGAATTTTAGTGTGAAAAGTTAGTGTTAACTACCCATTTAGATTTGGTTTACTTATTATTTACAGTTTTTTTTATCATTATTTCAGGTTTTAGTCACAGTTTGGTTAGGTTTAGGCAACATAACTACTTGGTTCAATTTAGGAAACAAAACTACTCGATTTGATTTAGGAGAAGATCATGGTTTATCTCTACCATGCAGGTGTAAATACCCACATTGGCTATTTACACCCTGGGATCAAATAGCATTGTTGGTGTCAGAAACCTGGGTGCTTGACTCTGCCATGCTAGGTTATATTAACCCTGGGAGCATCTACCAAAAAAATGTAAATGATGGGTCAACTAAGTCTAAAAATTAAGTTGCACTAACTAAAAATTTCACAATAGAGTCAAATCCTAATCTCCTGGTGGAGAACTCAAACAATGCTCTCCCACAGGAGAGCCCAGTCATCTATGACAGCTTCTTCCACACAGAGAATTTTTCACATTTTATCACAATACTAAGGAGATTGGGAGTAAATAGCCAAATTAGCAACTGTTTTCCCATTCTCACCTGGGTAAAAACAGACACTCAACAAAGTTATTTTGGCCATTGGTAGTGCTAAGCAGATGATGTGTGGTGGGATACACATTCTGGCCAATGCTTTCATACTATTCCATCGATTGATTGGTTGCTGCAGGGAGTGCTGGGAAGCCACTTTGAAAGTATAGCTAGTAGAGCTCCAAGCTATATTCTTCACTGGAGGTAGTTAAACAACATGCTTGCTACAAGTAACAAGCTACATTACAAGCTTGATGTATTGAAGTTATATCACATCAAAAGACACATTTCAGACCTCTAACTCCATACAGTCAAACCAGCATGAACTGCTGAATATGGAGCAAAACAGTCAGTTCTGACGGAAAAATCTACACAACTACGGGATGGATTACAATGAAAATTTGTATAGTCTCTGGCAAAACAATGCAGGATTGTCCAGTAGTAAAGTTGAACCTGGGTCAACTTTTGGGCAATGTAACTTTTTTCATTGAGGTGCTGAATTGAACAGTCTTATGTCAATGCTATATTTTTGCTGTTTCCACCAACCGTCTTATCCCAGAAGGTCAAACACCAATGTATTTGTCCTTCAGTGCCTCATACTGATGCACATGGTACCCCCATGCCTCTGCACAAGACTCTTGCTGGAAAGGTTATCGTTGTGAAACATTGGTTTCAGGTTTAGGCACCAAAACCACTTGGTTAGGGTCAGAAAAACATCATGGTTTGGGTAAAAATAGTTGCGTTGCGTTGCGTTGCGTTGCGTTGCGTTGCGTTGCGTTGCGTTGCGTTGCGTTGCGTTGCGTTGGATCGCGATGTGTTGCGATGCGATGCGATGCAATATGATGCGATGCGATGCGATGCGATGCGATGCGATGCGTTGCCTTGCCTTGCCTTGCCTCGCGTTTTCTCCCATGCTTGTGCGGGTTTGTGTGGCAATTGTCGCATTAGAAGATTAAACATTTGTTGCTGTAAAAAAAGGTAAAATCCTGTCTGTCCAGTATTTTGATGTCTGATCAGCCTTCATTAATCTGTTACTCCAGCAGGACTTCCTGTATCAAATATCATGTCTCATCGTTGCCTGAAACAACATGGCCCCCACTGTGCACACCCCTGCTGTGTTTTCCCTTTTAGGGAAAATAATATTTTGCAATGAAGCGTTTGGTCATGCTCCCTCATTACTTAACGGAAAAAAACTGCTTGCTACTGGAAGTATAAATAGCAAATCTGCAATAAAGGTTCTAGGTTCATAAAGTAGCAGTTACAAATGTTTTATGAAATGCTTTAAATGCATTTGTTAGGCTTCCATGATACACACAGTACAGTATGGATGTAAAGGAAAAAAAGGAGAAGAAAATTCTGAAGAGGTGTGAGAGGGGCATGGGAGGTCAGCAGGGGCCCAACCGCAAATATTTCCCCAAGGGCCCACTGACGGTTTAATCTGGCCATGGTGAAATCACAATATAGAATCTGTTGAAATTATTCATAGACTAAGAATTATCTCCAGAATGTAACATTTGCACTTTGAATTAGCATACATATGGAAACAGCTTTCTGCTGATAATTTATTCCTTAGAACTTGAGAAATATGTTTTAAATACTGTTGGGGGGGAAATGAGATGCTAATGCATCGTGATTTGTAGCCCAGGGATTCTGCATAGCATCAGAGCACTTTGTTTGGGGAAGATGCCTGAAACATATTTTCCTCTAAGAAATGAAAAACCTGCTTCCTATTGCAATTTAAACACTGCGGCAGTCAATACTGCTATTTAGATATTTTCCTCAATTAATTGCACAGCCCTGTTTATTTTCTGGTGCTGCTTCTCGGGGATGTAGACTCGTCTGTCTCTGGAAGATTTGAAAGTGTCTGGAAACAGGCCACAGAAAAACATCACTGTCTTGGAGAATTGGTGAATTCATGCCCCTGCTGTCCAGAGTGAAGGAGGTGAAAGCAAAGTGCTGCGGAGAAAAATCTCCTCACTTCAGTCTGATGTTAGTACACTCTTAGAAATAAAGGTGCTTAAAAGAACCATATAGGGCAGTGATTCCCAAAGTATGCACCACGGCCCACTTTTGCAGGTAAGGCTTTAGAAGTCATGAGAAATTATGTTTTTAAGTTTCAATTTTCAATTCTTTTTTCTTTTTTAAATGATCTTAAATATTTTTGATTATATTACTGATTATTTATTTTAAAAGCAATCAAAACTAATAGAACAAAGCTATGGGATTTAAATGATTTATCTGGCCTAGTTTAACAGGTCTTACACTGTATTTGGTGACCTGTCACATGAACACCGGAGTGTATCTTATATCTCTCCATTAGTACAAATAGTCATGCATATTGATCAGAGTTGTGATTAAAGGTTTGGAGATTTCAAATTGGGCCGTTGCTTTCTCAAGTTTGGCAATTCCACTTAACCCTCTGTGTGGAAGGGTTCTGTTTAGAACCCAACATAAAGTGTTGTAACTATAATGAGAATGAAAGGTTCCATCCAAAACTTCATTGGGCCTTTTTCCACTAAAAAAAATGGTTCTTGAACCAGGTCCATTCAACATCCTTGGAACCTTGGTGGTATCTAGGGAACCAGCCCACATTTTCACCAGTTCTGAGCAGAACCATTGTCATCAAGGACTTCATCAACAGAGGGTGCACAATACACAACGACCTGTAGAATATGACACACCCTCTTTGCTTCTCAAGAAGCAACTTTTCAGGTTTCTCTTGGTGGAAATGCTCAGAACAGGTCAAAATTAGGCGCTTGAACCAGAATGGGGCTGGTTCCATATGGGTGGGAAAGACCTATTTGAGTGGTTCTACAGAGAACCCTTCTAAGGTGTAAGGGCTCCACCTACTCTTCTCTGAGTTCTTTACAAAACCTTTTCACCTTCTTGTGGGTGCGTGCTAATAAGAACCCACCTAGGAGATTCTATCAAGAACCCTTTTATATTCCAAGGGATTCATCTACAACCCACCCACCCTATCGATAACCTTTTTCTATTCCAATAGTTTTCATTTAGAACCCAAGTGGAGTTCTGGTTCTTCCGAGAACCCTTTTATATCCCAAGGGTTTCACCTACAACCAACCCAGAGGGTTCTACCAAAAACCCATTTTCTATTCCAAGGGTGTCATCTAGAACCCACCCAGGGGGTTCGAACAAGTACCCTTTTATATTCTTCCATTTACAACCCATTCATGGGTTCTGCCAATAACCCCTTTCTATTCTAATGTATCTGTGAAGATTCTCAGTCATCCAGGTCATGGTATTTGCTAAGAGTTATCGTAGGGAACTGGACTTGCTTTCTATTCCAATGATTTCATCTACAACCCACCAGGGGGGTTCTACCAAGAACCCTTTTATATTCCAAGGGTTTCATCTATAAGATACACTCCGGAGTTCTACCGAGAACCCTTTCATATTTTAAGGATTTCATCTAGAACTCATACAGGGGATCTAAAATAGCCTTTTAGCCTTTTATAAAGGTTTTACCAAAACCCCTTGTCTTCTGAGTGTTCTATGAAGAACCATATTGTATTCTACAGATGAGGCAAAAATGATTGAACCTCATATAACCCAATGATGGATAAGGATTCAAAAAAGTTTTTTTCAGAGGCAGAAGGTTCTGGGTAGAACCCCAGCTCATTTGAACCCCTTATTTCTAAGAGTGTAAGGTTGAAGGCATGCTTGTTTTCAGCTAAACTATTTCTCCATTTTGTCTCCTAAAAGCTGATCCGCCTGCTTGCCTCATCTTCTGTTTGTGCATCAGTTTCCCTCTCCTCTCACTCACTGTGAAGTCATCGAAACAAAGATCAATAGCGTTCATCAAAGCACCTCTCTTTCTCTCACACACACTGAGCACTAAAGGCAGTCTGTCTCTCTGACCCTCTCTGCTTACAGACTGGCATTCATAGAGCATAAAGCTGCCAGTGTACCACAACTGTACACACACTCACACATTCAGACACACACCTGATTTTAAAGTGCGTAATGCTTCACCTGAGTCTCTGTAAAAAGCAACAAGGCAAAGTCCCTTCTATAAAACCTTAACAATGCTGACAGTTTATGAGGCAGATTCATCCTTTCCACTGAGGCCAGCGTCACATTAACTTTCCGTAATGTCATTTATGAGAAGTCGAACTGGCAGAGGGCGACTGGCCGGGCCCTCGCCGGCCGTGACATGCCAGCCGCTGACCACCTGCACCCATGGCGACACGGAAAAGACCCGAGGAAATGTTTCTTTAGCTTTATTTATCCGAGGAAACGACCAAGAACACATGCTCTTTTTCTGGGATGCCCTGCTTCATATTCATGCAGCTCCACACATTTATACCTGGAAAAAGCTCAGCACAACCACAGACGTCTACTGAGCAGCTCCAAGGGAGGGGTCATGGATAAATGTATTCATCCAAGGCAACTCAATGGCAAATAAAAGAAACTGTAGGAAATAATGGGATAAATAACAAGCGCTATAAACAACCTTTATTACTTCACTACTTTATGACTTTATACTTCATTTAGTGTAGCATTTGGATAAAAGAGTAGAGACAAACATGGCAAAGTAGTGACTAAAATTAAAAGACAGCAGCCTTTTGTATTAAAAAAATAAAATATTGCATGGCATCCAAAGGGAATGCAAGCAACCACATAAAAAGCTATGCTCACAGCTTTTATCTTTTTTAAATTCTCGTTTTACACTTCAGTGTGTGTTAAATTAATGAATCAATGCTTCAAAACATTTGATTAATCAATACCCGCTGTCTGTGACCCGACTTCAAACTTGAAAGCTGTAAGTTTTGCTATGTTTTATGTTGTTTTAGTGTTTATTTCACAGGTTAACCTATCAACCTCTGCATCAGCATGTTAAGCTAATGTGGCTACTACCACAGGCTGGGGAATTGTTGGACAACGTTGTAATATTGAGGGACAGCCAAGAGACTAAGCCTCACTTGAAGCTAACTAAATAATGAGAGGAGTAGGTCGGATGCTTGTAACTTTTTTCATGTTGCTTTTTGTCAAAGTTTATACTGCAACGTGAACTGCGTTAGCCTCGTTATTGAATGGAAGATGGTTCTGCTTTGTGATACTTTTGCCGGTGTGTGTGTTACTGCTGTACTTACGTGAAACATGCCCTGGAGGTACAGATATAGCTACGTGTGAAAAATCAAACTGCAGGAATAACTGATAACGAAACAGATAACGTTATACTTAGTGTTACTGCACCAAATTAGGCTACTTCATTTAGGCTATCAGAAATTAAGTAATTTGCAAAAACAAATGAAAGGATGGTGCTACAACATACCGCACTGCTGAGCTAACCGAGGGCTGGGCAATATATCGATATTATATTGTATCATGATATAAGACAAGATATCGTGATAGTTTGGGGACATTGTTATATCGTGATATGTCATAAGTGTTGTCTGTTCCTGGTTTTAAAGGCCACATTACAGTAAAGTTATGTAATTTTCTGAACCTTTCAGGCTGTTCTAACTGTTCTATTATTTTCATTGGTTAATATTTTCGGGAGCACCAATAGTCAACCGTACAATATTGTCATAATGTTGAGGTATTTGGTCAAAAATAGTGTGATATTTTCTCATTTTATCCTCTCAGCCACTTCCATCCCTTGGAGTACAAAACATGTCGTCAGTCACCACCTTCATGATCAATAACGACTGCTATCAACCGATATGAAGCTTTAGCTTTTCAGCTATCGCCCAGGCTTAAGCTAACCTAATAATCGGAGGGAAATTTCCATCACTGTGACAGGCCTATAAGACAATCCATTTTTGTCTGTCAAATAAAACTACAGCTATGACAAGTACATCGACTTCTCTTACATCTTCATGCAAAAATGCAGCTAAAGTTAACACACATTTTGAGGAAACGTGGCTAATGAAGCTTTATTGGTTGTGCTAACTTTGCACTTAGCCATTGGCCGACTATTTCACTCGTCATTCTCTCCCCCTTGCGCTGTCTGTGACACCTTTTTCAAAATCCTCGTCACTATGTGAAACAACAACAACAACTACCTCTGAACTAGCAACATACACTTATCTTACTTAATGTGGTTGCTAATGGTTGCTACTTTTCTTATGTAGGGATTTAGACATTTTAATGCTAGGGCTCAACCTCCCACGTGCAAACAAGTTCCCAGCTTTCAAATAGTTGTAATAGTTTGGTTTTGGGTAGTACATTTCTGGGTTTTTGGCCACACATTTAAGACCTGTGAAGACCTCAAACACACAGCAGCAGCAGCTGCAGCTCCCAGCGGAGGAGAGACAGAGGTGTGACCTGGTTGCTACATTTTATATAGTCCCAACCTCGCACCCTGTCCTGAACGCAGCAAAATAAAGAGAAAATAAGAAAATCCTATCTTTTTTTAACAATGTCCTGTATTTTTGTCATCATGTGTTTCACCATGTTCTTGTCAATTTCACCCGCATTCTGCTTCTACAACCACTGTTTGAAACAACCTGAAAGAAACAAGCATTGACATTGCTTGCAGCCAACAGGAAAAAAAATGAACTGAAGAAGACAGGAGGGGGCCCTCCCACACAGGACTACACTCCTGCTGCTCCTGCTTAAAAAATCATCAGGGAAAGCCAAAGGTCTCTGCTGGTCTCTGAAATACTCTTGGCCTGTGAAGAGAACCTCTCATGATCCATCTCCACAACACCACGCACCGAACTTCTCGGGTTATTCTATAAATGGTGAAGCCATTTTCCAAGAGAATTGATTGGTCAGTAGGCGGTGCTTTTATAGCCTATGTATTGATCTGCTATCTTAAACATAACCTGCTCTGGAGCAAGTTAGGTGTGCAGCATAAGTTACCATGGTGGCGTACCCCGGTAAGAAGCAAACTACTGTCATAACCCTTAAAAACAGAAATTAAACTGGAAGTTACTTGTTCATGTTTAAACAAAAAAGCAATCTGATGTAGATCAAATAAAGTGGTTGTGATGTCTTGTTTGTCTTCTTTCAGGCTGTTTTCTATCCTTCTTATAGCAACGTTCTCAGAAAGCCCACACTTGTTTACACACTATCCAGTTCTACAAGTTACCAATGGTTACTTTAGCTCTTGCTTAGTGTGTCAGATGTTAAGTTATTCTGATACATGTAATAAATGTAGTTTCTCACAAGTAATTCCATTTCATGCAATGCATTCTTAGTCATTTGGAAACACGGCTAGTATAGCTCCCTTAAGAAAGATCAACATAGACAAGATATCTTTTTGTTATTTGGCTTCACTAACCTTAAATCATCTAAATCGAAACCACAATCACACTAAGTGATCACATGATGGTGGTTATCAACACAGTAAGTCAGCTCAGGTTTTCTCATTTCAGCTGCCAACAACTCACTTCTATTTAGTGGCCTAATTAGCAAAAGTTAGTCAGAAACTAACTGAAAGTTAAGCTGGCATGGTCCACAAAAGTTAGACAGAAACTAAACAATTAAGCTGGAATGATCAGAAGCAGGTTGGTCAGAAACTATATGGAAGTTAAGAAGGCATGATCAGCAGAAGTTAGACAGAGCAGCTTTAAGTAAGCCAGCGTGTTCAACAGCAATTAGTCAGAATCTAGTTGGAGATTAAGCTGGCATGATCAGCAGAAGTTAGACTGCAACAACTCACTTCAAATTAGTGGCCTGCTCACCCGAGGTTAGACAGAAGCTAGTTGGAAGTTAATGTAGCATGATTAACAAAGTTTAAGCAGAAAGCAGTTAGAAGTTAAGCCGACATGATCAGCAGAAGATAGTCAGAAACTAGTTGACAGTTAAGCTGGCATGGTCCACAAAAGTTAGACAGAAATGAACTCTTAATTAAGCTGAAATCATCAGCAGCAGATGGTCGGAAACTAGTCAAAAGTTAAGCTGGCATGATCAGCAGAAGTTAGACAGAAACTAAGTTAAGCTGGTGTGTTCAACAGCAATTAGTTACAAACTACCTGGAAGTTAAGCTGGCGTGATTAGCAGAAGTTAGGCAGAGAGTAGCAGGAAAATAAACTGTAACAATTTAATTTACATGCCTGTTTGGAGACAATAAACATAAAGTAAGCAGTTATAATTCACCCCCTGCTTCCCTGACTTGAATAGTAGATATAAATAAAGCCTGTATGTTAAGTGAATACTATCACTTCATTTTAAATTACTGATCTGGTCTCTGGGGAAATATAGAAATCAGTCTGGGTAAAGGGAAAGAATATGGACTAAAAACTGAAAATAAACAAAACAGTCACACAAATGGTGATAAAAGTTAATTTTGGCACTAATGCAATTTCAATGCAAATTATTTCTCTATAACATAACTCTCATACTGCGTTAAAACAAATTTACATTTGAATTTACACACAGCTGGTGCAACAGGTTGCTGGGATTCAAACAAGCAACCATGCAGCTTCTCTAACCTCTAGATGTCCCCGACACTTGTCGAAAAGCCGTAAAAAAGAAAACTTTAAAGCAGTGAATCTACTGATTCATGATTTTTCTGCTGATGCCGGTTATGTAATGACGCTGCAGGGATGCAGTGAATGGACACAGTGTGTATGCCAGGAGCTATAAGCACTGGGCTTCCCTGCTGGGGCCAACGGGGCCAGACAAACACGCAAACACACACAGACATACGCACCATGCAAGGTACAGTCCACTTATTTATCACTCTACAACACACAGTTGTACAACGAAATGCAAGGCGCAGGAGATCTGCTACAACCTTATCCAATCACTTCTTTTTACAACATTGATGAGTGTATTTTTATGTGATTTGGTCATAAAGGCAAATAAAAAAATGAAAAACAAATACATAGCGAAGTTTGTGGCACCGTATGAAAATGTGATGCTATTTGCCACAGGGTTTTTTTGTAGTTCTTAATTGATTCTCAGCAGCAATTAATGCTAATAATAATAATGTAATCAAATGCAAATATCCCTTTATTTCCCTTTGAGCAAATGTCAGACATAAGTGCGTCAGTGTTGCCTACCAAACATATGATGGGAGGCTGGATATTATTTCACTCTAAGCACTTCAGGGTTGGTTGTCTGTAAAAGCTGCAGTGAAACCCTGAGGCCTCACCTCGCCTAAAGGTGCTGTTAACAGCCATCGTAAGAATTTCACTGGTGGAGGTTTTAATGGAGAGTTTTTAGTGCCTCATGATGGTCTTTTTCACCCTGACAGGGATATAACTCTGAGACGAATGCTCAAATGAAAGCTACGGCCCAGATATTCACACACTTAGTGCCCCCTTTATGTATAGCTGCAGTGAAAACCAGTGTATAGTCTTGCGCCTCAAGGCCATATGGTTGAATAACACTGATATTAGCTCATATTCAAAGGCCAGAGGACAGCTTAGAGCAACAGCGCATGAGCTGATATGTGTTCAACACAGACCGATGAAATGGGCTTAACTGAAAATAAAATGTCCTCTGCTGATTCTCGATCATAACAACATGGCACAAGTGCAAAATTCGAGGAAATAATGAACAAATCAAGGAAATCTGAGCAAGTCAATAAAATCAGGCAGGCTTCTGAAACACTCCTGGAGGGCTATGAAGCCATGTGGAGGACAGATCAAACCCATGTTGTAGATGCAACATCATAGATCAGGGGTGGGCAATTATTTTTCATAGGCAGCCACATAAGAAAATGATCAAACTGCTGTTGGCCAGACACAAATGATATAAGGCCCTGATAATGGCCAAATGTCTAATGATGGAATGGTCAGAAGTGTTCTATAGAGGGCACCTCTACTGTTGGTCACCATCTCTGAACTGCCATGTGATGAATGGGGACTAATATTTTGTTGGCAATGTCCAAAAAATGATGTTTTACAGTGTATTAATTCATTCATGTTCTGAATTTAGGATTTAGATTATTAGTCATAATTTCGTAACCATTCAAGGCAGACTTTCCAAGAGCTATGAGATTGTGAAACGATGGTATATGCTCCTGTAGTCCGTTGGATATCAACCTTTTTTTAAGAAAAATATTTTTTATTTGCGCCTATGATGGAAAAGTATTACAATACCCACAATCCTAAAGTGTAACAGGAACATTTCTGATTGGAGGAGCTCGCTGTTACCATGGAAACGTTTACCACCCTGCAAAAACATAACAAAAGTTTAATTTAAGAAGAAGCAGTATCATTCGCAATGGTTTATGGGATGAGTACTTCCTTCACTCTTAAAATAATTATGCACACAGTCTTTTTTTTTTTTTTTTTTGCTCTGAATCAAATGTGGTCATGATTCATCACAAAGTTGTCTAGTTTGGTCCCAGGCTTCATACTCGTCAATTTTCTGAAACATCAGTGGCGTGAATGGGAAATTCATTTCCAGAACCACAGCCCTGAGTCACTGTGGAGCTCTGTAACCGTGACGTTTCCCGTAACCATACAAGAGTTGCCATGCATAGATTGTAGAAAGAAGTATCCGCCCTTAGACAAAAAAACATGGGGAAATAAACTCAAGGTTGAAAACTGCATGAGGTATTCTTTAATTTCTGTACACATTGAAAATCAGTTTGGAGAAATGTCATTACCTTTAGTGTCAATGTTACATTATCATTGTGTAATGATGCCTTTGTGAGCAGGGACTCTGGTCCTGTCCATGAGATTGCATGAATTTCATTCTGGTGTGTCCTTGAATGCCCCAGTATGCCTTTAATAACATTCTGAAAACCATCCTGCAACCAAGCTGCTTGGCCACAACATGCACCATAATGCAACTCTGATAGAAAAAAAAAATTAAATGAATGGAACACAGGCCCTCCAGCTGGCAGCTGATGTGGGACTATAAGCACATAAACATGTAAACACAGACTAAAGAGAGTTCATTGAACTCTGCTGTGGTCACTTCAGGTAAAATCTCCAGGATATGTGACACCTGGGTAAGCCCGGCTCTCCCTGTCCCACGGCAACAGAAACCAGTAACCTGAGCTCAGAGACGTGGCTGCTTCCCAGGGGAAAGTTATCCCGGCCACAAAACCTGTGATAAACATTTACACTGATAACACTGTATTTGATGGTGTGTGCATAAGACTGTCATTACACAGTCATGACACCTGCCAGGAACATGAAGGAGTCTTTATGAATGCTTACGACTGTTGGCATCTGCTCAATTATGTCATTTTAATGCAAAGTTGACACTGTTTGAGATCTGTTTGTTACAACAACTTGACATTAATGGGTGGCCGCCTTGATGTAAGGGAATACAGTACCAAGGTGGTTTTCTTCCTAGGTTTGGCTCCTGGAACTCTGGGGCTGAGCTGGCTATTTGGTGGCTGGCTCCATGGCTAAACCAGCTAACTAGCTAACACCAGCTATAGATAACAGCAGACTATGTTGCCTATTTTAGCAACATGTAAACTAGCTAACTGCAATATGTAGGCTACATAATCTAACTCTGTAAGCTAAATCACCTTGGTACTGTACTCTCTCCAAACTGGCCTTATAAATATTTAATGACATCTTTATGACAAGTCCAATGGTACCACTTTACTTGAAGTCAAGTCAAATATTCATGACACTGTTACAAAAGCACTTTACAGTGTAATAAAACTTAATAATGTCTTACTGACAAGTCCAAAATGTAGCACTTAACTTCAAGTCAAAGAAAATATTCATGACATGATTATAATGGTCTCATGACAGCCAGTGTCAAAACCAACCACATATAACAGTTTAATGGAATTTTAAAACATAAAGCTGAACAATTTCTTTAAGTTTGATAAAGTCAAGTTGCCATAACAAAGACATTTTCTCTTGATTAATGTCAAGTTATTATAGCAAAGACATTATTGGCTTAATTTATCTCAAGTTGTCATAACAAAGACATTTTTGTCTAAATTAATTTGAAGCTGTCATAACAAAGACATCTCAAACAATGTCAACTTTGCATGAAAAATGACATAATTGACCAAATGACGCTTAATGACAGCAGTCATTAGTATTTACAAAGATTCCTGTGTGTTCATACTAGGTGTCATGACATGGTAATGACAGTCTTATGCACACCCCTTCATATAAAGTGTTAGACACTCAGGTGGTGCTGTGAACAGCAGGACAGAAGAAGAAGAAGAAGAAGAAGAAACGGTGTCATTAATCCTGCAGCTGCACAATGCATAGCAGGCAGTGATATGTGTTTACTATTTGTGCGACGTGTGTATACTTGTGCTGTAAAACACATAATCTGTGCATGTGTGTGCATGCGTGCACATAGCACTACATGTGTAGAGACCAGTGTGTGTCTGAGTGTGTATGTGTGTGTATCTCAAAGAGAAAAGTGGGGGTATAATTATAGCACCACAGACAAGATAATGACAAACTGTTCTGACTTTCCCTCAGAGCCATCAAAGTTTCTCTCTGCTTTCATGAGCACTTTACCCTTTTTCTCTCAGCATGGTGTGTTCTACCCCCAGGGAGCAAAAATCAGAGAGAAAGAAGTAAGAGGAGGTGAAGGGAGAAAAAGTGAAATGGAGGATTTCATCACACAACAGCTGTACTCTCACTTTTAAAAGTTGAATCTGGAAAGTTTGGTTCCATCAAATGGCAGCAAGAAAGAATTTGTTTGAACTTTGAAGGCTTCATTACCCACATGTCATGTACTGTGATGTCAGCTAATTTCAAAGCTAGTCGGTAAAAAAGGGGTTGCTAATGGGTTGTTTTTCTGTTGTGCTTCACAAAACATAATTTAAACATAGTTCAAGGAGTTTTTAACTGGTTATGAAACAGCCTCAATTCAATACTGATGCTTGTGTAGGACCTACATGAGCAAGTGACACTTTCAGCAGGTGGCTGTTTCTATAGGTTTTCTTAATGCCCGCAACTGGGGCGGATTGGTTCAGATTCCCCTGAAAATCAGAGGAAATTATTTACAGCAAGCAGACTGCAGGAGCCTATGTTTCAAAGGTCCAGTGTCTAAGATTTATGGGGATTTAATGGCAGAATATGTCAGAAACGGAATATAATATTCATAAGTATGCTTTCATTAGTGTGTAATCACCTGAAAATAGGAATTGCAGTGTTTTTGTCACCTTAGAATGAGCACTTTATATCTACAGAGGGAGTGTTTCCGCTTCCATGGAGGTCACCATGTTGCACCGCCATGTGTCACAGTAGCCCAAAATGGACAAACCAGACACTGGCTCTAAGGAGTGAGGTGTTTGCAATTTGTAAGCTCACTGGGAGATACCACTAAATCCTACACACTGGTCCTTTAAAGTACAATTTTTTGAGTTTTTTTTTTTTTTTGCCCCAGAGTTTTCACTCTTCTCTTGACTGATTTTGGCAAGAGTTTGATATAATTGGTTGAAGTAAGCCATGATAGACAGATCATTTGCCAAGTGTTTCTTGAAAGTTCCTGCCCTTTTCCAAACACAGTTTCTAAGGACAACTTCCCAGATCGTTCTGTGAAACAAACCATCTGGCGTGTCAAGTTGTTGTTTAGGTGCTGGCATACGCTCTGCTGCTGCCCGCGTTCACCACGGTCCACAGCAGGACTTAACTTAGATTTTGTGTTGGGACTCCTGAGGGAGCTGACACGCCCACACGGTCTTGAAAAATGGCCTAAACAGCAAAATGAGCTGTTTTTAAACCAGGCTTTTTAATAGATGTTACATCTTTGTTGATGTTTACAGAGAAACTAAACTTTTTTCTATTTCAAGCCAAGTTTCCAGATGCTTTAAACCTCAAATGTATTTAAATAGACATGTTAATCCCATGTTGAGATGTGTGCAGGTGCTACTTTTCACTGATGCATTATCCTTGCATGTGATATTCTCATTATATTATTTTGGCTATAATTACAGATGTTATCATCCTTAATAACAGGCTGTTTCAAACATTATTTAAAGATGAAACAGTAGGAATTAGCACAACATAACCAAACATTTGTTGTGATTACATTTTTTGCTTTGATTGTGTTCTTCTCTTACATAACTATCCTTTTCAGTTCAGTTTTCATTTTAGTTTCATTGCATTTTGTAATTACTTTGAGGGATGCTGGTGCTTAGTCAATTCTTTCATTTTCTTTTCACTGTCTTATGCCAGAAGCATTTTCTCAGCTGTCACAAGAAAACTGTGTTTGTTGTAAACTGTAGTGGATGGTTCCTCTTGCAGCAAGAAAAACAAAGAAATTTGACAAGTGTGGACATGAAGCCCAGTGGAAAAACAATTGAAACCTTATATACAGACCTTATATAGAATTGGTGACAGAAACGAGACTAATGCCTGCTCTGAAGAAAGACAAAGGATGACATACATCAAGGGCCCCAGCTGGATTTGAACTGTGTTGTGTTCCACAATGTCATAATTTGATGATCTCAAGGAGACATGCATGTAATGTCAAGATCATGAAACAATTTCCCTCTGATCATGAGGAAATTATAAATCTTATTTATCCATGTAGGCTTCTGTACCATGCTGTCTCTTCTCTCTCCACGGTTTATCTTCTCAGCGAGCAGAGAGCGCTCATCTGCTCTAAACCCCTTTGTCTCTCTCCTTTCACCTCTTTTCTTCAGCCCTGTTCATATGCAGCCTCCAGAGATGGACAGACACAAAAGAAGTAAAGCCTCCTCCTCTAAATCCCTTTGTCTTTAAACCCAGAATGACTTATCCAGCTTCCCACACACACAAACACACACACACACACATCTTAAACCCGTAGCCACGGCGTATAGCTGTGCTCTGGTCTGATGGTTTTACAGCAGAGCAACATCCCGACAGCTGCTTTCGCTTCTTTGCTGTGGGTGAAAGGTGCGACGCTTCTTTCAAGTCCGTGCCAGTCTCTGCCGCTCTGTTCCTGCATAATCTGGCCCAGGGTGCCAATTCCAGGGAGGGCGAGAGGGGGAAGCGTGAGAAAACACACACACATACACACACACACTCGACTAAAGTGAAGGGATTGTGGGGTTAGCAGGATATCTGCAGCTGGTGAAACAATCCAGACAGGTATTATCTAGCGGCACAGACACATGCAGACACTTTGCACCCTTCACTGAGTACACTCATTTTGAAACACTGGAATTACGTCTCTCTGTGACAACATGATGAATATTCAGAGCATGTTTACTGTATTTCAAACCATTTCCAAAGATAACTGTTGGTTGCCAACCAGGACGTGATGACTTTTTCGTCTCCTACAAATTTACATTGGTAGAAATTTCAGTCAAGTTGTATTTTTTTTTATTTTTGGAACAACAGCGTCTTCACTGCCAAAAGTCTGAGTCTCTCCATTTAGCAGTCAATCGGCCTATCCACCCTGATGATCATGAGCTCTGGGTAATGACTGAAAGAATGAGACAATGGGCAAAATGTGCCTTGGAGTAATTTGAAGGAACTCTGAGTAACACGTGTCCAGGGTGCCTCTTGGACGCCTTCCTAGGTAGTCTGAATGGAAGGAGACCCCAGGATTGAACCAGAACACACTGAAGGGATTCAATTTACCTTGGCAACACTTTGGAACCCCCAAAAGTCTGAGTCTCTCCATTTACCAGTCAATCAGCCCTTCCATCCTGATGATCATGACCTCTGGGTAATGATTGGAAGAATGAACCATAGACACAAGTGGCCACTATGTGTATCGGAAAAAATCTGCAGGAGCTCCAAAAAGCATGTGACCAGGGAGTAGACCCTGGAATCGAATCAGATTACATTGAAGGGATTCCATTTGCTTGGCAACACCTTGGAATCCCCAGTCCAGCCTCTTCAATCTGCATAGAACTTTCAATTTGTGTGCAGCACAAGCACCAAAGTCCTATTTTGTGTTAAGGTGATACACCAATCCTTCCCATTAACTTCTGTGGAGAGCAAGAAAGTCTGTGGAGGGTAGAGGTTGGGGCCGATGGATCAATCAAACAAACCAAGGCCTTTCAACGTGGAGACCACTGTTCTTGTCTCATGGGAAACCAAAAAGTTATGTGCATCAAGCATAATGTACCTATGGTCTGTTATGACTGTACCATAATCCTGACTCACATTGGGTCAGCACTGCCTAGTCTGACCATTTGATCTGAGCTTTGTGCACTGGGCAGACTCACTGAGAATGACTTGTCAATCACACGGTAGCCAAGCCTCAAAATGTATCCTGCTTTCTTGTCTATTTACTCTAAATGGGACCATAATTTACAAAATTAACATCATGCTTTATTGAAGAAGACTAGAAACTAGCAATTGAGACCATTAAGTCGTTAAGAAACTGTTTACTGAGGTCATAAATCAAGTCAGAACTAGGGTAATTTTGCCATAAGGGTACATACAATCAGGCCACCAGTGCTGTTGGCCCCTGCTTGACATTAGAACAAACACAGGGTTATAGAATAACTTTGGTATTTTTCAACCTGGGCCCTATTCCCCCATGTGTATGTGTGTGTATGATTGATACAACTCGTTTTAAAATTGGTTCAGTATTCAGAGAGGCGGATGCAGCCTCAAAATGAGTTATAATGGTAGATATGAGGGCAAATACATCCCGTAAAAGTTTGTACATTAAAAGTGCTTTTTTTCGCCACAGACTCAGATCGCCAGTGTAATCTCTGTCAACAGCATGCTTCACTTACTGCTTGCTGTGTGTGACGACATCTCGCGGGATCTTTGTTTGTTGCCGGAAGAAAACAGAGGAGTCATGCTGAGAGCCGGTCAGAGCGGAGTTAGCTGTCCCAGAGTTCAGTTGAAAGTTTTACTGCAACTATTGAAAACAATGGTTCATGTTTGTGCTTATCCGAATTGCAAGAACAGGATGTCGCGCAACACCCCGTACTGCTTTCATAGGCTGACTTTGTCGGACAGCAACATGCTGAAGTTGTGGCTAATTGTGCTACAATTGGATGCTAACACCCCTGTCCAGACACTGCGCCTTGCAGACCATCGGGTCTGCAGTGCACACTTTTCCCAAGATGACTACTGCCAGCCCAAGAAGAGAAGACATCCAATCCTGAAACACTTCACCAAACACACCTCAAGAAAACAGCTGTCCCATTCACTGCAATGAAGACAGTCTTCAACAAACAAAGATCCCGTGAGAGTGAACAGTAAGAGGCGCTATGCATGCTGTTGACAGAGATTACACTGCGATCTGAGCCGGACTGTGGCGAAAAATAGCACTTTTAATGCACAAACTTTTACGGGACGTATTTGCCCTGATACCTACCGTTATAACTCGTTTCGCAGCTGCGGGCTGCATCCGCCTCCCTCAATACTGAACCAATTTTAAAACGAGTTGTACCTATCAATCATACACACACATACACATGGGGAAATAGGGCCCAGGTTGAAAAATACCGAAGTTATCCTTTAAGGTGCTTCTACATTGGCTTCACTTTTCTGGCCCAGAAGCATTGTCTGTGTTCTGAAAGGGAGGAGACCCCAGAATTGAATCAGAACATGTTGGAGGGACTCCATTTGCTTTGGCAACACCTCGGGATCTCTAACCCAGGACTTTGGTGTATGCACTGCATGCTATTTGAAAGTATCAAATCATATTATTTGTACACAGACTGAAGACACCAGCTTGGACGCCTGTTTGGAAAAGTTGGGGGATGTGGTTGGGGTGAAGGATGTGTAGGCTGTCTTGCTTAGACTGCTGCCCAGGCAACCCAAACCAAGATAAGCAGTGGAAAGAGGATGTCATTCTGATTGTGGACCTTTCTTGCTCAACATTAATGACATAATGGGTCATTCGCCACCACCAAAATAAACCTGTGTAAGAATTTCCTGACCTGGAGCCCCTTTCAGCAGGACAACATTGTTGGTGTGCTTTCAAAAAAACTTTAAAAATGACATCTGGGCACTTTAAACTTAAACTCTACTTCTATTGGGTTGAGATTTGGCCAGTGATCTACTCACAGACGAGAGGTTACAACACCATCAATGTTTACATCCTGCGTTTCACAAGCATGAACCTTTCATCCATGAGTAGATGCACACTTCCTTCTGCTCCCTGATAAAGTCGGCAGGTGTAGTTCAGTGGAAAGAAAATAGTTCCTGTTTGAAGCTTTTCACAACAAGATGTATAGATTATCTTGAGTTTTTAGTAGAGAGAAGGCTGACATTTCCAAAACTCTGCAGCTCACACCAAAGCAATCAAAATTGATAAACAGCACTACAGGTAAGAGGAAAATATTTATTTTTGATTTTATAGTAAACTGTCCCCTCAAGCCTTAAATTACAGAGCACCAAAGGCTTTTACTTTGGAGGGTTTCCTCAGGTTTCTATCCTTGTGAGGACATTTGATGCTCTAAAACACAGATAAAACACACACAGACTATGAACACATACTTCCATTACAGGAACACTCCATTAGTGCTCATGTTAGCTTTGAGTCATTCGTCCCTGATTCTAACCCAGCGCAGAACTGTGCACATCCTCTTCACCAGCCTCACTTCTGATCTCTGAATCAGCATTTAGCTGTGAGCCAGGCTCTGGCTCGGTAATAATGGTGTCTACATGCCTGCGTGAGCCAGCCTGTGATTACTGGTAGGAAAAAAAAAAAACATTTCCATGAGGAGGAAACATTATTACAGTTTCCTTCCCTGTACTTAGATGATATCTGACCGTGTGTGGCCACATCAAATCGCTCCCTCCGGAGCTTTGCTGCATTTGGCAAATCAGCTCATTCAGATTTTAATTCTGATTAATGAAACCAGTGTAAGCCCCAAGGGCACAGAGTTCAGGTTTACTGTAACGCAGAGCAAACACACCACAGGTAAAAAATAGCACAGGCGAGGATCTCTGAGCTTTTGGAAGCCTCAAAGAGACACTGCCTACGGTACCTTCAGGCTTCAGCAAGTGGGACGCTAATCCTCTAGTTGAAGACTTGACACCAAATTTTTCCCTCTGTATCTCCATATTTATTCAGTGTGATGTCTGTATTTGTAGTAGAACCACAGGACATGTATAAATTTAATGTAAAACATTATAAACAGGAAGAAACTTAAAGAGAGGAAAGGGGGAAGACAGGAGTCTTACAATATGCAGCTATGAAGAACCTAATATCAGCAGATTTTTAATCTGCCATACTAAAAACAGAGCTCTAAAATCTTCCCATAAATAAACATCCATATGCAAATTAAGTAGGTAGGTGGAGCTGGAAGACGGAGCCCTGTTTTTTTCCCTTGCCAAGAAAGGGTTTTCAGAATTAAGTGACCTTTCAACTTTTTATGTAGATTTATTCCAGTGAATGTGGCCAAACTGTATGAGCTACCTTTACAGTGGCACCTGAATTTCAGTGTGGGCCAGATCACCTCCAATTTGAAAACATTCTGATTATAATGTCTTGTGCATGCCATTCGAGTTGCTTGGTTTGCACTTGGTGTCTCACAGAGGCACACATGGTAGCCTTTAGTGTCAGTATGAGATGAATCATTCTTCCAAGTAACTTAATGTAAACCCATCAGCGTCTGGTGAGTTAGTATAAGTCAAGAAAGTCCACATATGGAGAAGGTGTGGTGGAACTATGGGGGGGGGGAGGGAGGGCGGCGGCCTCTGGCTCAGGTGGTAGACCTTGCGCCTCATATACTGAGGCTATCAGTCCTCTGCAGCAGCCGCTGGTTCGCCGCTTGCCTGCGGCTCCTTGCTGCATGTCATCCCCCCTCTCTCTCTACCCCCTTTCCTGTCTGCTCTTCACCTGTCCTGTCAAAATAAAGGCAAAAAGTCAGAAAAAAAAAATCTTTAAAAAATCAACTATGGATTTTATGTTACCTAAATTATGGGTGTCATATGTCTTGCGTAACACAGCATGCGTATTTTAACCAAAAGCACGATCTTTTCCTAAATTTAACCAAGAGGTTTTAGCACCTTAATCTAACCACACTATGATTGTTTCACAACATTAAGTACATATTGAAATAATTTATTCTAGTTGTGGTTGTTTATGCTAATTAGGTTATTTGTCTGTTGTATGTGCTGATTTACATTTTTCTGTAAAAAGCTGACCTTTAAAGTGTAACTTCACCCCCAGGTCTGCATTATTTTGAATAATGTTGGGAGAAAAAGTGGGAAAGGGGCAAAGAGCGGCAGCAGGGAGGGGCTGAGGTGGGGTGTGGGTGGGAGTGTGGGTGTGTGTGAGGCAGGAGGTGAAAGCTACTCAGCTTTTGATTTGCTTACCCTGATATTCTTATGGTAAGGTCACACGTATGCACATTAAGGGGCAGGACCGCTAATTTGAGTCCGTTATTCATGTTAAGTTCAACTTTGGGGGGGGGGGGGGGGGGGGGGGGTTCTAAAACTTAAAGATTCAAGTTTATCTTAAGGTCAACTAAAGTAGCAGTAGTAGTAGTAGTGGTTGGTAAGTTGCAAGTTTGAATTGGGCTCAAAACTCAAAAATCTACTGCAGTATGTTGCATTGAAATTTTGAGTTTTCTCAACTTTTTCATTTTTACAGTGTAGGACTAGTCAATATTAACACCAGCACTGATGTGTTATCACATAATATAAGTTATATTAGTTAATATAAGTTATATAAGTTATCACAGTAAAGTCATATAATTTAGTTTCCAACCCAAAGGACATGTTTAAGTGGGCTGTGCCTCTTTAAGTACAAGAACTTTTTTCTTTTGTCAAATTAGTTTTATTGACAAAACAATTTATCTATCCAGTCTGGCTATAGTGCAGGTCATCAGATACATTAAGTGAGCTCAGGTTTTGGTTTTCATCTCTGTATAGACACGATGGTACCAAACATGGCAACCCCACTGTGATGCCAGGACTTTGGGAGGTGGCACGAGTCTCTGCACCTGCCTCATATTTAACGGAAAAAAACATTCTGTGTGTCTACTTTATTTTTTGACATTTTGCAATTGTGCCAAGCAATAAGACATGTCCCAAATAGTCTGTGTATCTCTTTAACCTCAGTGAGAGGACTAAAGTGAAGAAGTGAAAATGTCCTCGCCAAAATATGGCAAAAATGTCCTCACTCTGAAGGTCTATAATTCATACTGCTTCTGACAAGGACAGAGCTCCAGGAACACACACACACACACACACACACACACACACAACACACACACACACCACACACACACACAAGCAACAGCTCTGTGTTGACCACTGACCCCAAGCACCCTGCTACAGTTTACTCTAGCTGCAGTAACACCCGCCTGTGCACACAGAAATATATCAATGGGACTTCACATGAGTGAGAACGTGTGGAAAAATCCGCCACGGAAAATGAGCCTACGCTGCGTCCACGTGCACCTGGACTATTCTTAGCCGTCCAGAAAACCACTTAAAGCCCCCCATATAGGTTTAGGAGGTGCACGGTGATAAATGGCCGATAGAGAAAAAGACATGAATAGAGAGAATGTGAGAGCTCGAGACAGCAGAGGACAGACGAGGCAGTCGGAGATGTGAGGAGACAGGCCGGGGTTAGTCCCAGAAGAAAGAGGCTGCGGACAGGAAGTGATAGATGGTGAGGACGGTGATGGGAGAACAGAAGAGGAGCAGAAACCATCCAATCCGTCACTGTGATAGCATCACCTCCAGCAGTGTCCCCCTGTCTCGCTCTTCCCTTCAGCTGCTGCACCACAGGCTGTCCTCAAACACGGCACTCATACCTGTAGCAAGCTTCTGCTGAATATATACATTTATATATCCAGGCTTTCCTCCACTGTGTTCCAAACTGTCCATTTTGGTAAAAACGTGGTTTTGCATGGTTTAGCCCATAAAGCACAGATTGTGTATACTTTTAATCCTTGCCAACCCTTTTTAGGTTGTAGAATTGATTTCCTACCTTCAAGGCACCCATTGGTTTCAGTTCACTTGCTGCAGATTGGTAATCCATCACAGTGAACATTAAGGCACTGTATTTTTTGTCAGAATTAAATTATCATCGCAAGCAAGGGCTGTTTTGAAAACTCTCTTCAATGATGCATTCAAGGACACTAGGAGGGCTCTTCCAAAAAGCATCATTTTTTACAGTTTAATTTAGGTGTTATTTCCTTAACTTGAAAGCTCATAGTTTAAGATTTTCTTATTACATGGCTTTGTTGAATGCTTGATTCTGATTGGTCAATTATAACATTCTGATCTTGCTACTGTATGGATGCAGTTCTAATAGACTCGAGAGGAGCAATATGATGATTTATAAATGCAAAAAAATCATTCTAAAATGAATATTTTGTGTCAAATCATTGATCATTGATTGATTTTTGGTAGGTAACCATGATTCAAGATGATTCAAGACACCTCTGCTTCGCGTCAGGATCCTGCATCATCCTGTCAGGGTTTATTTTGCAATAATGACCTGCTCACTGTACATCATCTGTACATTATCCCTTACAGAGGTCTGCTGGTCATAATAGCATTGTACTAATCAGAGTAAGATGTGGCAACATGGCTAAAGATAAGTCCAAAAGGCTAACAACTACAAGGTTGGACATGGGACAACATAACACCAGGAAGTGAGATTTATTTGGAGGAGAAAATGAAGGCAAATGATGTCTGTGATAGGTTCTCAGTACCCAGGTCATGGTATTTGTAGCAAAGTTTGTCGTAGGCCAAAAATGGACTTGAAAGTTCTTGAAGGACGTTTTGCCTCTCATCCAAGGACTGAAGAAGCCTATGGATTGTGAGGCGGAAACATTCTTCAAGAACTCTATAAGTTCCAGTTGCCTACGACAAACTTTGCTATGAAGGCAAATGATAAAATAACAACCCAAACTACCTGTTATAAAGAGCTTACAGACTCACATTCTGGTTAAAGTCAAGGAAACTAAAAAAGAAGGAAGGGCCATTACATACTTTGTGCAAGATGCAGCATCAACCATGCTATTTGCAGACCAAATGCAAATAAAAAATGTGCACATTGGAAATATCAGTCAGTATATTATTCTCTGAAGTGTGTTCTTTCAAGTTTTAAAGGCACTTCTTCATCTAAGGTCATACAACATAGATATGTTGGGTTTTTGTGTGCTTCTCCAGCATCTCCCATAAGCTTCAATAGAAGTGCCACCAAAGTCTGGCACCAAACAGAGCATCTAATGCTCTATAGTGATGTAATGTCCCTTCCTTCTTTTTTAGTTTTTTTGGTTAAAGTTTGAAAAAAAAAAAAGTATGTAAAAATACTCTGCTATGATTCATATTTTGTTTAATATTGGTTTCCCACATAAAAAGTTCTTTTAAGTTCTTTTACCTCTGCAAAGGGAGCAGAGAAATGAGAAATTCAGGATCTGGCCTTGTGCCCTGCCCACCACCACAGCTTTTGCGATGTTTATCAAGATGGGTAGTGTTTGTGTTATCATACATGTTTGAGCCTCTGTCAGACTCACATGAGGAGTGTTGTTGTTGTTGTGCACCAAAATCAGCGACTAGCAGATGTATCAGAGTGATTAGTGTATTTAGCATCTTTTATTTGTTTATGTTGTTTGTCAGCTTGTTAGCTTGTAACTGGCCATGGCTGACATAGCTAATGCCAGCTCTCACTCTCTGTGCTGACTCTCTGTATTGGTGGTTTCAGGTTTCTTTGTCTGCATAACGCATATTAGACAATGAATTAGCTTTTGAATTTGTTACATACCAAATCTAGGTTACCGGGTACACTGAATCTCAGATCTTTCTTTTCCTTAGCTAGAGGAATGGGACTACACCTTTCTAGTGGCAAACTCCACACTGTTACAAGTCAGTATAGCCAAGATCAGACGTTTTAGAGTACATAAACAAGAAAAGCGCATTTTTGAGTGGAGGGGATCTTTGAACGAATACCACACTTGTAGCTGCGCAAACACATTTTTCCACCTAACCACGTACGTTTGGTGCCCCAACCTAACTAAGTAGTTTTGGTGCTTTAACATTACAAAACAGTTTTGGTGCTTAAACCTAACCAAGTACTTTTGGTGCCTAAACTTAACCAAACTGTGACCATTTCACAAGCATGTGTTAGAAAGGTCTTTGACAGAAACATTTCCCACAGACTCTAAAGGGGACCTGTACCAATGACAAAGCAGTTTGATGACTTTGGATCAGAATGTGTTGGGTGTGCTTACTGTTGGTTTTTGCATGCAAATCATTTAATCATTTGTTTTTGTTCTGGGAAAACATGTTTCTGCAGCTATCAGTGTGGCCAACAGCAATGAGTGCCAGTACTGTACCTCCACCCCCCTGCACTGAGAATCCGTTGGCTATAACCACACACAGACTGCACCAGCTGCCACTGGGATTGTTCAATATTTCTAGAAAACAAAAACTTGTGCCCTCAGAAAACCTTGAAAGAAAGCTGTAACGACAAAGAAAATTCTATACATAGGGGCTTTGAGGTTAGCAATGACTCACTAAGCATTATCCTTTTTACAACATTTGCTCTTTGTCTTCCAAATTTGATTTCCTTACAATAAAGCTTATGAATGCAATACTCTTTGGCAGCCACATAGAAACTGTTTTGGCTGCCAAAAAGCTTATTTTTTTCCCTTAAAACTAATGACTGCCTGCGTGGTTGGAAATCATCCTAAAATGTATCATATGCTTTGGAAAGTGGTCGGCAATAATGAACATCTAGTACACAAGATTTGCAGTTAATGGGCTTAATTTAGAGAAAGCATCAATGGAGTTCTTTTGTACTGGTCAAAACACTGAATCTATAGTGTTGATGGGACTCTTTTACCCCGAGATGTGAAGTAACTAAACACAAGTACTTAGTTACTGTGCTTAAGTAGATTTTTAATGCATCTTTGAATATGTATTTTATTATTATTTATTATTTTTGTTTATAACTTTTTAATTTTACTCCTTACATTTTAACACAAATATCTGCACTTTCTACTCCTTACATTTTCAGAACAAGCTTGTTACTTTAGTTTTAATGTACTTAAGGGGAATTATTCATTGTGTGCAGCCTTCCTGACAGCAAGACCAATTTCAACCTCAGTGGACAGGACAATAATGTAAAAAAGACCATTCCTTGGTGCATCTATCAGTGCATATCACATACGACAGACATAACAAGATGAAAATGACATGAAAGACGTAACAAGACAAAAATGATGTCAAAGATGTGAAAATACAAAAAGAACATAAGACAAAACTGCATAAAAGACAAAAATGACCCAAAAGATGTAACAAGATGAAAACAACTTAAAAGATGTAACACGATGAAAATGATGTAAAAGACGTGACAAGACCAAAATGACTCTATAAGGACATAATAAGACAAAAATTATGTAAAAGATATAAGAAGACAAAAACAACGTAAAAGATATAACAAGACATAACAAGACAAAAACAATGTATGAGATGTGATAAGATAAATAGGACAGAAAAGATGTGAAAAGACAAAAAGGATGTAAAAAGGTAACCAGGGAAAAATAAAGTAGTGTGACAAAAATGAAGCATAAGAAGCAACAAGATGTTTGCAACATAAAAGACGTTACAAGATGCAAATGACAAAAAATGACGTTAAAAGATGTGACATGACAAAAATATAAAAGATGTAACAAGATGAAAATGATGTAAAAGACAACAAAGCGAAAACAACATAAAAGTAATACGGCAAAAATTACATAACAAGACAAAACTACATAACGACGTAACAAGACAAAAACAACATAAAAGTCGTAACAAGATGAAAATGACATCAAAGAAGTAACGACAAAAACGTTGTAAAAGATGCAACAAGATGAAAACGATGCAACAAGACGAAAGCAATGCAACAAGACAAAAATGACGTGATGAGACGTGGGCGTGGGGAAAATCTGAGGCTTAGTTAGCTTTGCATGGAAACAGTGTCCTTCAGAGGACGATTTTTTACTTTCATACTTTGTACTTTGAGTTTTCACTTTTACTTGATTAAAGAAGCTGAATGAGTACTTCTACTTTTACCAGAGTATTTATTACACAAATATCTCCACTTCTACTTGAGTAAAGAATATGTGGACTTATGCCACCTCTGTTTTATAGTAACCGTTAACACTGGGTGTCTTGCTAGCTCAGCACACCAAGACCTTTGTCACCATCTCCATCCCATTCTGCCATCCTCCCTCTGTCTCTCCTCTCTGTAAACTGCCCAATAAAGCAGAAAAGCCATTAAAACTCCAACCCGTAATATGCTTTAATTTCATGCCGGCAATCATGTAGTTATAGCAGGTGTCATGTTCTCAGATGGCTGCCATCTCGTCAAGCTTTTATATCTAAATTGTGAAATACTAAATGAAGTGAGGCTTCACTGGCTGGAACAGACACTGACAGAGCAATAACAGTCCTGCTATTCATGGAGACAAGTGAGGAATACTATATACCCGCTGATGCTAAACACTTTATTTTAGTAGCTTGTTCTTTCCTCTGTGTCCTTGAGAGAGATAAGACTTCAGGAAAAACCTCGTCCTCGTCCTGTTTTGCCCCTTGTTGTCTGTTCTCATTCCTGGACTGACTGAAGATGGCTTCGTCGCCTCGGGCCTGTAAAGTTCCCTGACTACCGGACGGAAGATGGACGGTCATTATGCTAATGCTGTCCCCTGGAGTTTTCATGGGGCGGTCAATGTGGAAGACTGCTGTCACTTCCAGGTGACATTCAGGCACTGACTCACACACATCACGGTCAGTAGAGATTCAGCTGAAATCTAAAAACAGGCTTGCACACAGGCTAAACTAAAGCCAGCTAGGGTCAGCGCCTCAGAGGGCCTTGTTGGGTCAGACCTCTGACAGCCGGGTGAGGAGGAGAGTGGAACAGATTAGGGTTAGGAGAGACAGACAGAGAGACTTAGAAAGACAGAGCAGTTCTCCTACCTGTGTGGGGTTGTAGAGCTCCTGCAGGGCGTTGCGGGACCCTTTCCTACAGCAGCCGTCCACCACGAAGGGATTCCTTCGCATGACTGAAAGAACACAGAAGAGACACCGCTAAGAACTGAGGATCTTTCAAACCAACCAACCTAATCAAAACAGAGCAATGAGTTCAGAGGGATCTGTCAAAACCTTTCACACTCAGGAGCATGCTCAAGAATATGGAATCTTTTGGTGTATGTACAGGGTGAACAACTTTCAGTGGACTTTTACCATCTTGGAGTTGTGTATCTATTTCTTACAATACATCCATGAACCATAATGCATATTGTACTTTTGCAATAAAACCTTTGAAACATTCATCTGTGACATGGTACAAAGTAGTGTAACAGAAAGCTGGATTATACTCCCAAACGGACATGTACACAGACGCACCACAAATGCCCACAAAGTATCCTTGCGTTGCACACATACACAGTAGATCAGAGTCTTAGTGGCTGCCCGGACAAAACAATCAGCACGACCACAATAAATTGTGTGTCACTGATGATGAAAATTACGTCACGCAAACCCTTGTGGATCCTCGTGGATGCGTAAGTATGGCACCAGTTTACCACAAGTAGAAAAAAGATAGTCACACAGCAATATTTATCTCAATATTTACCTCAAGTTATTTGTCTGAGGTTAGCTAACAGCAGATAACACCGCAACATTTATCTAAAATTAGCTAACTGTAGCTAACGCAGCTATATTTGTTTGAATTTAGCTAACGGTAGATATATTAATACCATCCCCTTTGGGAAATTCATTAAAGTTAGCTAACAGTAACTAACACATCAATATTTATCTAAAGTTAGCTAACTCGATAGATAGATAGATGGATGGATGGATGGATGGATGGATAGATAGATAGATAGATAGATAGATAGATAGATAGATAGATAGATTCAAATTCATTAAAGTTAGCTGAGAAGCTAACAGCAATATTTATTTAAAGCTAACAGTAGATAGCAGATAGCTAGATACACAACAGAGTGTATTAAATTGAGTAAGGGGCATTTTATTTGTTACAAATTAAACTTTTCTTTTATAAGATGAAAAATATGTAATATTTCCTCTTTTAACCCTTACAAGTCTCATTTTAAAGAAGATAAACTGTTGAGTAGTGGATTTTTTTTGGATGTGTGTAAGTAATATATCGACAAAGGTGTGGACACTAGTTTTCATTTGGTTTTTATCTACCACATGTCCCTTTCTTCTGAGTGGATTTCAGTATCATTAAGCCAAAGAAAAGCCCTCATTCACCTGCCAACTTTCACATTTTTGTTATCTTTCATTAATGGTGGAGAGAGAAAGCTGATGATCAGAAGGGTTGTATTCCTGTTATTGATGCGAGAGTGAAATCTAACTACTCTTTGTTTTGCTGTGGTCCCCTGGACCTCTCCTCAAGGACGCCACTTTGGGAGCCATCGCTTTAAACGACCAACTGCTGCGCGAAGGAGGCAGAAAGCTTCTGGGATAAATAATGAGAGCAGTGACTATATGCCAAGGGCGAAGCCACAGTTCAGCGTTTGTTTGGCTGGATCTCAGCTCTTTACACAACTCGATACAGAGCAGTAGCTGCTGGCAGCGGCTCAGTGGGAGCAGCCAGCGCAACACTCCGCCCCCGCCAACACACTCTCTCCAATTACTCTGGATGGAAAAGCGCTGAAGGACGGCGCAGGATCGGCAGGAAAGAAAATGAAGCGCTAACGAGAAAGCCAAGGATTTAATGGCAGTTTATTCCACACGTCATCTGCCTCATGTTCATGGATGAACATGTGTTAGTGCCATCAGGAAAGCTCATGATGAGAATAACAAATGATCCACATTCACACTGGATACATTTCTATACAGCAGCCTTCAGTAACTCCACTAATGCATGTTTGCCATTCAAATCACAAGTATGTAAGATTATGCAACAATGTCAACAACAAATTGTGCTCTTTCAAACTTGTTGATACAGTCTTGGTACCTATTTCAACTAGTAACCTTACTCTTTTGAACAGTTCAGAACCATTTACTCAACTTTTGAGAGGAATTAATTGACAGTTTTGATTCTTAAATAAGTCTCAAATGTGAGGATTTGCTACTTTTCTATGTTTTATATAATTATATGGTGTATTTTCGGGTGGATAAGTCATTTAAAAGATGTCACCTTGGATTCTTGGATTATTTCGAGAGATAATTTTCACAATTTTCATTCTTCCATTGAGGACTCTGGGAACTGGGGTTTTATCTGTGTTCTAAACTTTTTTACAGCCTAATTGCAGCGTTTTCCACCAGGATTTAGTATTTCACCACCAGAAATGTATTTCTGGCAGTGTGGAGAAGACTTTGTAGACCGTCAAGATGGGTAATGAAAAAGAAATGCTCTATTTTACGGGCCTGCAATTTTGCGATAATTTGACTGTGCTATATAATTCTGCTAATTATTGAGAGCTGAAGTCCTGACATCTTCACTTGGCTTCTGTAACTAAATGCAGCCTCTTATTGAGCATTTTCAGCAATATTTCTGAAAATAATAGCGTGTTTCAAGGGTTCATTTTTCAGCTCCCAGAATAATTTCCAAGCAGCAGTAGGAGTGGGTACCAGGATGGACTTGAGACACAAATTTGATGACTTTTTTAAAAGACTTGGATTTGAGCCTTTTGACTTGAAAAAACTTACCTCCCCTCAAGCCAAAGATTAAAAAGTATGTAATGTAAAAAGTCAATTCATTTCCCTTCATTTCCTGAATCAACAAGCATGAAACTCTAGTTGGAGAGTGCTCTAGTCGGAAAAAATTATACCAAAGATCATTTTGTTCACGTACAACAACTACGAAAAAAAAAACAAGTATAATATGCAAAAAATTACAGACGGAGACGCAACAATTTTCAACTTTGTATTTGAATTGTATTTGAAGTTGTACAAAGAACGGTAAGTAATGCTCAGCTAACATGTGCTTAACAGCTAAGTAACTTTGTAAAGCAATGAGGCTGGACACTCTGTCACATCATGACTTGTTTAGGAAACCCAAAGTTTAGGACAAAGGACTTGACTTGGAACTTGAGTGCAAAGACCTGAGACTTACTAGTGACTTGCAAAACAATGACTTGGTCCCCCCTCTGGTGTCATCACAACTTGACTTCTTCCATATCCATGATATTCACTTACTTCAGTTAGTTTTACAACTTTTTAGCCGTAATCTCTGCTGTCTAAAAGCTTTAACATCACTCAGTCCTCTCTGTCCTGCAGCTCAACTCGCCAATAGACTTGTCATTCTGTGGAGCTGGAGACATTTAACACATGATGTTCCACAGCTTATAGGAAATTATGTATTTTAAAAGCTAAAAAAGACATATATAGACATGGAGTGAACAACATAACACACTGTTGAGTAAAGTTATATTTAGAGCCACAACCAAGGATTATTCTCATTATCAATGAACCTCATGAACCAATCATTTTCTTGATTAACTGATTCGTTGTTTGGTCCACAAAATGTCATGAAAGGTTGATCACTGTTTACCAAAGCCCAAGACGATGTCCTCTAATGTCTCATTTTGTCCACAGCCTAAAGATATTCAGTTTGCTGTCACCAAGGAGTAAAGAAACTAGAAAATATTCACATTTGAGAGGCTGAAAATATAACATTTGGGGCCCATTGTGTCATAATCAGTTGCTAATTATGCACATTTGCATTGGTGGACTTAGCTCTGTCTATGTTTGTCTCTATTTACAGTGTGCAGCGGGAGTAGTAGGCTGCGGGATGCAAATTTGCACATCTGCTGTGTAAAGCTCATAATGTCAGAATCCACATTCGCTCAACTACACACCTGCTCGTGCGCTGAACCGGAAATTTACAAATCTGTTGACTACAAACATGTAAATCTGTCTCTGCCTTCCCAGCCAGGAAACACAATGAGGATGTTGTCTCTGACTGTCAGTATTTTCATCTTTCATATCCCATCGTCTTTGCTGCCGCAGTGACCAAACACCCCTTCAAACATCAATAAGGGCTTGTCGGCTCTGACGCTCGTCTCGCATGTCAGATGAACATCAAAGCGGATTCGCATTTCTCAGTGGGCAGTTGATTTTTTAAAATCCTGGTTAAAAATTGAAGAATGGAGCGTGCTGAGGTTGTCGCTGACCACAGATACACCCAGCATCCCCTTGTATAAACTGTAATCCTTCTATAGGCCCGAAGAAGATCCATTGACGGAGCCCTGGGGAGCGAGCTGAGCGCTTGTTAGTGTAACGAGCCCCAACAGACAGCCATGACCTTCAAACACAGAGGGGAGGATAGAGAGATGCCTTTACACCTTCAAAACACACACACGCACGATTAATCACGCACGCACACACACAGTGTGATTGATATCCTTGTTGCTAAAGCTGCTCCTTAATAATGCAGTTCAACACTCCATCCTACTGTGGGCGATGTAAACAGGCAATTACGGCTTTCTCTGAGGACGAGAGCTCTCACTGCAATAATGCAATCATGGAATATTTGCTTTTTAGGTTCACTCACACAGAAAACTCACAAACACACCGCCCGCACACACACACTTCTACTCCCAGCAGGCTGAATCAGCAGAGCGGTGGTGATTACTGATTGCTGTGGACACAGGCCTGAGGTGGAGCTCAAGGTAATGAGGATTCAGTTCTGGTGTGGGTGCATGTGTGTGTGCGATGGGTCACAGAGCCGTGGTGGTGATATTTATGTGCGAGCACCAGTGAGACTGATGCTAATGACGACGGATGCTGAAATAAATCAGGTTGAAAGCTTGTCTGTGCCGAGTGTGAACACCAGCAGATTCGATTCTTCCAGTCATCTGTCCTTCCCACGAGGGACTGAAGGACTGAGGGACTTAAGTCAGCTTCAGTGCTCTGCAGAAGGCTTTGCTGTCGTGGTTGTAAATGGCCACATTGCCAATTTACACCCCAGGTGCAAATAGCATTGTTGGCTACGAACACCTGGGTGCTTGTCTCTGCCATGCTATATTATATACACATGGGTGTAAATGGCAACACATGCAATTTACACCTCAGGTGCAAATAGAATTGTTGGCTACGGATACCTGGGTGCTTGTATTTGCCATGCTATACTACATACACCTGGGTGCAGATGGCTACATTGCCTATTTACACCCTGGGTGCAAATAACATTGTTGGCTATAGACACCCGGGGGCTTGTGTCTACCATAGTATACTGTATACATGTGGGTGTAAATGGCCACATTGCCAATTTACACCCCAGGTGCAAATAGCATTGTTGGCCACAAACACCTGGGGGTTTGTCTCTGCCATGCTAGCCTTTATACACCCAGGTGCAAATAGTTACATATGCCAATCCACCATGGGTGCAAATAGTATCTGCCTATAAGAAATATGTCTGATACAGCCCCACCTTTGGGCAGTCAGCCTCTCTCTCTAAGCAGCACATACTTGGAACATAATACCCACAGAACTAAGGAGCATCACATCTCTTAAACTTGTTCTCCAAATCTGCTGTAATAATCAAGAAAATTGATTATCTCATTGCTATGCTAATTGCTTATATTTTTGTCTGTTTAGTGCTTATGAGCTTTTGTTCAGTATATTTTCTTTAATGTTTGTTTGTTGTGTAGTTATGTCATTGACTATGTGTGCTTATGTTTTTGTATGTTATTTTTTTAATGTTTTCATATGCCATCAACCTGCCAGAGACTGAAGATAAAAATAAGCCTGTATCACTAAATCTCACAATCTCACACATTTACATGATGGACTTAATTAATTTCATGTGCATTGTCCCTTCTAAAATTAAGAAGAAAAAAAAAAAGTGCTGAAAATGTATGAAAGACAGATTCATATTTTTTAGTGAAGCATGTCTAAGCTAACATCACATAGCTGCAGGTGCCTCACAGTAAATCCCCTTTAGCAATGCTTCCCTGCTTCATGCCTCACAGGTTCCAAGTGACTGAAAAGCTTTTATTGTGAAAGAGCGCTGGAAGCATACAGTTTAGCCTGGAATTCAAAGTCACTGCTCGAGAACATTCTTTATGTGTTTTTTGTTTTGTTTTTTGAACTTTACAGCTCAAACAGAATATAGCAGGGAAGAGTTAGCACCTAGCTTTATGAGTCTCAGCCTTTCAGACGCCTTTCAGCCCTTGTTCATTGTATTTACAGTGGATTTCAAAAAGGCAAGGCAAGGCAAGGCAAGGCATCTTTATTTATATAGCGCATTTCATACCAATAGGCAACTCAATGTGCTTTACATAAAGACAGAACATTTAACAGTAAGAGCAGAAAATGTAAAAAGAAACATTAAAAAAAAAATTTAAAAATTAGAAATTTAAAATATTAAAAATACAGTTAAAAGAAAGAAAGAGAAAAGAATATAGGAAGTACAAGAAAGAGTGCAAATCCAAAAATTATAACTCTTAAGAGCTCAGCCATACGCACATGAAAAGAGAAATGTTTTTAACCTGGATTTAAAAGTGCTTACAGTTGGGGCTGATTTCAGTTCTGCTGGTAGTTTATTCCAGTTGTGTGCAGCATAACAGCTAAATGCTGCTTCACCATGTCTAGTTTGTACTCTGTGCTCCACTATCTGACCTGAGTCAGTAGATCTCAGAGCTCTACTGGGTTTATACTCTACTAACATGTCCTTCATGTATTCTGGACCTAAACCATTTCGTGATTTGTAGACCAGTAGCAGAACTTTAAATCTATTCTGTAGCTGACTGGGAGCCAGTGTAAAGACTTAAGAACAGGGGTGATGTGCTCTGATCTCTTTGTTCTGGTTAAAACTCGAGCTGCCGCGTTCTGAATGAGCTGCAGTTGTTTAATACTTTTTTGGGGGAGTCCAGTCAGAAGACCATTACAATAGTCAAGTCTGTTGGAGATGAAAGCATGAATCAGCTTCTCCTGATCTTTTTTGGACATGAAGCCCCTAATTCTTGCTATATTCTTCAGTTGGTAAAAGGCTGTTTTGGTGACTGATTTGATATGACTGTTAAAGGTTAGGTCTGAGTCTATCAACACGCCAAGGTTCCGGACCTGGTCTTTAGTTTCTAGTGACAGTGACTCAAGGTGTTTACTGACAGCAACCCTCTTCTCTTTATTGCCAAAAACAATTACCTCTGTTTTTTCTTGATTTAACTGAAGGAAATTTTGGTTCATCCAATTTTTAACTTGCTCTAAACAGTGACACAATGACTCTAAAGGACTGCAGTCATCTGGAGACAGTGCAAGATATATCTGTGTGTCATCTGCGTAACTATGATAGTTGATATTAGAATTCTGCAGAATTTGACCCAGAGGCAGCATATATAGGCTGAATAGAAGGGGTCCAAGAACTGACCCCTGAGGAACTCCACATGTCATAGCAACTTGATCAGATTGATAACTTCCAATGGTCACAAAGTAACTCCGCTCTTCCAAGTAGGACTTGAACCATTTTAGGACTGTTCCGCTGAGTCCTGCCCAGGTTTCCAACCTGTTCAGCAGTATACTGTGATCCACAGTGTCAAACGCCGCACTGAGATCCAACAGGACCAGAACTGACACCTTGCCTGAGTCAGTGTTCAACCTTATGTCATTTAACACTCTAATAAGAGCTGTTTCTGTACTATGGTGAGGTCGGAAGCCTGACTGAAATTTGTCAAAAAGACCACTGGAGTTCAAGAAGTTACTAAGTTGATTAAAAACCACTTTCTCAACGATCTTTGCTATAAAAGGAAGATTTGAGATCGGTCTGTAGTTGGTTAATATGGAAGTATCCAACGTTCTCTTTTTTAAGAGTGGCTTGATGGCAGCTACTTTTAGGGGTTTAGGAAACGTGCCTGATTGAAGTGAGCAATTTATTATTTGCTGCAGATCTGTTTGGACAGAGCTTACAACAGTTTTAAAAAAGTCAGATGGCATTGTGTCAAGACAGCATGTCGATGGTTTAAGATGCTGAACTGTTTCTTCTACAGTTTTTTGGTCAACTACATTAAACTCTGACATCATATTTGATGTATACCTAGGTGGTTTTAATGATTGCATCATTTTATTATTTTGCTGATTTGTATTGATATTTAGCCTTATAGATTTGATTTTTTCATTGAAAAAGCAAGCAAATTCATTGCATTTTTCTGTGGAAGAGAGTTCTGAAGCTATCTCTTTTGGTGGAGTTGTAAGCTTATCAACAATAGCAAACAGAGCACGAGTATTGTTAATGTTCTTATTAATCATCTCAGAGAGGTGTTGCTGTCTAGCCTTAAGTAACTCATGGTTAAAATTACAAAGACTTTGTTTGTAGAGGTCATGGTGAATTTGAAGTTTAGTTTTTCTCCATTTACGCTCTGCTTTCCTGCATTCTGTTTTCAAGGCCTTTACCATCATAGTATTTCTCCATGGAGTTCTCTGTCTACTTAAGGTCATCTTAGTTTTAATTGGTGCAATAGTATCCATGACATTTGAGATTTTTGAGTTGAAATTATCCAGGAGTTCATCAACTGTCTCTGCACTCACAGTTGGTGACATAGCTATAGCCTCAATAAACTTAGCACTGGTATTCTCATTTATGTACCTTTTCCTGACAGAAACAGAGGGTAGTTGAGTGTTTGTCATTATCTGTAAGTCAAAGAACACACAGAAATGATCAGAGAGAGCCAAGTCCTTAATATCAACAGATGAGATGTCAACACATTTAGAGATAACCAGATCCAGAGTGTGGCCTCGAGTGTGTGTGGGCCCTTTCACATGTTGGGAGAGGCCAAAGGTATCTAGCAGGGAAAAAAGTTCTTTGGCATTAGTGTCCATGTTATTGTCTATATGAATGTTAAAATCCCCTGTTATGATTAAAGAGTTGTAGTCAGTGCAGATAACTGACAGCAGTTCAGCAAACTCATCAAAGAATTTTCCTGGGTATCTTGGTGGTCTATAAATGATAAGAAAAAGAACCTTTGGATCCCCCTTTACTAAGAAACAGAGATATTCAAAAGAGCTAAAATCACCAAAAATAGTTTCCGTACACTGAAATACTGATTTAAAAATGGCAGCAACTCCCCCACCCTTCTTGCCACTTCGATTCTTATTCATAAAACTGAAATTTGTTGGTACTGCCTCATTGAGAATGGTTATCACAGCTACATTCAGTGAGCCATGTTTCACTAAGAAATAAAAAGTCTAGATTATAGGTCATGATGATGTCATTTACTAACAGGGATTTGTTGGCTAGTGATCTGATATTGAGTAGGGCTAATTTTGTGGAGATAACAGGAGACACTGGTGAGTTTTGAGGTTGACAAGCTATACTTAGTAGATTGGTAGAATTAATTGAACCCTTTTTATTTCTCACCCGTTTGACCACTTTCCTGTTACCTGTCGTTACAGGGATTGAGAAGGATTTCTGACCTCCATAGGGCCCTGACTTTATCTGGGGAAGAACATTCTTGATATCAATAATGCAGCCTGGACCCGGCACACATCAGTCAGACTCGCAGATATGATTCAGAGGTGGTGGGGGGGCTCTGTGACCTTTGGTCGAGTGTTGTTTCCGAGGTGGTGGAGGGGGAGGGGCTATAGGAGGTGCCCCTCCCACTCCACTCCGCTGGGGGACAGGTGGGAGGTTAAGGGGGGAAAACATGGGATTTTGGCGTGGTGTGAGTTGGATTCCGATATTGACAAGGCTCTTCATCCTGTCGGTGAAATCCAGAAGTGGGGAGTCCAGACTGAGTGGAGAGAGTTGGGGGTTGCTTGGGGTCTGGGGGGGTGAAGGTGAAGGTTGGGAGTCTCCTGTTGGGGCTGGGGAAGACTCCACTTGTCGGACTGTTGGGGCTGGGGAAGACTCCACTTGTTGGGCTGTTGGGGGGGGGGGGACTCCTCTTGTTGGGATGAGGATGATGACGTTGCAGGTTCTTTCTGAGTCCGCTGTCCTCCATGGTCAGTCCTTATTTCAGTGCTCTCACCAGAGCGCCGTCTTATCTGTTGTTTTGAAAACGTCTTGTCTCTTGTCCTTGACAGAGACTGCTAGTGTCTGACGCAAAGAATAGAACATGTTGGAGCTTAGCAGCTGTACTCCAGACTTGTTAAGATGAAATCCATCTGCCTTGAAGAGGTGCCTGCGTTCCCAAAAGATGTGGAAATTGTCAATGAAGTTCATTGATTGAGCGGCACATGTATCTTTGAGCCATCTGTTTAGCATCATCAGCCTGCTGAATCTCTCATCTCCTCTCCGAACTGTCGGAAGTGGTCCACTGAAAAACACTTCAGTATTTAAACATCGAACTCTGTTTATCAGATCAATAAAGTCTTGTTTTAATACCTCGGATTGTTGCTTCACAACATCAAGGGCTCCTGTGTGTATGATGAGAGATCTAGCTGATGGATGCTCAGCAGCAATGTTCAGGATCTTCTTTGAGATATCAGACACCATGTCGTTGGGAAAACAGAGTACTTTGGTGTTTTTCTTAATGCAAAAAGCGTTTTATCTCATTCACGGCTCCGTCCCCCACTATCAGAGTTTGAGGCCCAGTAGTTAGCTCTTTCTGCAGCCTTTTAGCATGTGATTTAGCCTCATACCTTTTTTTGGTGCTGGAAGCTGAGCCTTCTTTTGAGGAGTCAGGATTTTCTGAAAGTGGAGCAAATCTGTTCTGTAGTAGAATCCCCGTGTCTTGAGGAAGTTTGCTCCTAGTTTTTGTTGTAGCCTCGGTCCATGGTTGCTTTCTCCTTGGTACTGGGGTTGAAGAGGCATTCCTGTGTGATGGCAGTGCAGGCCACTCGGTGTCTTCATGAGTCTCCAGGTGCTGGATTCTGCCTGAATAACCGTCTTCCCATGTCCAAGGGAGGCGATTTGTAGTGCTTTGGCTTTGCACCAAGAGAAGCCAGGGAGGAGTGGTTGTTTTAGAACCCTTTACAACAGGCTCCTGCCGCATTGTGGTGGTGCTAGTTAGCTTTGTGTTAGCCTGCTCCCTTTCGCTGTTTTGGGACATTGGGATAGTAGTTTCATTCCCATATTGTCCATTTATCTCCACGTTCACTTCGAGTCGATGAATTTTTGTTTCCATTACTGCTATCTTCTGGAGCAGTTTGTGATAATCATCCGCGGAAAAGGGAGGCATCTTGCTGCTAATTAGCTTCTGTTAGATTTCTCAACCCAGTCGTGATAGTGAAGGCTTATGCTGCTGATAGGCCCCACTGAAAAAGTAAAACAGTTTAAAATAATAGCAGTCTTTGGTATAACTATCAAAAATTAAGCTCCCAGTGATATGTAGGTATCCAGGAAACCGCTTTCCATAAATTGTTTTGAAAAATAAAAGGATTGCACCGAAAAAAAAAGAGGGTAAAGCAGAGAGCAAGAGAGTGAAGCGTCTGCACTCAAGCAAAGCAGGAAGCAAAGTCACTAAAAATACAATGTGTCATGCAGCCCTGACTCAAAGCAACTACTGGAACAACTGTGTTCTTCAACCTTTTTGGTGTTCTCAACCAATTTCAAAGTTAAAACAGATTTCTGTGTACATTTATTCTCTACGTGCAAAATGTATATCCGTTATGAGCTGCATGTCTGTTTACTTCCTGTCAGCACTAGTAATGGTTACTTTTGCCTACAAACTTAATGATTTTTTGTCCTTTAAGTTTGTGTAAAGGAAAAAGCAAGTTTTTTTCAAAACAGTTATACATGTTAGAAAATAATCCCTGAAAATGTAAAAAGACTGAGAACTATTTACTGAATTGTGGAGTTTTCTGTGCCATGGTAAATTTATCACTGAAAAACACACTTCAAACTGGACAGAAACAAAATAAAACTCACCAAAAATGTTTTGGCTTGTCTTTCCACTGCTCAACAATCACCACCTCTGGTTTGGTCGAAATAAATCCCTAATTCACCGAGGCAGACGTGAAAATATTCTGGCTGTGCACGTCGTTTCTCCCCTTAGCTTCTCTGATGTCGGACCTCCGTCTCACTCTTCTCCGGGTTATATTTTCACATCTAACATGGTGAATTAACCGTTTATTTTGACCAAACCAGAGCTGGTGATTGTTGAACCAAGATGTTTTTGGCGAGTTTTATTTTGTTTCAGTCATGTTTGAATGAAGAAAACAATACTAGCTAGCTAGCAAACATTGCTAGCGACTACCTAGGACACAGAGGTAATTATTAAAATTCTCAGGAACACTTAATGCAAAATGAATGGTGAACACTATTAACAAAATGTACCAAGTTAACTGTGAAAGATGAAACAAGTAACTTAAGAGTGAAAATTCACCAAGTTTGTGGGCAATGATAACGCTACCACAGTGCTGACAGGAAGTAAACAGACGTGCAGCTCCTAGAATGGATATATGTTACACAATTAGAGGATACTGATGAGAAAAGAGAAAAGGTTGTATTTCTATATCCGTTTGTCCTCACATGGTGTATAAACACACACACACACACACAAACTAACAACAGTCATTTAAATCCGTCCACACAGGCTTTATCACTGTTCTCTGGTCTGCTCTGATGCCTCAGGTATGTACACAAAACACACCTCATACACACAGACAGAAAGTGTTTAATCTGTCAGTAATCCTGTCTCTGGTCTGTCTGCTGCCTTTGAACAACTGTTCATCCCAAATTCTCTCTCTCTCTCTCTCTCTCTCTCTCTCACACACACACACACACACTGAAGGTACTGGGACCCTCTGAAAACCAGCTTGGTGTGTAACCAGTGTACGCCCACCCAGTCAACGGGAACATAAGGTCACCCGTAGTCCCCCGCCAACACCTGGCTCATTGGTTGGTGGGAACTGAGCTGTAACCATGGAAACCGCCACCCTTCACCATCCTCTCACCTGCAACGGCTGGCAGGATTCCTCAGGTCTGGAATCAGGTAAGGTCATGGGAAAGGAGAACCATCTCATTTCCTCAGTGCTGACAGGTACTTACTGTGTACACACACACACACACACACACACACACACAGACACACACACGCACACTCATGATGATAAGCAATAAATATGAGGACAGTGATGACGAGTTTTGAAGAATGCCCCTATACTGATTTTTGTGAAAATGTACATTTTTGATGCTACTGCCACCTTCAATACTGGAAGAGAGTTTCAAAGGCTTTTCACTTCCAGAGAAAGTTACTGCAGCCACAAAATCCCAAATTTGGCAAAAGAAAGAAGCCAAGGTAAAGCTGAGGTTGGACAAACAACCAGCAACCACCACCGTTGTCCATTTAGCAAACACACCTCCAAACATACTCCTGTCATATCTCAAAACTACTAAATCTCTAACATTTTGTAAAAAAAAAAAAAAAAGTCACTTTCTTTTAAATATATTGCAAAAATTCCCCATTCGCGATCATTAACAGTCTGAGGATACGGTAAAAATATATCAGCTACACACTCAATCTGGTGCCCACCAAACCATGCACAAAGTGGTGATGACTACAGTTTTCAAATCAGTTAATAGGAAGTGGTGGAAAATGTACATTTAATGTACAGAACTGTACCCTGTACATTTTCTGGAGCCAACATCTAGATCAGTGTCACAGGATAATTTCTGGGGATCACCAGATGGTTGTAAAGAATAAAATAAAATAGCACACTGTAGTAAACAGCATGGAATGAGAGCTAGGAAGCAGCTTTTTATGTTACATCTCCTGTATCATTGATATAATGTGAGTTTTCTAGCTTTCAGGCATTATACAGTCATTCTTGGACAGTCTCAGGCAGATGGGGTGGGGGTTATGAACACCAACCTGATTTTTTTGAGGGGTTGTAACTCAGATAAGTTGAGAACCACTGATCTGTGCATATAGATAGGCAGAAGTTATTTGGTTATTGCAATCTGTACCAACGTCTTTGTCTCAGCGGACAGATGCAGCCTTGAAACCCTTGAACATCTATATGAGATGCTGCCAGAATGCCTTTCTGCTAGAAAGACCTTGAAATTGACGTTAACATTGTCAAACAGTGGCAGTTTGGTTGGGTTTAGGCACCAAAACTGTTTGGTTAGGGTTAGAAAAAGATCATGGTTTGGGTTACGTTATGTTACGTTACGTTGCGTTGCGTTATGTTACGTTATGCATTAGCTTTTGATAGCTACAATCTAATCTCGTTGACACAATGGAAACTTGTCGACAGCTGCAGGAGCATGGGCGCTGACTGACTGTGTACATGCGGTTGGTTCTGGTTCTCAGCTTTGCAGGTACAGGCAGGGATGGGTTTGCAAAACTGGACCTGTGCAGCACTCTGCCATCAGGTTCTGTTGATGTTGGTGTTGCAGACTTTAGAGCAGTGCTTCCCAAACTTTTTCTGGCATGCCCCTCTTTCAGAAGAGGACTGGAACTGACAAGAAGAAAGATTCAAAAGTTGAATTTTAGTAAAATAAAGGCTTATTTCCCCTACATGGATCATATTCATTCAACTTTTCTTCACTTTTCTCCCTTGGTCTCCCACGCAGTGGCTCCATGCCCCCCAGGTTTGGAACCACGGCTTTAGAGGACCATGCATATGAACATCTAGTAGGACAGTGGGCCAGTCTATGTTTTGGTAGCAAACATGCTACTAGTTTACCTAAACAGGAAGAGAAAACAACTGTTTGAGACCACCCCTTCCAGGCGTAGTCCGGTATTCACATCAACCCAAACAAACCCCACCAAGGAGGCAAACAGCTCAGGGTTTGGATCGACTGGACTAAACAAAGCTGACGTGAACGTGCCCTAAAATACGTGATACACTTTGTAAAGCCAGGTAATGTTAGCAGACACTTACTGCTGTTGGGACATCACAGTTTGACACCTACAATTTACATCTTTGGACCCCTCTACCCGATTATAATAAGGCAGAAGTTTCATTGACACCTTACATTTCAATTCAGCCATGTGCTACATTTGCCAGAAGTTCTTGATCGCCCTCTGAGTTATGCAGACATAACTTTACAGAACTCCATTTACCATCCTCCCCCTCCTCCTCCTCCTCTCCTGGCTGTAATGCAGGAGCGGTGTTCCTGCCAGCCTAAACAGCGGCAGCCCAGTCAGAATGTACCCTGAAGGTAAGAGACGCTCTGTGTGCTCCGCAAACATCCACAGACACACAGCACACACACTATTCAGCTTTCATACTCTTACTTTCATCAGACTGAGCGGGGATGCAGTCACGCTGACAGGCCTCCTCCCCTCCTCCCTGTCACCATCAGCTGCTGCAGAAAACGTTCCCAAACGCTTCGATTTCAAGTTTATTAGTCCTTTTAAAAGCAGGTGGAGGGAAGCTGGGAGGCTTCCAGCTCGGTACGACAATCAGACCTCTCTGTCATCCGCTGAGAACCAGAGGGAACGCCTAAAGTGCTTCCCAGTAAAACTTAATGCTCCCACGCTGCTTCCCGAAGCACGGCTCCTCTAAATTAAGCTGCATTGTGCCCGAGAAGGTCAGAAACAGACGAATTTCACAATCCACTTAAAACATCAAGCGAAATGTCTTTGTTGGCTTTGAAAGGACAAAACTGTGACATCACAACGAGAACACCGCCCAGAGCTGCCCGTGCCAAGGAGCAGGACTGGAGACTGATGTTGTAAATCAGGAGCAGCTCAAAATTAAGTGTGTGTTACACTGTACATCACCCCTCTCTCCTTTTCATTAGCTTGTTTTTTGTGTCCTTTTTGTAAATAAGTTTGTTTACTGGAGCCTGCATTCATCACAGTTTATCACCTGCATTTAAGTTCTGAAAATTACACTTGAGACTTTTCTCAAGAGCCAACATTAGGAGTGGGAAAACTGAAGAAGCATCCTTAAAGCAACATTATGTAACCATTCTACCTTAAAATAACAGCTTCAGAATCATTTTGATGCTACACTGACTGGTGCCTCTGTCATTCCCACGCCTGTTCTCACACTGTGTAACTTTGGAGGCCAGGTTACTACAAGTGTGGTTTGCTTTATGGCAAAGTCACACAACTGTGTCACTGGTTTTGGTGAAACTGGATCATATTTTATGATGTCTCTGATGTCCTCCGGCTGCTCTGCCTCAACGCTCCGTGATTTCCTCATGGACTGTGAAGTAAACTGTTTCTAAATGTAGCTGCTGTTAGCTAGTTAGCTCTTAGCCGTACTGGTGTTTACAAAGAGACCGAAGAGATGTTGATGGAGGAAGCTAAGAAGAGAAAAAGAGAGTGTCTGAGCAAGAAGCCACCAGGCAAGATTTAATGTGGGACTAGCAGTTTGTTGTTGGTGAAAGCTTTGCACAATAAAAGAATGCAGAACTGGTCCCCTTGCTGTTGGACTGGTACAGTGGTCCCCCCTCATGTCACTTGAACATCCTACAACATCATCATTGATTAATCTGTCCATTATTTTCTTGATTAATTATTCATTTAATAATAATTAGTTGTTTGGTCCAGAAAATGTCACAAAATGGTGAAAAAATGCCATCAGTGTTTCCCAAAGTCCAAGATGACGTCCTCAAATGTCTTGTTTTGTCCACAACTCAAAGATACTCAGTTTGGAGTAAAGAAACCAGAAAATATTAACATTTAAGAAGCTGGAATCAGAGAACTTTGACATTTTTTCTTGAAAAAATGACATAAAATGATTAATCATTTATCAAAATAGTTGATTAAATTAATAGCCGATTAATCATTGATTAAACATTGCAGCTCTATAATGGCTGATAAAAAATTGTAGGTTGGGGGTGTGATCTTTTTCAGCCTTTGAAGGGGGGCATGCTGGAAAAAGTCTGGGAACCACTGGACTAGAAAGTAACATTATCTGGCTTGCTGTGTCTTGTTGTTGCACTTGCTTGATGTTTGGTTGTGTTAGTAAAGTTGCTGACTTGCTAGTTTTTGATCATCATGACAAATAAGTGTGTATAAGTGAGCTGCACTGGAGGCCTGGATATGAAACTGGGGGCATTAAATCGCAAAAATGTAATAATAAATAATTTTCCTTTAAAAGGGTAATCCTGGTTTATTTTAATGTAGGTCTTTGTTATTGGAAAAGGAAAAGGTGAGTGTGTACTGAATAATCCTGCACCATCAAGAGTGAGGAATACAGAAAACAATGGAGGGGCTAGCTAGCTAGTTCACGACTTCCCTCCCCACTCCCATGTTTACCCGGACGTTATAGCAACTAGAGGCGGTAAAGAGGAAATGACACCAAACGACGACAAAATTACGTGCACCGTTACCTTGAATAAATTATGGATTTCTCTAGGTTTAAACATTGTTGAACTCAAGTAAATGTATAACATAAGTCCAGTCTTTTTAGACATTTTAAAGAAGAAATGTGTAGGATTTATCTGCATCTAGCAGTGAGGTTGCATATTACTAACACCTCGTCTCACGCTCCCCTTCCAATAATAATAATGCGAAAAGCCTATCTGAAGCCATTGTTTGGTTTGTCCGTTCGGGGCTACTGTAGAAAAGGCTTGTTTAAAAGTACAATGCTTCTTATTTCCAGGTGATTATACAATACTGGAAAAATATCCTGCCGTTAGGTCTCTCTAAATCTTACACATTGGACCTTTAATGTGGAAATGTGACATATTATGCCTTTAAGTCCCCAGCAGTGAGATAAATACAGGCTCTGACCTTGTTTGACACATATTATGAGAAGTTAGACAAACGAGGTTGTACAGACTAAATAAAACACCCCACAGTGCAGTAAACACCACTTTGACAAACCTCATAATGTGTGTTTTTTGTTGAGACTGTCAGTTGTTGAATCACCTCAGCTGTGAAGTTGTAACGTTACCTAATGCACGACTGGCGCTGCAGTCAGTAAATATTACTCTGCGCTATATTTCCTCAGTGTTTGATTACACACAAGGCGCCCTGTAAACAGCAGGCCCGCTCCTGCACATGCTCAGTACGGGCCTGCAATCACGCACAACATCTGCCGCCATCTCTCAGCAAAGGATTATGGGCCGCTGGAGGAGGATTAATTTGTCGCTAATCTTACCTTCACAGTGGGAGAGGGCGGAGATCCACTTCACACTGAGCTGCCGCACATCAGCCAACACACACACGCACAAAAGACTGATTGCGTTTAAACATCAACATACACTACATCATTTCTTTATGGCTCTGTGTGTGTGTGTGTGTGTGTGTGTGTGTGTGTGTGTGTGTGTGTGTGTGTGTGTGTTACATCAGAAATAAAGGTGCTAACTAGAATCATAAAGTGTTCTTTAGCTTGTCACCAGAGGAGAACTCCTGCTCTTGCTTCCTGATAAACCTTTTCTGTTTGACTTAGAACCCTTTCAGAGAGTTCAACCTAGAACCCAACATAAAGCACCCTGGGTGGGTTCTTGAGCACCATTCTATGTTACAAGGGTTTTATCCAGAACACCCTCAAGGGGTTCTGCTGAGAACCCTTTTATACAAGAACCTTTTATACTCTAAGGATTTTATGTAGAACCCACCCAGAGGTTTTTACCGAGAGACATTTTTTTATTCCAAGGGTTTTATCTAGAACCCACCAGGGGTTTTCCTCTAAGAACCCTATATTCCAAAGGTTTTAGGTAGAACCCACTTCAGGGGGGTTTACTGAGAACCTTTTTATATTATGGTACAAAGAACCCATTACAAAAGAGTTCTTCAAGGATTTCAACAATCCTTGACGATCTCTTTCTTCCAAAAAGGGTTCTTTTGATGAAAATGGTTCTTAGTGGAACCCTTAGTCTTGACCCTTTCTTCGAAAAAAAGGTTCTTTGGAACCCAATGGTCCTGGGTAGAACCTCAGGCCTTCAGAAAGGACCCTTTTCTCTAAGAGAGAGAGTGTGTGTGTGTGTAAGTGTGTGTATGGTTGTTTTTGTCCTGCAGAAAAACTTAAGTGCTGCAGCCTAATTGGGATTTAAATGAACAATGCAGACAGAGCAGAGAAGCAGAGATACAGGTGATTAGCAATGTTGGCACAACTTCATTAAACAAAGCTCAATAAGAACTTGGAGAAGTGATGGTGTGTGTGTGTGTGTGTGTGTACAACCAATCAAGTCTCCAGTGATGATTGGCTGTGCGCATCTCTTCCTGGTTAGAGTGCTCAGTCTAATCCTCTTAATGATGATTACTAACACGGCGATAATACACAAGCAATTAGAGCTGCGACAGTCCTCACCTCGGGCTCACAGACGGAGTCAGGAGGAGAGAGCACATCAGATATTACTCTTAACTACATTTCTTCTCCACTCAGCTTTATCGTCAGCCTACATCGTTCTAATCCCACAAGCTCTGACTGACAGCTGTGTGCAGCAGGAAGCAAGAGAAGTGCCAAACAATATACCACACTCTGACAATCTGATAAACTTCACACTGAGACAGCTTTGGAAACTGCTTCACTCGAAAAACAAAAGGATATTTTCGTCTCAAAATGTTTTAAAATGCTATATGACATCTCATGCATATCACTGTAACAGCAACAAGCTCTCTCAATAGGAAAAGCAAAACTGACTGAGTACTACAAAACACCACCTGACCTTAAAGGACCAGTGTGTAGGGTTTAGCGGCACCAAGTGGCGAGTTTGCAGATTGCAAAGAGCTCATCTTGCCCTCCCCTTCCAAACTTCCAAAGCAAAATTTGGCGAAAAGTGCAAAAGGTCATATGGCATTTATATGGTGGAAAAGATTGTGTAAGTCATCATTATGAGACACTTTATTGAACTGACTTAGTGTGTAAAAATAATGATTAGTATTTAAAAATGATGACTTAGTATCTCAAAACAATGACTTAGAATTTCAAAATAAGGACTTAGTTTCAAAATAAGGACTTAGTATCTCAAAATAATGACCTAATATCACAAAATAATGAGTTAGTATTTCAAAATAAGAGTATATCCAAATAATGATTAGTATCCAAAATAATGAGTGTTAAATTAGTATTTCAAGATAAGTTAGTATCCCAAAATAATGAGTTATATCTTAAAATGTATATTAAATAATATTAAAATGTGTACCGCATGACTGCATGATGCTACTGTCTACTGAACACCACACAGTGCCTCCTGACAGAGAATATGAGCTACTGTAGTCCTCTACCATGTGTACCAGAATGTTTCTTCAGCTGTCAATATGTTCCTGCACCACCGAGACAAACTCCAGCATATTCATTGCAGCTGCAAATGAAGTGATTCTAACTGAGAGTGCGTGTGATAATAGAAGAGGAGAGACAGAAGAATGCAAAAGCAGCAGGGAGACAAAGATAGCACCTGACAGCTTCAGAAACGTCTACATCACAACACGAGAACAGTGAAGCTTTTCAGACCTCTTTTAACACATCAGAGCCGTCACCGAGCACACTGGAGCAGAAAGCACAGCGGCAGACGCAGCAGGTCAGGAGGAGGAAGGGTGAAGAAGAAGAGCAGGCAGCGAAAGTTTTCGCTCAGACAGCCTCTGCATCGCCCTGCCATGGGCTTTCATTCATTTAACATGAGGGATCCCATTACTGATGCAGACGCACTGCAGTAACATGTACTGGATGATGCTACAGCATGTACACACGGATAATGCACATGAACTATGAGCCTAATCCTGCTGAAATCTGTGTTTTTTTTAATTCATCATCATCATCACTGTCATTCTCCACTGGCTCAAGGCTCGATAGACCAGAATGCACTGCAGCCACAAGAGGAAGATTTTACAGGAGATAATTTATGGCTCCTGAACAACATGTTTAATGAATACAGTCATTATTATGTTAGAATCTTTGGGATAAATGTTGTTTCTGAGAGATAAATAATACATTTGCAGCTTCAGGGCTTTTTCCATTAATTAGCTCAATAATTAATGCCTGACGAGTGGAAACACAGTCATTGCTTGGTATTTAGCAATATTATTAAGCTGCGAGACTGTGGATGCAGCAGGGCATCCAAAACAAGCATGGCTTCAATTTGAGGGGATGAAGGTGACTCAAGGGTGGTCCAGATGACCACACACTGTAAAAAAGTGTATTTCAGTTGTAACTTAAGTAATGTAATGTTTTGAATGACTCTGTGTCTAATTTTATGGTTTATACCAACTTGAAATTACATCCCGTACCCTTAACCTGTTATTCTTATTTTTGTGAAAGCATGTCAGTTAGATTTCTATTATTATTGTACATCTGACATCATGACATCCACGTCTTTTCCAGATTTTTCCGCCTGCAGCTGAGCTGTGCCATTTTCTCCTGTTGACATATTATGTGTTATAACATAATAATACATAACAGTCCATCTGAATTGGTTAAAATTGTTGAAGTTTTCGTGAATTCACTGAACAAAACCAGCTATCGTTAAGTCAGGCTAACGTTAAGCCATGCTACGTTAAGCCATGCTAACATTAGCAATTATATTGATTATATTTAGAAATTAAATTTACTTTAAAAATATTTTTCGTGAAACCATAACATTAGATTGTTGACACATACTATTTTACTTCTGTGTAGAGCAAATAATTGCATTGGACAACTGCAAGATTGTAAGTTTACCTGCTTTCAATTTAGGCTTGAATTAATGCAAATTGTTGATTTGAAAGCAATAAGTACATTTGGCCTAAAGCAGCTGTGTTCATATAACTTGCTAACTTAATTTGAAAAAACTTAATTTGTGTGTTACCAATTGAAATAATTTTTTTGAGCTGGTCCAACAGTTCTTGCATGAAACTGCCTCCTTCTGTCTGTGACTCAGTTTTTCTTTCCTGTCCTAATGTGTAGCTAATGTTAGCTACACAGACCAACCTCTGTCATTAGCTACACAGAACAACCACTAATGTTAGCTAACAAAACGCTAACATTAGTAAACAGGCCAACTACTAATGTTAGCTACATAGAACAACTGCTAACATCAGCTACACAGATCAACCTCTAATATTACCAACACAGGCCAACCACTAATGCTAGGTACACAGAACAACCCTTAACGTTAGCTACACAGAACAACCACCAACATTAGCAACACAGACCGACTGCTAACGTTGCTGCCAACTGCTAACTAACCTGTCATTACAACTACTACTGCTACAGAAAAATATTCTGGGGGGCGGACGTTTAGCTCAGTTGGTAGAGCGTCCGACCCATGTATGGATGCTGTTATGCTGCGTTCCATTTGTACTGGGAAGTCGGGATTCCCAAGTTCCGAGTGGGAAATTTCAATCGAAGCCCCTGAAGTCAGAATTCTGAGTAGGAAAGTCAAGAATCCTCACACACCACCCGAGTTGACAATCGAAGATGGCTGCCCCGGGTGTTAAACAGTGAAGCTCCTGTATTATTTAGCTTATTAGCACTTCTGACTAGTGTTTGTTGCACTAAATCAGCCATATACATGGTATTGTTCGAAGTATATATATGGAAATGCTGCTATAGTGTTATTTACATTTTTCATGTGGTATGTGCGAACTACAACGCAGGGCGTGCTAACAATGGCTTATATTCGGACAAGGCAAGCGCGGGGAATAGCTTTCGTAGACGTTGCCATCTTGTTTTCTGACTTCTTCTTCCCGTTTAATGGCGGTTGGCAACTTTTTTCCAACTTTGTAACGGAAGGCTGATAACTCGGCTGTGACGTCGTTCCCAGCTCCGACTTCCGACTTCCGAGGTAAATGGAACGTAGCATTAGTCCTCTGCATCGGCCGCTGGTTCAACTCCCGCCTGTGGCCCTTTGCTGCGTGTCATCCCCTCTCTCTCTGCCCCGTTTCCTGTCTACTCCCTGGCTGTCCTGTCAATTAAAGTTTATGGCAGTTTACTTAAAGTTTAAGTGCGAAGTATAAATAGCATAACTTTACTTAGCGAAGTGCATTTAAATGTGCATAATTACTGCTATTAAGGTAAACATGCATTCACTCATAACAAAGGAAGAAACAATTGAATAATCAATTAATAAACTGAACAACAAACATCAAACATTATAGGCTGAACAGTTTCATCATATATAGTATTGAGGTGTGGTGACTGTGACTGTGGTCCGAGGTGAGAAAGTCAGAACTTTATTATAGATGATGGTTGCAGCTCTCTGCATCTTGTCCTCTCCTGCCCTTTCTTGACAGATTTTAATTCTGTCATCTTTTTTATGAGAATATTAACAAAAAAAACCGAGGCAAAATAGTCTGTAAAGCACTTGCTGCGGCTCCTAAATCGCATTACCGTGAGTGTATATAATGATTAAAAAGAACCTAAATTAGCATAACATTTTTTATCAACTTCCAGCTCCTCTCCTCTGGATGTGGCATTTCAAAAATGTCAGAGGACACGGTGTAGAGAGATTTTAGTAATTCAATTGAGCAAAGTGGGGACAAACATTCAGGAGCAGTGTGTGGTGTATGTATGATGCACCACAGGCAAAGATGGTCCAAACATTGCCTGGTATCAAAGGGTCATCTCGCACAAATTGCAGCAAACTTCTTCTAATCTCTCTTCTGCCGATTGGAAAATAGACACTGCAGATAGTGATGATTTTATGTTTCCAGGTTTGAGATAGCTGTCCCTGATATATTTTGCCATAATTTTTCAATACAGCATTGCATTACATTTTTACACTCTGGATAAGCCACAGTCTGTCAGCAGTTTTCATACGGACTATTGCTCTGATAGAAAGTACCAATGAAAAGTTTTCACGGCGAGGTCTGTGGACTTTTTTAATGCAGTTTGTCGATGATGTGAGCATCACAAAATAAATTCCATTTCCCCTCACTGTGCTGAGGTGGAGGCACAGACAGAAATCTCAGAGATTCATAACACCAACACTATCTGCATGGCTGGATACTAGCCAATACCATTTTTTTCCTTCCAGATACTGATTGCGATGTCTAAACTTTGCGTATTGGCTGATACAGAGTACCCACAGGACACCATATCCCATATTGTTATTATTAAATTCTAACAGTTGTAAACTACTAACCCTGTATGGATGTGATATGATTGCTATCATTGTTGTATGGCTTGGCTCAGGCTAAAAAGATCTGGTGTATAGGATGCTGCTGGGAAGAAGCAGGGTCCTGTTTCGGGGCTAAAAATTACAGATTGGTGCATAGATTTGTGATACCAGATCCACCATTTTAGTCTGTGTCAGAGGTATTTCCAATGTAGGTACCAGCGTTCACAGATGACGGACGTGACACATTATGATTGGCTGTGCGTCAGAAAGTACAGATCGTTGTGCAGTTGATTTTGTCAAGGACAATTCTTTTTTTCCCCTTTTTAAAAAAAACAACAACTAATTTATCGAACGCAAAAAAAACACATACAGCACACACATACATACACACGTACATAAATCTCAACTATAATATAAGAAATAATTTCTGCCTAAGTTCAGAATAAGTAATCCACCCTACTGCAAATAAAATGTAAGAGAAGTTAAGAATCAGCTAATATTAACTCATGATATCAAAGAACAATTACAACTCAGTATCTCATATCTTTGTTGTTTGCCAGGAACTCACATTTATTTATTCCTAATTTTTTGTCTCTACCTTTTGTAAATAATAATGCCTGAGGAAAGAACAAATAAGCTCAAAACCAAGGTTTGGAATTGCTGAATATATAATGAGGACGGTATTCTTCTAAGTTAGATTAGTTGGCTAGTTAACATTCCGTAACGTTAGCTAACAAAAACCACAGAGAACATGCGATCAAATATTAATAAAAAACTAACAATCAAAGCTTATAAAACTATGTTCAACTTTAGTGATTACTGTCACTTGCCAGCTTTAATTTGATAAATAACAAGAAAACAAAAGGAGAAAATTACTGAAAGTATATCTTCTTGTTATTAGCACGGTCACAACTATTGTTTTTTTTCCTACGTACATCCAGTCATAATGGGCTTTTTGTGCCGTATCTTTTTTTTCTGCCCTCCTCCTATGACGTCAAACTTAAATGTCGCACTGCTGTGTTCTAAGTTGCAAGTCTTGTAAACGTAAAGAGAACCTGACAAATGGTCATCATTTTACTGCCTCCCCAACCGAAAACAGCAATGGATGGTGAACATCTGAAGGGCATATTTCACAATAAAACAACATGTTTAATAACCCATTTCTTACCATGAGACAACAGCTAATGTTTCCATTCAGCCACTCCTTAGCTAACGTTACCAACATTATTACTACCACACAAAACACACACTGCTAAAGTGCTTATAATACACTTTTGTGTTGGATGTAATCTGTTCATATGAACATAAAATAAATACATGTTCCAGAGAGCACAATGTCTCTAATGTTACTGTCTGAACCACAACATTTCTGAGGTCAGGTGAAGAGACAATGAGACAGCTAGCTAATGTTACATTGCAAGCTTGATTACCTCCAGTGTGTTTGACTTACAGGTTTAGATAAATGTGTCCAAACTGTGCGTTAAGATTTCAGACTTAATTTACGCCTTACCTATCGCATCATGGAACACTGTCAACTGTTAATGTGAGGTGGGAAGTGGCTGAATGCTAACGATAGCCGCGGTAGATAATGGGATATCAAAGGTGTTGTTCTAGCTTGAAAGATGGCCCAGTATCCCTCCAGATTTTTACTATCCATTGTCTTTTAGGTTTTTGTTCAGTTGGGAAGTGGTGAAATGATAACCAACTTGCAACCTAGAACAGTAAATTTCAGTTCCCACCCTGAGTGTGACGTTGGAGGAACATTGCAGCCGTGTGAATATAGTGAATGGATCACATAGCTGAAGTCTGACAGGAAAGGTGGGGTGAGACAAACACATCTGGTTCCTACACTGATTCTGGTAAATGGTAAATGAAGAACTATGTTTTTGTTATCTTGGTGGTCTGACCCTTTAAACCTCTGCAAGCTCCTGTTCGTGACGTCACCTGCCCGCTTCCACATCTGCATATTCCCACAGTCCCAGCACCCCTGAGTCATAGCCGCCCCGCCGCTGCCTGACTCAGCGTTCCCTCCACTAAAAAGGAAAGGAATTCAGAGCTGGAGGACCACATATGTTCACTTAACTCTTAGCTCATAGCTCCACTATGACCCCAAAAACAGACATATGGTGGGTTGCCAAGCAGCATGCATGTCTGCTAGGAAAATGTTAGCAAAGCATGAGTCGGACAGATTGTGGAAACACGTGCAGACTATAGGTCAATATAGGTCAAGATTTCTGTGCCAGACATTTAGAGGCAGCCCCAGACTTTAATAATTTACAAGAGAAAGCTTTTGAACCAGACTTTAGACCATCAGATAAGACTAAAAGTCTCCTTTTTAATCCTAAATATGGAAATTGTGTTGAGTTCAGGGACATTTTTCTGGTTAGGGAAACTCCACAATACATCACTACACTTACATAAGGGGTGTTTTCTGAAAGTTTTGGCAACACTATATATTAAGATGCCTGTACTTAGCATTACTTAATAGGTAATAAGGTTATAAGGCTTAAAGGTAATGACGCTTATTAACATTATGTGTTAATGAGACTAAGTGTGAATAATAGCATAATTAACACATTTATTGTTAGATTCTAAGATATTTATGAGCACTTCACAGCTTGAGATCGTTATTAAAGCCTCTCTTATAACAACATTACAAACACATTAATTAAGTTTAACTAACTTGCATATTATGTCATTGTCATTAAAACTTTTTTATTCTTGCTTTATCAAGATTTCTACATGCTTTATTATGCACTTATACATAGTTAATTATGTATTTATTTATTTATTTATTTATGAATTTATTTTGTGGCTACCAGATGTAAAGTGTGAAGAATGCTTATTAAGGCCAATAAATCCTTTATTATGCACTTACTATCGCTTATCTATGTATTTTGTGGCTACCAGATGTAAAGAGTGAACAATGCTTATTAAGGTTCATATATCCTTTATTATGCATTTATTAAGCAGTCTATAAACTGTTAACAACTTTCTTATAAGTGATATAAGTATATAAGTAATAACCTTTAGTTAAGAGACATAAGTCCCTTCTAAGATGTTTATTAACATGTGTTAATAAGATTATATGCGTGTTAATAATAGTATAATAAACATGTTTATTGCTATATTATGGGACACTGAAAAGCACTTATAAGAAACCTGTTAACAGTTTATAGACTGTTACGAATGCTAATGTACTTGTTTATAATAACATTACAAATAGCATCTACACATTTTTCATTACACATTTATTGATAATTTACCTATTAGGTCATTGTTAAACCTTTACTGAGCTTTTGTTGTTGCTTTATTAAGTTTCAACAACCTTTATTATGCATTTATTAGCAGTTAACTATGCATTTGTGAACAGTGCTTGATTGTTGCAGCCTAAAAACGCCTGACTTCACAGCAACTTTTCTAAAAAGTTGGCATGAATGTTGCAATATTTTTAGGCTTTTGTGCAATTAAATTGAAAATTACATAAGAGTGAAAAGTGAAAATTACATAAGAAAGTTGGGATTTTTTATATACAATTCATTACAACCAAAGGCAGCTTGTTCCAGGGAGAACAAAACCACACTATTCTGACTGTTCTGAATAACCTCTAACAAACTCTAAACTAACAAAATATGTTTTATTTATAGATGAAGAAGTGCAAAGAGCATTGACAATAATGCTGACTAACCTTCTGTTCTTTTCAGGTACCTGTGGTAAAATAAAAAATATATAGAAATGCAGAAAGAAACTAATGAATATCAAAACAAAACATAGACTGGGCTCATTTAAATGTACATGTATGATGTCAAAATGCAGAAATGTTACAGGGTTTGGACAATGTAAGGCTGCTCAGAATTCATGGGGATTGGTTGAATTGTTGCGATCGCAACATAGCAACTTCCTAGAGCGACTGATTAAGTGCATGATAAATGATTAATTAACCCCAGTAAGTACTTGATACTTTACATCAGCTCGTGGTGGAGATGTTTGTGTGTCCCTGTGAGCCTGGGAGCTGTGTTGTCTGGAGCCTGGTGCTCCTGGTAGGGACCCACATGGCAAACTGGCCTCAGGTGAGGATCCAGACTAAGAAAGGTTCAAAAAGACTTCAGGTAGCCCCAAAATGCATAATCAGCTCTTAATAAGTGAATAATAGAGGATTAATCTGCTAATAAATGCATAATAAAGGTTGTAGAAATCTTAATAAAGCAGCAGCAAGTGACATTATAGGTAAGTTAGTTAAACTCAATAAATGTGTTTGTAATGATGTTAAAGAAACTCGTAAGACTTTTATTAACATTGCCAAGCTGTCTATAAACTTAATTTTCTTATAAGTACTCATAAATGTCTTACAATCTAACAATAAACATGTTTATAATGCTATTATTAACACCTATATAGTCTTAATAACACATATTAATGTTAATAAACCTCTTATAAGGGCCTTATTTATTACAGTCACCTTAATATAAAGTGTTAGCAAAGTTGAATACACAAGTGAGAAAATAAGATATGAAAGAAAATAAAGTTTTATGAAGGCCCTGCATCATATCAGAAGTTTGCAGTGTAATAATGTTTTCAGTAGGCGGAAGGAGACGGAGGAAACATGGACTTAATGGAGCTCAAGGCTTTGATGGATGGCAGGAAGTCAACAAGTGATGACTGTTTATAGTCCGCCCTTCCCGCGGGACACACACTCACACACACTCTCACACACACACACATATACAGTCTGACTGAGTGGAAGTGGACCAGCAGTGAAACGCGGTCAACCGTGGGTCGATTCAGTCGGAAAGGTGGCCAAGCGTGGAAGAGACCCGGTCACATGAGAAGGGCCGACCGGGGCACCGGATAGCAGACGCCGCAAAAACCACGAGACCACGGGACGCGGACGCTGCGGGGGGGAGTCATGAGGATGGAGAGGGGAGAGACTTCTGCCTGGATACAGACGGGCAGACCGGAGAGATCAGAGTGAACTCACTGAACCTCTTCTCACACGCCCTGTGGGAGTCTCACACACTCCAACACACACACCTCTTCCTCATGCCTCGCGCGCTCCACCCTACCGCAATAAAAGAGTGTGAATGGAGGCAAACATGAACTAAGTGAAGAAGAAAAAACGTGCTGGGATCAGATGGAGGTATCTGATCCCCGAGGCTGGAAGGCAAGCTGACAAGTCGAGCTGTCATCTGCAAAACATCACAGAGCGGCAGGCAGGCATTCAGGCGGACACAGAAGGCATGCTGGGAGAAGAATCAGATGATGCACGGCAGCAACAAAGCCACTTAATTCTCCCCCAAAAAAACTACAGAGTAAAATTATCTTTGTCTTCCTGGTCCTCTATGCCTGCACTCCAGGGTCTTATGCATAAAACATCTGAAGTTGGAGAAACGCTCTGAGTTTGACGGGAGGTCTTGAGTAATTCATGAGGGTTTTTAGCCCTGAGATTCCTTCAAGGAAGGCGAGATATTGAGCAGTAATGATGACGACATGTGGGGGCCGGCTGTGTTCAAATGAATGGAGTTGTGTTTAAGATCTGTTCACAGGGGCAAGATTTAAAACACAATTAACAGAATAAAAGGATGGAGCAGATTATTTGAAGTGAGGTTGTATGAGGTAGCTACACACAGTCAGTGTGTTACCTACAGTAGATGGCAATCGGCACAACTGCAGTCTGGAGAAGCACCGGTGAAGGAAGCTAAGCAATCTACTGAGTGGATAGGGTCAGCAGCAAAACATATTTTAGACTATTTTCACCCCTATAACTTTCCGTCCGCTTTTATATAAACCAAATATTGCTCTCCACAAAGCCACCAGACTCAAATGGTCATGTTACCTCACAGAATGTGGGAGTTGCTGGTCCACGCTGCCTCAACTGGTTGATTTGATTGTGTTATTGTGCGCCTTCGGTGAATCTGAACTAACAAACTAACAAGTCAAGACAAGCAGCTCCCATGTCGGCTGGCAGAAACAGCAGCATATGCCAGAGTTACCCCTAACAGCTGGCTGTGGCAAAATAAGGCCAAAAGCAGCCCTGAATAAAGACGGCCAAAATCTCCGAAAGAATCCATCTGAAAGCTCTCACCAAGTGAGGGAGAGCTTTTTTTTTTTTTTTTTTTTAACTTTGAGTGATCACCGGCTTAATTAGCAACGGTTATTAATCGGAAATTGCGAGCCCTCTGCTGTGTCTCATCAGAATGATTCTGTCCCAGCTTAATATCATGACTTTGAAAGCACCAAATGATTTGCTTTAACGAATTTCGTTCATAATGCGAAGAATTGTAAAATATCACTTCAGTGAGGCCGTTCAGTCAGACGGGGACAGATCACAGGCAATGAACTTGGCATTTCATCATCGCAGCTGAAGCGAAGTTTAAGCTGCTGAGCATTTTATATTAAATTCACTCTAATGTTGATTAACATAAATGGCGCTCTTTCATCCCAATAATCATTAATACCACAAAATAATTCACCGAAGCAATCAGGATGGGAACCCTAATTTCTCCTTGTTGCATTTAGTGTCGCTGGAAATATGACTTTTGACTGTAACTGAAGTTTTACCTTAAAGTGTGCTTCTGTTCCCGGGATAGAAGATGTCTCATTTTGGGGAAAAATATTAATCAGTGTGTAGCCCTATACCTGGCGGCTCACAGACACTTGGATTACACCACACGAGCAGGATGGAGACATTTTGTGTTTGTTTTGTGTTCTTTTTTTTTTTTAACATTTTATCCATGGTCACCATTCACTGCCATTGTACTGGATTTGGCTGCAACCCTGTTTTCTGCTGAAACTCCAGGATTGTTTTGTGAACTGAAGATCTTCACCCATCATCACATCGGCATAGAGGTGAGTACATATTTTAGTGGATTATTATTCTGCGGTGGAATATCGCTTTAAGCGTTATAAACAAATGCGGCTTCCAAAAGATTATTAATGACTTCTTATGACTCATAAACAGAAATTTGCTCATTTGGTGAACATTCAGCATTAATCTGAACTCTGATTAATGTGAAACAGGAAAACAAAAACAGAATAAAAAATTCAAAGGGGGGACAATTGTGGTTATAGCGATGTTACCTTGATCTCTGCTGACACATCATCATCATTTTTATGATTCATTTCAGTAAATGTATTACAGATTTCTCCTTTAATCCCATCCCATTGTTTTTCAATATTTCATCACCATCCCCGGGCAAAAAGTCTGCCTTAAAAATCTGAGGTCATATCAGGTCATCCACCGGGAGTGTTCACATCCAGAGTCCAACCCCAACAACACAGCCACGTGTTGGGAACAGTCAGGTTATGACTGCTTGACTGATCTTTGCTGCATAATATTAACACAATAAAGGATTAAATCTTTGGTTTACAGGATAAATTATATTCTTATCATCTTTATAACCCCATTGACACCCAGGCCCGCAAGCATTTCATCAAATCAGAGGTCACATTGTTCAAATAGCAGATATTTAAATGGGGTGAAGCTCTAGATATTCTAATTCTTAAATATACTCAACACAAGGTCACCTTCAGTCAGCTGAGAAAGCTGTTCTTCACACCGAGAAGATTAATGAATAAATTAAGCACTAAAACTCTTGGGTGTGATTTTTTTTTCCACCGGCAGTTATTAAAACTCTTTTTCCTGAAGTTTGCTGTGAAGCTGAAGGCATAAAGCCTGAGGGAATCTTCCAAATACAGCCGTTAATGCATTTACATTACATTCAAGCTTCTCGCCTATATGGTGTCTGGAGAGTTTAACAGTAGCTGAAATCTCAGAAAAGCCTTCCAATCCGAAAATCACCACCCCACAGTAAAGAGGCCAAGGATGAAAACCACCAGGGTCTGGATAATAAGGGATAGAGCCGAACATTACAGTGTCCTTGGTTTATTTAGTGAGACAGAGGAGTGCCACATGAAGACAGATGAGTCATGCGCAGCAGCTCCATCAGAGAAGAGGGGAGACGGGGGAAGAGTGGACGTGAAGAGATTCTTAAAAAGATTAGTTATCAATTCAAGCCGAACATAAGGAGCGACTGCAGCTCTGCCCGTGGCAATAAGCTCAGAAGAGGAATGAGGCCCGGGTGGAGCGGTGCCCCAGCTGCTGCGGGCGAGGGAGGGCTGATGTGCTTGCCCTAAAGGCCAGGTTCAGAGAGGCTTCCGGCTGGACGTGTGAGGTTCCTGTAGAGGCCTGACATGCTGGAGAATCGATATGTGCTGGTCACTACCTGCAGGAGTTCTTCTAAGTGTACTTCCCAATGAATACACTTTCCCTTATCCTTCCTTATACCTCAGTGAGCGGTTTCCTTCATTTCCCAGAATGACTTTTGATAACTCCCAGAGAAATTGTGCAAAATCTGTTCCATAGAATTTTTTTCACAGCAGCCATACTGATATGAAATAACAGGGTAAACACAATTTGTTATCAATTCTACTAACACAGGTCCTGTTCCAGTCAGCTCAGACCGAGTCAAAGCAGAGGAAAGCTCCAGTACACTAAATTGAATGGAACCTTAATTAGTATCATTGGTAATAATTGTTTACCCTACTTTACTTTAATTTTAATATGACTGCTGTGGACAAAGGTATATCACTTTTTCGGCTAATGCACTGGAGAGCTAGCAAGCTATAGTGATTAGCTTAGCTTAGCATAAAGACTGGAAGCAGGGGAAAACAGTTGACACTTGACTTGGCCCAAGGGTAACAAAGTCCAGGGACCACTGACATGTTTTAAGCGTGCTAATTAACACATTATATTTTTGTTTAATCAATATACAAAGTCTTTGTGCTAAGCTAGTTTATTATATAAAATGTTGCTATGTTCAGTCCCCAGGGGTCTCAAAACAATAGCAGAAGTAGTTGTGAAGTAGCGTGGGATTATGGGATTGATGTCATGGACATAAAATATGAAGTTAGAGCCAGCTGTTTACAAGTTTCTTATAAGCTCTTATGTCTCATAATCTAACAATAAATGTGTTTATGATGCTATTAAACATGTTATAGGATTAATAACACAGAGTAATGTAAATACACATCTTATAAGCACTTATAAAGGCTTTATTACCTATTAATTAACACTATTACAAGCGTTAGCCCTGGGTCTAATCAGAAGAAGCAAATGTAATCAATTTTACACTATATTTAAGAACAGCATATAATCTGAGTGCTTTTATTGGCAATTAAATTCACACTTGAGCTATGTGGAAATGATTACTTGGTCTTAAAGCAGACAGACTTTACAGAAAAATGAATCAGGTCCTTTTCAAACATGAGTCATCTAAAACTGACTGAGCGTTTACAGATTAAAGTGCATGTTTGACAGAAGTTTATGTCCTCGTCCATGATTTAACCCCGACTCTAAATTTCTCCCTTTATGTCTTCTCCTTTTATGTCTGATTTAAAGGGCAAATTATGTGTGACGTTGTGAAAATATTGTTTCTCTTGCTGTCAGTGGTTAATATGTGTGGTTTCCTGACTGTTTTCAGTGTCCATAGGTCAAACCAGTTGTGGCTGCATTGCATTTTGGGCTATTTCCCTCACTCTAGACAAGCTGTTGTCCTGACTGCCTGACTTACTGAAACATCACATTTACTGTTAATGTTTTATTCTGCTGAAACATTCTCTGCTATTTAACGCCATGGTAGCCTCTGGAAACATCTCACCATGACAACATTTATTTAAGCCTGTTGAACCAAACAAGAAAATAGGACCCAAATAGCTGTTTTTAACACTGCTGGTGTGTTTAAGTGTGGATTTTCCCATCAGCCACGAGGAGAGACAGGGAGCGGGAGAGAGTGCCTGCATGCACAGAATAAAAATGACCACAACTAACATCACAGCTATTATAAATCACCACAATTAATCTTGATGATTTAATGAGCTTATTTTTTTTTTTACTGCACAATTTGTAACTTGTATCAACAGCCTGACTGTTTTCATTAAAATCAAAAATCTGCTGCAGTGGGTGGGATGAGCATCACAGCTCAGCAGGACACAAACACAGCCAGGAATGGCTGGAGGGTTGAGTCTCTCCGGGTCGACACGCAGAAAACATGTAACTGGTGTAAAGCAGGTGCAGGGAGCAAAAACATGACAGGAAGAGAAAGAAATGAAATATGCTGAAAGCTGCTCACAAGACATTTGAATATATTAGCATGAAATCATGAATAAAAGCACTTAACAGCATGTCTGTGGTGACTAATCACCAGGGCCCTGTTCTTTATACATGGACAACGAAGATAACTTAATTGGATTGTTGGATTTTTCAGTTCTTCAGAGTGTCTCTTTTGATATCGACACCAGGTGCTGCCAAAATCAAAATTTCAGGTTCAACACGTGGGGGCTTTAAAGCTGCTCGTATCAATATTTTTTATATCAATAATGAATTAAACTTGACAGTGCAATGTGAAAGACAGAGGTGGGAGTTGCTTTTCAAACATGATTTGATGATGATGGGTGACTTCTGGTGTTGTGCGCGCAAACCTGGCAACCTACTAGGACACAGCAGGCCAGCAGAGGCCAAAGCACGAGGCAGCTATGATGGAAGAGCAAGTCCAAAAACAATCAAATCTGGATTCAAGAATTACAACAGCTCTCAGAAGAGAGCAGCGCTATGCAACGTCTTTTTAGCTTTAACTTATTGACTTGGCTTTGACTTGATTATGCATTTTCTTGAGAAGACATATTGTTAATGTAAAACATAATTTTGGGACTGATTCTTGGCTTTATAACCAGTTAAACTATGTGGGTATGTTACTAGCTAACTTGACCTGAGCAATGGCTTGACTTGTCTTGCTTAACTAACAGCAGGCACTCGACTGGAGACTTGAATGGAAAGATCTGAGACTTGACATGCACATGTGACTCACGTCCACCCTTGTAAATAGGTAACTGTTAGCTAGCTAACATGCTAGCCTCACAACATTCGGTGATAGGATGTAAATATTGCATTTACTTCTCCCAAATGGGCAAAACATAATTTAGTGCAGCTTTGTTATGCTTTAGCTTATTAAAGTAGCTAACTGTAAAACGAACACTACTAATATTAGCTTTACTTTTAAAAAACATCAGCAAGGAACAAATCGATCCTCTGACTGCATTTGAAGAACCAAATTAGCAAATTGAGAGTTATAGCGATCGTTTTAGCTGGCTAACATCATGTTAGCATGATTTACTGTAGTTGAACCAGGTCTGAAAAACAGGTCTGTAGTAGTTAAGGCTTTACAGTAAACACTCAATATGTGAATTCTGCTGCTAGGGAACTCTTTCAATTAAAACAATAAAAAAAAGACATGTTGATGACATAGTGAGGCGCGTGGGATCATGGGAGTTGTAGCCTTCATTGTTAAACCACCATCATTGCTGATGAAAGTCCATCTGACATGACTCCTGCAGAAATCAAGTTTATGTTACTTGTTCATGTTGAGTTTAGTCGTGTTCGCCAGTTTCTTTCCTCATGTGTCCCGTGTTTTCCTGGAAGTTATAGCACCTAGCAGCTAGAAGGAAATGCAGCATTAGTTTGAATAAATTACAGATTTCTCTGGGTTTTGCAGCTTTCTGAAATAAACAATATTACAAGCAGGTCAGGTGTGCAGAGGCAAATTTTTCTTGTGTTTAGACGACACTTTGTACAAACCGGTTCTTCTGAAGCATACTGAAGCCTTTACAGTGTTGTGTTTTGGCTCAAAGGCACAATTCAAAAACATGATCAGTGGGAGTTAAAATGAGCCTGGACACTGACCAGTTTAGGCATTAAGCTTTAAAAAATGACAGTGACTGTATAAAGAATTTAATCCAGTTTCACAGCCTGATGGGCTTAAAGTGTATCTTGAAGTGTTTTTGGACCACTGTCAAATCAATCTAAGCCCTCTTTTTAGACTCTCAGCCTCTCAATATGCCATTTATAGGAATTGATGTCCTCACCAGCTGCTGCACAGACTCCTTTTCCCCTGTGGATGGATGACGAATTTATGAACATCAATACCTGTGTGATATTTCAAATGCAGTCTTCTTCATGTTTGAAGCTCCTCTGCATTGCTTTTGTTATTTCCACAGGGGCCTCCCGTACTAAAAATAAGCGCCTTTCTGTTTCTGAGACACCTTGGATGAAAGCGTCCGGCTCGTACGACATGTTTCCAGCACACCGATACTATTTATTGTTGAAACTGAAACTTGCAAAGTGATACATGACTGCCCCTGCAGCCCCTGACCGCAGCCCAGCAGGGAGCCGTGTCATTACACACAGCTGAGTGGAACCAGCGTGGCTGTGCTGCGTTCACAACTCAGCAGGGAAGGGACGCGCCTTCCGGCAGTCAGACGCTGTCGCTAAACGCTCCACACGCTGTTGCTGCTGAATCAGTTCACTGGGTCAGATTAAAGACTGGGAGAAGTGAGGTCACCGCCGCTGGAATACACACACACACACACACACACAGGCACAGACACACAGCTGGGATAAGAAAGGCAGAATGGAAAGAGACAGATAGGCAGCCTGAGTAAGGCAGATCTGTCATAAACAAAGACGCCCACAGGCTCAAACAGTCTGCACGCAACAAAGAATCATTTTAAGTGACGAGAATCACACACACACACTTCACACACACACACACGCTGAGTGAAACACTTTCATTAAAGTTCTCGATCTGATAGCAGCCAGCTCATCAGCGTAAAGATGACAACACTTGCCGGTTAAAACCCTTTAAAACCTTACACAGCGCACTGATCTGAAAACGGATTAGCGCAGGAAACCACACAAATGCACACACACACACACACACACACACACACACACACACTAGTAGTTTACCTTCCTTGTGAGAGTATAACTAACCTCTCTTTGGAACACATCACTCTCCAGTAACCCCTAAAAAACACAATCCATTTTGCACACCCTTGGAGGGATTAGGAGTGTGTGTGTGTGTGTGTGTGTGTTGAGTGTGTGTTGACAGTTGTTTTGACAGGGGGGCTGGGCATTGACTGTGTGAGGTTGACAGTATGTCATGATTATGATGAATGATGGGAAATATGGGAGGATCTTGCTGCACAAATTAGCTCCACGCTGTGTAAAAACAACAACAGTAACTGTTACTGGTTATTGTTTCAGCTGCAATAAACAGTGTGTAGCACACAAACACACACAGTATCATCACCTTTGGTACTGTGTTATTTCTGTCAACATCTTTAATATATTAGTGAGTATCAATACTCAGTTGTATTAAGTAGTAAGATCTAACATTTGAGAGTCACTACATTTAAAACAGGTGGCGGCAGCAAACAATTTTTGGCCTAATAATGACTATTTGACTCATCTTTCATTCACAGACTCATGCAACAAATTTGAGAATAGAATTTAATTGTTGAGAATAAAGTTGAAATATTGAAAAAAGTTGAAATACTGAGAATAGACCCGAAATGTTGAAAAAGAAAAAAAATGTAGAGTTGAAATGCTGAAAATTAAAGTCAAAATGTTGAAAAAAGATTAAATGACGAGAATAGAGCCAAAATGTTGAAGAAAGTCAAAATATTGATAACAGGGTTGAAATGTTGAGAAAGAAAGTCGAAATGTTGAAAAAAGTTGAAATATTGAGAATAGAGCCAAAATGTTGAAAAAAAAAAAAACTACCTTGTCTGGCACTAACACTGAAAGTTCAACTTAATTTTCAACATTGAAACTTAATTCTTTAGAGGCAAAGGAATACTTTAAAAAAATTCCACCCTCATTTTTTCCTCATCCCTGGCCCTGATACCTGATACTAGCAGATTAAAAAGAAAATTAATTTTTAGCAGAACTTTATTATTACAAATCCTGTGGGCCCTCCTGTAGCGCCACCCTCAGGAAAAGCATTTTCATTGCAATGAATAACAGCCTCCAGCGGGGTTTTAGGCTTCTATTCATGTTTTTCCCTCTATCCACTTCTTTAACTGCCGCATGTAATATTTAACAGCGCTGGATTGTAGCTGTCTGACCACATTTGAACATGCTTCCCTGCAGCAATATGCACCCCGCTGTGACACACACACACACACACACACACACAGCTCCTGTTATCACTGCAGCTTTTCACACTGTGTATTTCAGGCCAGTTCAGCTTCATTCAGTGTGAGTTTGGTCTCCGTCTGTCTGTGTGTGTTTTCATGTAAGACGCTGCCGGATGTCCAAGAGAGATTACTTCAAATCTGTAGAGCTGTAACACATCCAAGGCAAAGCAGGGGCTTTCAAGAGCAAGCGCACACGAGAACACACAGGAACACACGTGCCTCTACATGAGCAGCATGTGGACACATTTTGTGTCCAGCAATTTAGCGTTTTGAATCAGACTTTGTGCCAATATTCAGTATCTTTAATTTGGAGCGTTTTCTTGGCAGAACATGAATCAAAAGACTCAAGAGAACCGAAGTTTCCTCTTGTGGAAGAGCTTCTGAAAAAGCATTTAGTCGATTCTGGGATACTAAAACCCTCCATTACAGCTGAAATCTGTAACTTTCCCGGCACTCTTCAGTGGAGAGCGGTAATTGAAGTGATGCTGGAACCGAAGCAAAGATGTTGGATTGGTTGTGCGGAAGCCTGCCGCTTGAATCAGCCACCGCAACACTCGCAAAATTGCACTAAGCTAGTGGAGTGTGATACTGCTGGGGCGTCTGCTGTCGATTTAAATGCATGAAAATACAAACATGGCGTGGAGCTCCTCACCGTGCTGGCTCCGTCCCGAACAGAATTCATTGGCACCGGCGGCCCGAACAGGTGTGACCTGAAGAGCTGTGACAGTCTAATCAACATTTCTCTACAGCAGAGCATAAAGAACATCTGTTCATAGTAAATGTGATGGTTTGTGGGTTTTATGATTTTCAGAGGTGTAGTGCTGTTTGTTTAAAGTCTATGTGAAGGAAAAAGGGAGTTTTTCTTCTAAAGGCGGGGGTCAGCAACTTGTGGCTCCAGAGCAACATGCAGATTTGTATCCCTATCTCCCAGTGGCTCCCAGTGGCTTTGACAAAAATTATATGGAAATGAAATATGGTTCTTTTAAAAAACATTTTAATTTTCATGCAATATTGTTGTGGGCCTTAAGTTATTCTTACATTCACAGGTTGTAAAAATATGTAGCTTACACACCAAACTTTTTTAAGAAAGCTTTTGCTGTTTGTAATATTGTGTCAACTAAAATGTGCGTCATAGTTTATGGTTCAGCATCTTTTCCTCTAACTCTTGTCGGGAGCTAGTCTTAAGTCTCCTTCAGCTAACTATGGATGCCAAATAATAATTTTTAAAAAGTCCTAGAAGAAAATAGAAAGTATTAATTGTGTCTCCAGACGTTTTTTTTTTTTTTCCTTTTTTGGCTAAAAATGGCTCTTTTGATATTAAAGGTTGAAGACCCCTGAGCTAAGGAGTCGTTAAGGATGGCTGGGGTCTGTCTTTCCCCTTCTGTTCTGTGTGAGTGTGTGGAGCTAATTGTGGACATGAGTTGCCGTGGTGATGCTTATGACTACTGTGATGCCCGGGTGGTTAAAAAAAAAAGAAGAAAAAAAAAAGCGAAAGCCTACAAATCCCAGGAGGCCAGTGCAGCAGGTGGCCAGGTGAGACATCACATCCGGCAATTCATTTGGCGGGGTTGCTGATTGGATAATTGAACTAAGCTGGCCGGAAATGTGAGGCTTGAGCGATTGAATGACATCTACTCTGGAGATGGACGGGGCAAGTAGTAACAATGCAGCCGTGGGGCTCCAATAACCTGGCACGATGGACACTTGCACACACCTCTCTCCGCCCACAAACAACCTCTGAATGTTTTCCGCAACAACTGGGCTGGTCACTCACAGGAGCCGGGGGCACACCCCTCTGAACTGCCAAGCAAAGATTGTTTGGCCTTTGCTAAAGTATAACTCCTGTAAATGGCAAAGAAATGCATTAAAATTGCAAACAACGTGGAGCTCAGTTGGTAGAGTGTGTGCCCCATATACTGAGGCTGTTGCTGGTTCAATTCCCACCTGCAGACCATTTGCTGTTGTCATCCCCTCTTCCTGTCATATCTTTAGCTGTCCCCATCAAAATTAAGGCAAAAGCCCAAAAAAAATCTAAGAAAAAAATTGCACAAAATGTTCAAAAAGAATAACTTCCTCTTGGGTTTAGGCTACAAGAGGCTGTTTCTGTGTCTGGACATGATACATAGCATCCCGAATTTTGTACCTCTAGTACCTCTAGGAAGGAGCAGATAACTCATGCCATGATGGTGGGTACATGTCCTCATAAACATAGTTCAAGATGTTAGTCTCCTGCCTGAGGTGCACAGTGTTAAGGGAGCTGTGCTTCTGCCAGAGGAGTGCTGACTAAGATTACATAATGCATGGGAATAAATAGCAAAATAATAGATCTGGGTATATTTCTCAGTTTTCCCAACGGTCGAATAACTCACTAGATTTGTTGCTAGTCACTTAATTCATATATTAACTACTTTCACAATAAAAAGTGACCTAACCAATGTGAGGAATAGCGATGGGAAGCACGCAGTGTTTTGAAACTTAAAAATTCATTGTTTTTAGCGTAAGTGCTTTTGTCACAACCCAGAGGAAAGAAAAATTCAAAATAAGATCTTGTCTTTGTCTAGCCTGTGTCCCCTAGACATAAGCTCAATTTAAGACCAATATGACACTTTGACCATTTTCTCATAATTCTTAAACTCAGCTCCTGAGAAATAGCCTTTGTCTCGTCACAGCCTGACACTAATTTGAGCCCAACTGAAGATCTTAAAATGTTCTCTTTTTTTGTCTCACTGCACTGATCTTAAATCTGTCTTCAATAATCAGCTCTTGAGATAACACTGAGATCTAAAAGAAAACTCATTTGTCTTCAATGGGATCTTAAATTCATCTCAGTGGTCAAATTAAAGTCTTGTTGCTCCATACGGTCGTCAAGGAGAAACCACTGAGACATCTATGAGCTCAGCAAAAGATCTGCTTTTCTCCTTAGGGAGGGTTTAGGAGAAACATATCAGACTTCAGTAAGCTAAAAATAAGAATCTCATTTATTTCTCATAATACAAATGAAAGATAAAGATAAATCTTCCTCCGGGAATACTTAATCTCTCTAACAATGACTAGACAGTGACTGACAACAGTGGATATATTTTAATTCTTTAATCAAAATTATTGCTAGGGGCAGTTCAGTAATCCCTGGATATTGGCGGAGACATGTCCCTACCGTCCCTACCCAATTCTACACCCTTGCATCTAGGTGAAACGTACGCGAGGGCTGCTTTGCTGAAAATTTGTAGGGGGTGATATCAACCCATTTTGCCACACCCATACCCTAACCCATATCAGATGTACATTTTTTGCCACATATGATGCAAGTGGCATGTTTTGTGAGTTTCTGAGTATCCATAGGGTGTCAAAAATGCATCCAAAGTCTAAAATCACCCATTGGCGGTTGCATCTTCAGCACTCGGACCCTAATTATAGATTTTACGTTCCATAAGAGCAGCATACAGGAAGACATACATGGCCATGACAAGCATACACACGCACACACACACACAGGTCCCTAAGGATGGATGATTAAAGCTCTCTCTGAGCTGAAATGGATCCTGTTGGAGATACAGATTTATAACAGACAGCCGAAAACTCACTGATGTACAGACAGATGGAGGGAGAGAGAGGGATTAAAGTGGAGGTGTAACAGATGCTGGAGCGTGTGACTTCCACCATTGGCTCAGCTAATTGGCTCTCTCTGTTCTCGTGGCAAACAATGGGCGAACTTGGCTGCCGAGCCCGTCCCTGCTGTGCCGGAGGGGTCCTGCTGCAAAAAATCGGCTACAGCTTCCCACCCCCTCGTTCTTTATTGTTCAACTACAGTGAGGGTTTTTTGTTCAAATCGCTATGAGATTGCAGATACTTTCTTTCAGCCTTAGAGACAGTCATTTGTTTCATTTGAAGAAACACTACATCTGGATCCCCACCAGCGTTTAATCAATTGTTCCTTGGCCAACAGCCTAACTGCTCCCTGGTATGCATGGGAATCCATTCATCAGTTAGCAAACATCCCGCTGACAGACACACTAATAAAAACAAACGTGCATGAATTAAGTAATGAAAGATTAATGTGATGCATTCAACACAACTGTAATGTGCCAGACAGATTCTGAGGCTAACAGCATCTGTATTCATGGATGTGGGTTGAAAAACAAAGCTCAGGCATTCAAAAGCCAACGCTACTGTCAAAAACACTCAGATGCTACAAGACAACAAAACTAGCCAGTTTGAGGATCAAGAGTAACTATATTTCAACACGTTTCCTTGTGTTCTCACAGTGTGCGCTTGAGTGTAGCTGAGCTGTGACCTTTGACCTCCCATTCTGTCTTAATGTGGCTCATTAGACACATTGATTACAGGATAATTAAAAAATCATGCTGGTTAATACCCAGACAGAGTCCAACTCCTACACACAGCTTCACAAGGCCACTGATTATCAGAGATAAGCACTTTGTAGTACACACACGCAGAGTGCCATAAACCCAAAATGATTCTCAATAGCTTAATGGTTCAGGAGCATGACCCCCAACGCGGCAGCGCGGGATTCAATTCCCACTGGGACAAGCTATGAGGAAAATATATGGATTGGCAGCACTGTGAGCTGTTTTAAATTAAAGTGTCAACCGCATGACATCAGAAACCAACCAGTCGAACCCCTGAAATAAAGATCACACCATCACAATCTCTCAAAGTGGAATTTTTATGTGACAACAGTTCAAATTAGTTTATTTAACAGTAAAAGCAGCAATAAATGGTCTTTTTTTGGCCACTGTGGGGCAGCGGAACAAGCCGTAAACACAATGCTGACGTTTCATAACCATTTAAAGTTATCAAAATGTTAGAACAGTTGCCTATTTACACATCTAGCACAGACAGACTAATATTAGCGTTCAGCATTCAGTGTTCATTCACCTTTTACCCTCTGTTTTGCTCTCCACCACCTCCCGAGGGAACCATCTGGCTCTTTAGCTGCTAAATGCTACACTATGTTCACTAGCTAATTGCTAACTTCGTCTGCCTGCTGTTTGGTGCTGAGCAGGTAGTGTGAAGTAGGTTTATCAGAGCTTTTTTTGCTGTAAATAGCTGCCTGCAGCAGAAGGCGGTTGATGAGAGCAGTGAGAGTGAAACAAAACAGGAAGCTTAAAGAAGCTAAAATGTTCAGTAGATTTCAGAGGAACTGCAGGGTCACGGAACATATACTGTATGTGTACATATGTTTGTCACTATAATGACGTCTTTCATATTATACATGGTCATTTGATCCATTTTTAATATAAATTATCAATTACTGCTGCTTTAAGTTAAAGGGACACTTCACCCAAAATCATTTTTGAAAATACAATAATAGTATATATTTTTATACTATTTTCTTTCTATGGAACTACTCCTGTCAACCATGCCACTGTGCAAAAGAAGCTATGATCTACTGCCTCTCTTCCATAGATGCCCACTTGTTTTTGCTCTCTGACATGGTTGGTGACTGTAGTTTGGCAGAAAGAAAACAGCTCCTTCATGAAACTGCTCACAACAAGGTCTGTGGATTATCTTGAGTAACTGGTTCATGATTTCTGGAGAGAGACACTGCTGCTGAGCTTCAGATGTTTATTTTTTTTGGATTTGAGCACCACAAGCCGAGTGCCATTTAGTCCCATTATACTGGAGAGAAGGCAGACGTCTCTACAACCAATATCTACAAAACTCTGCAGCTCACACCAAAACTATCTTGATGGATAACAAGCACTACAGCCCAGTGGAAAAATATTTATTTTTGATTCAGGGTCCCTTTAAGGAAGGCAAAACATGCGTATTTATGGTTAGTTTTAAGATAAAGCTGCACAGGGTCCAAGTCTCTGTTCCATCTCTGGATGAAATCTGATACACAGAATAATCAATGCAGCAGCTTCACAGTTGGCACCTGCAGCAACCTAATAGATCTCAAATGGAGAGAGTTATTGAATATGCATGGTTTTACTACTTTGCATACATCAAATAACATCTTTTCTTTATCTACCACAGACCACAAAAATGTTGCAAGCGTTTAAGCAGCTCTATTAACTTACATGATCCAAATGTGTGTAGCTTTTATCAAGATGATTATGGTGAGCCACAAAACACACCAAATAGTTTTTAAAAATGGTGAATTGTTGCTGGCTCTTCACTAACAGTGTAGCTTTTAGGTTAGGGATGCAATACAACTTTTTTCCTCTATAAAAAACTCCAATACCCACATTCAGTAGTGGGTACTGCTACAATACTAGTGCTCCATTTTTCCAAATTTTAAGACCTCTGTGTGCCTACTGTGAATGACTACTGTGAGTCATGTCTCCACCATAAAATCCTTTAATTGTGTGAAAATGCATTTCTGTTACTTTTCGCACACCAAGCAGCTTATTTGCATTTTATGAGGTCATGCTTGTTCCTTCGCGTTTCAGCCGTCGTGGCTGAACAAACACACTCGCACGGCCCTCAGATCAAACCGTGGAGCTGCTGTGTTTATGACCGGCACCCTGTGGAGAGGTGCATTGTCTCATGCGGACCACCCGCCGTGCCCCGGGACCTCGAACAAGTCAAAGCCATCTGCCACGCGGGAGGTCTCCAACATTGCTGCAGCAGCACTTCAGAGTCAGCGACATTGATTTTAGGGCAAGCAGGAAGGTGACTGGGTTCAAATCCCAGGACAGGGAATCCCTGATCTCTGGCCCCTCTGAAGATGGAAACCACTTTTATAAAAGCTGCTCCTGCAGGAACTTTGACCGTCTGAGATGAAAATGTGTTTGTTTGATGTGATGTTAAACTCTGCTGCACCTGCACCATCCATCAAACGCCTGGTATGATGATAGCCTGTAAACTGCTCAGCAGGGACCAGCTAATACACCATCATATTATGAGTAATGGACTGAAGACGCCATTAACTTCAGTCATATTTAATGGAGAGGCTTATATTCATGCCAGATGTCATATTTCAGGAGGTGAATTTCTCCTTGTGTCTCACATGGTGACATCAGTTCAGGATCAGTCAGCCTGTCCTTCTAGTCTCATGTTGGAATGTGGACGCATGACTGAACTTGACTAATAGCGTTATAACTAAAGGTCAAACTTTGAAAGGCCATAAGTAGACCACTGATCTAATCCCTGACCTGCAAATGTACAATTATGACCCTTGCCCTAAAAGTTTCCATGCATTTCCTACCTAAAATATTTTATACTTTGTTACCATAGTTTTTGCATGTTTTTGACAATTTACTACAAATCACATGCTGTATTTCACAGCTAAATGTTAGGCAAACCATGTTGCTATGGCTGGACATCTTACAAAAATCTATTAGCAGATGTAGAAACCTGCTTGAGTTGTGTCAACATTAAGTCAGCATTAATTATTGTAGAAGTAAGGAAAAATAAGTATGATGTCATCAGGGTTATTTTAGATAGGCCTGAGACTTAACATTTATGACAGAAGAAAGGCCTGTTATGACAACACTCATACCTAAATGACAAAGAAGATCCATTGGGAATATCTTCCAAAACAACATATTTGACCAAAGGAGACGACTTGGGGCAGGTGTATAAGACTTCAGCACATGTGGTTAACATTGTGAAATGTGGTCTTATTTAGGTTTTAAAAAAGATCATGGTTTGGGTTCAGATAAATATGTTACACTAGTAAGTCACAATCAGGATCATAAACAAAACACAAAACGTTGCAGTTTGGTCAAGTTTAGGTACCAAAACTACTTAGTTAAATTTAAATTTTGGGTAAAAATAAGTATGTTACATTACATTAGGCACGTGTTGTAATCGTGACTATAAACATGTAGTTAACGTGACATGGTCACAGTTTGGTCAGGCACCAAAAGTACTCGGTTACGTTTGGGACGTTGCGTTACATCAAGTTAATCGCATCATGTCATGTTACGTCACCTCACCTCACATCACGTTACATTACGGTTTTGGCACCTAGCTTGCTTATGTATAGAAAAAGATCATGAATTGGGTTCAAACAAATACATTACTCCATGTAAGTGAAGTAAATCAATCGTGACTATAAACAAAATGTGATTAATGTGAAACTGTCACAGTTTTTTTTAGGTTTAGGTAACAAAACTACTTGGTTAAGTTTAGGAAAAGACCATGGGTGGGGTAAAAAAAAGTATGCTATGTTACGCAAGTCACATGACTTAAGTCAGTGGTTCCCAAGCTGTTTTCTTTGGAGCCCCCCCAACGTGTATCTAAGAAAAGCTGAGCCCCCCAGCACACACGCACACATACACTAAAAGAATAAGTGGTTCATTACAAAGCTTTACTGTCTAACATATTCATCAATTAAATTATTTTTTCTCTTAGAACCTTTATCTTTAGTAGAGGATATCTTTTTTATTTTAACTTTTTCTATAGCATCAGCTTGATTTTTTTTTCTTTTAACAACCGAGATTTACACACATTCATCCTGACCAAAACAGCAATAATTATTCATTATCACAGAGCTGGAGGGGTCACAGAGGTGTGGCCTACTAAACAGCCAACTAATTTTTAAATTGAGGACAAAGAAATGTATCTTTTAAAACAGTTTTGTATACAGACATTTGTATAAATTGTGATTTTAGTTGACATGTGCAAATCTAATTTTGAGGACCTCAGAGCAGACAATGTCTTGGGGACCCCCTGTGATTTCTGGTGCCCCCTAAGGGGGGTCTGGACCCCAGATTGGGAAGCAGTGATGTAAGTGACATACGTCAAAAGTTTAACGTTTTGTTACTTTAAACTTGTCAACACTGACTTTTAGTTTCACATGGGATACCAGCCCAAGTCTCCTCCATCCATCCAGCCCACCTCCTCCATACTCCCATCCCACTATATTCTGCTCCTGTCACAATTACTACTGCCACAAGCCACTAATGGTCTAATATTAACCAACATAAATATGGGTTTTAATAAGTTGCATGCACAGTTTGTTTGGTGAGGACAGACTGTTTAGGAACAGGATTTGAGTCTAGTCTTGGTTTGGATGATGTACACAAACCTGATCCCCCGTTTATTCACATATTATTTACATTTGTCAGATTTGCACCATGAAAAGTCATGCTGCTGTGCAAGTGGTTCCAGTTCATCAACCACTTGTTCATCCATTACTTTTGATGCTGAATAAAAAGTCTAAATGGGACAATTATGAGCTAAGATCTGTTTGCAGGAGGACCTCTTTACAAATGCAAACTGTACAGAATGAACCATGTGCAAAGTAGGAAAAATACCTTCAAATATATTGGGTACTAGAGCACAGTTTTCTAAACAGTCAGCAGTCATGTTGATTTGTAATAAAAAGAGCAAAACATCCAAAAATTAATGAAATGACTCTTTGTTTCAGTGGTTTAATGAACTACAGGGCACGCATACAGAAGCACAAACAGACACAGTTTCAGTGCCTACTGCTCAGCGAGCGCTCTTAATGGAGGGCCTGTTTGGCTGACGTCACCTCAGCGTTAGCGTACTGTTGACACAACGCCTTGATCTACGTCACCGAGTGTGAGTCTTTCAACAGCAGAGAGTGAAAGAGAGAGAGAGGCAGTGGAAAGCCAGAGTCAGCAGAAAAAGCGGGTGTAAAATAACTGATGACATTCTGACAAAGCACAAGTCTGTGTGTGTGCGCGTGTGTGCATGTGTGTGTGTGTGTGTGTGTGTGTCAGAGTGGTACAAGGCTGTGAAGCCGACAGTATTTCTCTCTTGTCAGAAGCCAATGGCGCTCCAATGTCAAGCATTCAGGTGAAGGGATGGCTGACAGGCGCTGACATATTGTTATTCTCTCACGCTGCAGCGCTCCTTTCTCCATACGTCACCTGAAGGCCTCTTCAAAGAGTCCGTCACTGTCACACACCTTCTATTCATTTTTTATTTATGTCTCGTTCCTGTGTTTGTGGAGAAGTACAGTACGTGCTTCATCTGTCTGATGAGGAGGGTAAACACCCTCACGATGTGCGCGTGTGTGTGTGTGTTGGCGTGTGTCTGTCTGTGTGTGTTCTCACTTTGTTCTTTCATCCTGGTAAGACTCAGTTTGAGCATTGGACTCAAAGAGACAGTGTGTGTGAGTGATCACACATTCACTTCAAGGAGCAAGATTAAAGTGTAGATTCGATTTTGGTTAAGATCAGAATTGAAATATGTCAGTGAAAGGCTGGAAAAACACTCACATTGGACTTTTTTTAAATTAGTTTGTTTAATGAGCGATACAGTGTGTGCATGTGGGAAAGAAGACATGCATTGCAAGTTCCTTAAACTTAAAAAGTCAAAAACTCTCCTAGTTGCACTATACAGGCTGCACAGTGCATATTATGAAAGTCTTTGATGTAATAAAGAACATACTAGCAATTTTTCCTATTTTTAGAACCATACCATCGGTGGGGCTAAAAATGTAAAGTTTTTCCTGAGGGTGGAACTTGAGGGAAAGCCACAAGGATATTAAAATCAAAAGGACTTTTCATTCCTTTTTCTCTTCCTCCTTTTTCACTATTTTGAGTGTGAATGTGCTCAGAAAATTTAATTTTTGTTATGTATTGTGTACAAGCTACAATTAAATCTAATGATACATCATGTTTTTTCACAGCACCTATTATCAGGGTGCTTTCACATTAGGTTCACTAGCTTTGTAACATGACTAAGTACACTTGCATCATCATCTACACAACATTTATTAATGTTGTTGCTGTGGTGTAGAGAAGTCTGCCAATCTCAAGATTACAATAGCAGTCCATTTCCTCGTTTTGGTACAGCTTTCACACCAGATACATACTGTACATATGACCTGCACTCAAGACCACGTTTTCCAGTGGGCCCCGGCCCCTGTGCCCAGGTACAGTATAGTCTTCACACTAATCAAACAGGCTATATGAAGCCCTAGGCTAAAGTTGAGGTCAGCCCACTGTGGAATGTGCCAGGATTGTGCCAGTGTGTGCCAGTCCCTCTGTTTGGGGCTAAGAGCACTGTGAAAAGCCCTATTGTTAACCCAGAATGAACTTAAACCCAGGGCTATACGATTCACACTGCATGTCTACCAGCCTGTGGTTGAATGTCTATTGGAACAGCAACTAATGTTTACATTCTAGAATGATGCATGACTACTCTTTTTACTCTTTAGACCCATTTAGGCCAAGAACTCTCTTCGCTTAGGGCTAAGAGAGCTTTCACACTGGCACAATCCTGGATCAGTCCAAAGTGGGCTAACCCAAACTTTAGCAGGGCAGGGTTAGCCCTGAAAATCAACTAAACCCAGAGCTAAAAACTGCTAGTGTGAAATGGGGCTAAAAGACAAGAATAGGCATGGAACATTCTAAAATGTTCAACAGACATGTAACTCAGGGCTAGTAGAAGTGCAGTGTGAATTATATAGGCCTGAGCTTACCTTAACCCTGGTTTAACAATATGTGTGTGAAAGGGGGCTAAGTTAACCCTTAGACCAGGTTTAAGGATAGCCTAGTGCTAGGGATATGCATTGTGAACTGTGACCTTTCTAGGTTTCAACTATGTTTTTCACACTGACAGGGTGGCTGTGGCTTAGGAAGTAGAACAGGTCGTCCACATATTGGTGATCAGAATTAGCAGTTCCATCCAACCTCTCCCTGTCCACATGTCCAAGTGTCTTTTGACGTAGGCCCTGTAGACATGATCAGAGGCCTGAACTATGTGCACCATACATTGGGATGCAGCGCTGTCACAGACAGCTGTCACCTGAAAGGCTACATGGTCAATGACAAAGAGATCCAATATTTGAACACACAGCGAGGCATAACATCAGCGCAACACCCAAGGTAGAGCTGTTACAAGGTTCAATATCTTCACTGTCTCCATTGAAAAGCAATGATTCACGCTGGTGCAAAGAGATTCTGTCGCTGATCATGCATAGAGTCTTTTGTGGAAAAAAAAGTCAAATCTTTTTCCTGCTGTTTGCACTATAGAAAAGGACAATAGGTTACAGAACCACTGGGAATAATCCTCTGTTGAAGGATAATTCCATGGCAATCTGGTGAGGAGGTATCTTGCTGCAGTGTTGTTACGCAGCCTGGGTAGACAGCTTGGGCTGATTAAAATAGAAGTGTATCTGTTCCATCAGACGTGCACAAGATGGATGACTGAAAAACAGGGCTGTAGAGACACAGATCCCTGCCAGTGACAGAGCTAAAATGCAACCAATTATGTGATCCTGCCGATAAGTTGCTGGTATCATGTGGGCTGGTTGGTGAATATAGATGAAGAAAAAAATGACAACTCAGCCCGCACACACTTTGGTGATGGAAAAAAAATCAGATGTAGATCATCTTTCTGCTTTCAAACCTGCTATTTTGCCTGATCAGAAATGCTTCAGTTAAGAGAGCTGTACAGTGGATTTATCCTGCAGTGGTGAGGGTTAAAGGAAAAACACATGTCCAATGTGCTGTATGTCATCATTCTGTCATGTGCAGCGCATTCCAGCAGTTATTTCTGACATGAAATCTTGTAATTTGCTTATTTTGAGGTACCCACATTCCCTAAACCTGTGCCATCTGTTTCTGCTCGGTTAATGGTTTCCTACACTTCCCAGAATGCCTTTCATCAACCCACAGAAGGCCAGATGTATGGACGTGTATGCAAAAAAAATGACGCGCATGCAACTTTCCACACAGAAACTGGTATAAAGCCATGACAATATTTATCCTTCAGCGTGTCCCTCGGTGACATTTAAATTTGGATGCTGTCCCTCAACAAAGTTTTATATAATAACATTTATAGATGACAGTTAGGACAGAACAAAACACAGTTTATGTACAAACAAGGTTAAATATGGGTGTGTCAGCATCTATTTCTGGACAGCGCTGAGAGTCAGCAGGCTTGTGCAACTGTGCATAAAAAGATTTTTAGGCTACACTGACACACATTAATGCAGAAATCTGACCCATCCAGCGGTGGGAAAGACGTGCAGGAGTGTAGGAGGAGGGAGTGGTGGTGATGGCTAGTGATGTGGCTGTAGAAAAGGTTCTCTGCTTCCTTGCTGATGGATTTATAACAGTATGATTGGTGACTGTTGGTGGCTCTGGATGGAAGCGCTGATCTGTGATCTAAGGAACTGACGCCAAACTCTGGATTGCAGTGAACGTTTCTGCTTTCAAACAGTGTGTGCTGCACTGGTTACACTTGGCAAGTGTGTCCTTGGAATCATAATCTTGAGATCTTGAGCATCGTTTCAGGATATTTAGTTGGAAAGTTTATCCTTGAAAGTAAGTCTATGCAGTAGGATTCTCATTTGCTGGACAAAATAATAGGCGCCCCAAAGCTACTCTAAATATATCATGTCTAAATCCTATCTGTGGGGCTTTCAAGATCAACTGAACTGTGATAGAACTATTTTATCCTGAGAACTCATTTTTACAAAGAATCACATGGCTCTATTTGCTGAATTATACTTTTCACTTAGCGCCATCATCAGGTCAACATTTCAATTAGTCAAATACTTGTTTATGTGTTTATTTTTATGACCAAATACCTGCAAAACTAATGACATTCCCACCAGCCAACAGTACTTTGGGTTTCATGCTGATTATCAAATGTAAACACGCTTAGACATTAAACTAAGATGCTGAAAATGGTGGACATTATAACTTGTTAGCATGCTGGTGTTCACACTTAGCTCAAAGCACCGCAATGCTTATGGGCAGCCCCTGTAGATGAGTGTTAGCACCTGTCTTGGTCTCGAGACCAGTCTCAAGACCACTTTTTGAAGGTCTCAGTCTCGTATCGGAATCGACTCCATTTTTACTCAGTTATGTTTCCGTCTCAGACAAAGAGGACTAAACTGAGTTTATCTGCAAAACAGCGTCTAAAAGAAGACACACAGCAGTAATGCAAAGCTTACTGAAACAGTGAGAACCTCATCAAACTTTTATTGGAAGTATAAAGAAACGAGCAAACCTAGCTAGCTAATGCTAATGCGGTCTGCCTCTGTACCAAAACTCTTCAGAAATTTCTTCACTCTTCACCCAAAGAGATTTAGTGAATCTTAGCCATACCTTTTAGCTACCACATACTTTATGTTTCAGGGCATTAACATTAGTTTCAGCTGCTTGCCTTGCTAATTTAGTTAATGAATAAACTATTGAGGAATAGCTAATGCAACGTTGACTTTGAAAGAGAGGGATCAGGGCATGAAAGAGACGCACCAGGATGTAAACCCACGTGTATGAGTTACACCAGACTTTTGATGAAGTATAAAGAGCGAGGAAGTTCGCATTTGGAGGAAGTGGGGTGGATGGATGGCTCAGGGTTTTCCCCCAAGAGACTGGGGTTTGTGTCTCATGTGAAACCAAAACGGTGTTAAAAGTTGTAAGGTACATAATGTTACGTGTGTTACGTGACTTTCCTCTTTGCTCTCAGATCATTATTATTACTATTATTGTAACCCCACATCCAAACCCTCCTAACCCTACCCAAGTAGTTTTGTTTCCTAAATCTACTCAAGTATTTTTGTGCGGATCTACTCAAACTGCGCCTGTTTCAAAATGTTAACCACATGTTTGGAAGGCTTTCTGGGAGGTGTTAGAAGCTGACAAGCTGGGATGAAAACAGGTTGGATGCTCACAGCATTTTATAGCACCGCAAATGGCTTAATACTGGAGTGAACGGACCGCCTGATGAGCCTCCTGCAGACACTAAAGGGTACCTTGTGGAACCTTATGTAACACAGAATGTGACCAAATGAGCAGGGATAGGAAAAGGTTGGACAGCACTTGGTCTTGAAATGATTTCAACCCCCCGAAGTCTTGATCCTATCTCAGTCTCGATACACTTGTGTATCTTGGTTATGTCTTGGTCTCAGTTTAGGCGGTCTTGACTACAACACTGCTTTAATGTCATGTTAATAACTCACTCAGACAAAAAATACTCATTATTTGCAGCAAAAAAAAAACCCACCTAAAATGGATGGAGCCTCTCAAAGTCCTCACAAGATAGGATAGAAATGAGTATCTGTGTTTCTCTCATGGTAAAACTTGGTGTGCCAGGTTTCTCTGCTGTCTTTGTTCCATTCAGAGGCTGAAAATGAGATTTTTGCTCAAAGCTAATGAGCTGCCTTTATGGGCTCATTTTCTGCTTTTCTCTCCCACTCTTTATTCTCCCCGTTCACACTCTTGTTCTTTCAAATCTGCTTTTCAGCTCGTCCGCGTGCAACCCCCTTTTTACATACATGCGGTCTTTTCTCTTTTTTCCTCCTTGCCAGCATCTCATTCATCCAGCTCCTCTCTGGGGTGTGGCCTGTACGATTAAAGGTTTTGTGGGAGAGCCGAGTCCCAGCGAGGGCTGCTCCGAGCCAGATCAGCCCCCTCTGGAGCCACAGCTGGCCTCGGGGACTAAATATAGCGAGAGAGAGCTTAGGCCTTGGCAATCTGGAGAGAAAACAGAGGGTGAAACAGACACCGAGAGGCAAGAAAGTAAGATCGATTTTGATAAAACTGCAAAGGCTTGTTGCACAGCGAGGGAGAAGCAACAAATATAATAAAGACTGTGAGGAGAGAGCATGAGAGCATAACAGAGCATGTTTTACAATCCTAACCTCCACAGCGGACTGAGCTGATTTAAGGCGCACCGCTGTGAATAGCACAACGCTGAGCTATCTATCTGCACTCTGGCCTAAAGGCTGAAACGGCTCAGTAGATCACAGCAGCAACAACACTGTGGTCAGTAACCTCAGCGTGAAGCTACAGCTACGGAGCCTCTGTGGCACCAGGAGCACATTTAATTGCATTGTATTTACATTCCAGGTGATGTTTTTCCAAAGCATACTAGTCGTTTAGCTTGATAAATGTTTTCTTCCTCTCCTCTGGTTAGGCATAAGTTTCAGTTAATGTCAATACAGTGTGAAAATGACCTTCCAGAGACTTGGAATTTGCTCAAGACGTGACATCCATTAAGTGCCGTTTAACGTAATCATTGTGTTCTAATGTGTATCATTGTGCTCAAGTGTTGGTTGAACACCTCACCTCACCTTATCTTTTTCCAGTGATTTCAACTGCATCATCTCTCCATTACTGCTCTATCTGACAAACAAGACTGTGAGATGTGGTTGAAAGTCTGGACAAAACTGGCAAGTGGAACCTTGGGTTGAGACCGCCTTGTCAAACATGTTTGATGCAGGAGATGGCCGAGCATTAGGTCCATATTTTCTTATTGTGAGTCTTCTGGACTTTAGAGTTTAGACATCAAAGCTTGTCAGTGAGAGAAGGAGGAAGACCGATCTTGAGGCGTTCATTAGCCACAAACTTTTAGACCCAGGAACTACTTTTCAGGGAACTAAAAGGTTTCTTCAGTCTGGTGTTGTCTGTGTTTCTGCTGTGGTCAAAAGAGTCATGAAGATTAAACAAATTAGCCCGCTGATGTATGAATCACTTAACTTACAGGAGATTTTCATGTACGCTGTAGCATTATGGGTTTCAGATTCCTGACGGGTTTTTTCCCTCAGCATCAAAGCACGATAAGGCCTGGACAGTCCCTCTGTCATATGCTTTCTTTTGCAACTCCATGCTGATGTGTCGAAACACAACTAACAAAAAACAAGCTGGTTTGCAGCTGCAGACTTTTAAAAATGGTGGCTGAAATAAAATGGTGTGAGAACTTAAATAGTGAAAAGTTAATGCAGTGGAAAGTTCCTCCAAAGGTTCCTCGTCCCTGGGGAAAGTTCCTGCAGTGGAAACGCGACTATTGATCTACTTGGTTCATATTATCAAAGACCCAACCCTGGGTCCAGATTCCATTGCACTCTCAGGTCTGTATATCTATTACCTACGTGAATGCAAACAGACTTTGACTCAACTCTGGTCATCTGTGCATCACTATCAGAAAAATTATTAGTATTTGTTTTTTGGAGGCAATTGGTGGAGCATTATGTTATTGTCAGTATTTTGGGTCTGTTCAGGTCCACCATATTTTGGATTTGGTCTCATTAACTATCATCTCAAGTGTCTTTTTTTTTGTGAATTAATTTGTAGTCTTCAGATTGTGGTAGATTTCCCATGGATCTGTTTCACAGTTTTGACTAGCCTGGCATCGCCTGACCAATTTCCAAATGTGACTAAGTCTGGAACTTGTCAGTTCATTTTTAATTTCCAAGGGTGTTATCATTGCGTGCAGACCAAAATGTCTCTGGACACAGTGGGATAGATCTACAACCAATCAGAGCAATGAAACATGTGACCTGCGTGGACACAAAGTGGAGGCCGCCTCATTGCAATATTTGTCATGTTACAGCTAAACACTGCACTAACTGTTTCTGAAATAGAGAGAAATAGCCATTGTAGAAATATATGTGATCAGCACTGCCTAGTTTTACAGTTTGATCTGAGTTTCATGAGCCTGAGGTGTTGTGCCAGATGGATCTGCTGACTGGGCACAACTGGATAGTGAAAAAAGCTTAAGAGATAAATATGTTTCAGTTACACTAGTGATCATTAAGGTACAGTGTATATGGTATATCCTGCAGTGGACAAGGTCAGCAGTGCAGTAGTCAAAGATAACAGCAACACATGTTGAGCTGCTGCTTGACCAACACAGACAAAGGAGGGACGGACTAAAAATACACTTCCTGTCCCAAGGTCATAAAGCTGCAAATATCTCCAGTGTTTTGAGGTCTTATAAAAGCAGTCCACCTCATGCTGAAGAAAGCTATGAGGCAAGCAAGTTATTAATTTCAGCCTGACGAAATAAAGCTTCACTGATGAAATTCTCTCATGCCAAAGACATCAAAGAGAGGCGGTAGAAACCAGATTGAGCCCGGCCTTCAGTTTAGATTACACCACAGCCTCAGCAGGAGCGGTGGGAGCTAACTTCCTGTGTCAGCTCTATTTGTGCTTTGTCGCACGTGCGACTGATGCTGCTGAGGCATAAAATGGAGAAGGAAGCTGCAGGTTCCACCAATCGAACATGTGCGGGGGGAAAAAAAAAAAGTCCATGTGGTGATGGTGCTGACAGGAAGAGAAATGGGATTGATTTTGCACTAACAGCTCAGCAGCCGGGCTCACTTTAGAAGAGGAGGGACTTAACAATTGGCTACTAAACGTCTGCACAAACCGTCAATGGAGATCGAGCGGCCGGCTGTGCTGCCGCTGGACCGGGAGATGGTTTGACCTGCAGCACAAACTCTCGCCGCGTTTCTCACCGACGTCGATCAATTACGCCTGTTACTCTTGCAGATATATATAGAAAAGCAGCGGAGGGTGAAACCACCTAAGCTCACTTCCACCACCTTTAAAGGGTCAAATCACCCAGATTACAAAAATTCTCGCTCCCTTGTTCCAAAGTTTTATGAAATGACCCTTTAACAGTTTGGAGTTACACCAACTTTTCAGGCAGATATGTGAATTAGAACATTAAATTTCAAGAAAATTAAGTACCACTTTATTTGAAGGGGTGTGCATACCTGTCATGAATATAAAGGAATATTTCTGATTGTTTATGACTGTTGGTCCATCATTTATGTCATTTTTAATCAGGCTGTTTCAAGCTTTTTGGGGGCCTTACGCAAAATGTTGTTTGTGGGCCACTATTTTGTGAAACTATGCTGAGGGAATCCCAAATCCTCTAGGATGGTATGGGACATGCATTTAAAATTTGAATGCATCTAGTGGGCTTTAAGAGAAAAAGAGGCTAGAACTGAACACTAGCAATTTAACCTACAGAAAATGCTAATAAATAGGAAACACTGGGGCTTCCTCACTTCAAGAAATGCTTGAAAACTTACAGGATTTACAGAATCTGCATTGCAACATCTGAGTTAGGCTAATCAAGTGTGTATCTTTCAGCGTTTTAGAGCAAATTCCTCTTCCATATTTCCTGGATGAGCTACGATCGAAGGGCACTACAGTCACATGCAGGTTTGTTGCTAAGACAAAATACCGGTACATACACAGCAGAATTATGGAGCTTGTGTTAAGTACCAGGAATGTGCGCTTGCACGTGTTTGATTTGACATCACAGTGTGTTGCCAGATGTCGCATCGCACCGTGAAAAAGGTGGACCACCGGAACAAAGATCCCCACTTGACTCGTCTGACTCAGGCTGCAGGAGCTTTCACATGAACAAGGACTGTGCATTTGGTCCTCCATCTTTTACGCCGGAGTCACACTACAAACGTATCGCTTCAAGGCAAGTACAGAAGGAATAATTACAGCGTATGTATGTATAATGTATGAGCGTTATATCCAAATCAACCTTTAAAGTTTCCACACTGTAGAACAGTGACACAAGTACATTTTGTATTAGCAAGTTCAAATACGTCATCATATTGAGTGAAATACTCTGTCCTAAGATGCCGTGTTTTTGCATAAAACATTCTAGATGTCTCATCATGACTTTTTATACTTTTCTCTGATTTCATCTTAACATATTTGGTGTCTAGAATTTTGCCTGGAATGTAAAATTTAAAAAATACTCTTGTAAGTAGGCTATATGTATTAATGTGTCTACCATCAGATTTATAGCCATGCTGTTTACATTGATGTAGCTGTGTGTAGGTGTATTCAGACATTGTGGGTCTAATATACGCCTCTTTCATGTAACATTAAATGCAGTATTTGAGCTTTAAATGGTTATTATGTCTCACAGCAAAATTTGTGCTATTTTCATATTTTTATGCTGTTATTCTTTATTTCATATTTAATACTGAGCTATGCAGTGTGCAAGGTAACGAGCAGCTATAAAGTCCGTCACTGGGGGGACAAATCAGACTGGGTTTGTTCCTCCAGGTGAGTATGTGGCTGTTAAATGTCAATATCAATGTATATAGCTGAGAGACACAGTAACTACATTGACATCCAGAGTGATTAACTATTTGCACTGATCATCTGTATCAGTGTCTGTGTAATTTGTATCAGAAGTATTTGATCCTGGTCAAGGTTAGACTGTTAGAATTGTCATTTTCCAGTTAATGGTTGTTGAGCAGAGCTAATCGAGTTTCCTTTGATTGTAATTTTCTTTTAGACTGAACAGTTTTACTCAGACTGGGCTTGTATCCCACAGATCCCCCAAGTGCTTGTAAGCAATAAAGAACCCGTCATCGAATCAACATCAGAGCTGTCTGTGTGTCTTTGTTGCTTTCAACTAGTTCACTGTCAGCTGCTAGTCCACCAACGTTCATCAAAGCACAATGAAGAGACTGTTGGCGGTCACCACTATTAGTGATATAAGAGAGATTCGGCGTAGGTGTTATAAACTGTGTAAATCCATTAGCAGGGCTGCTTTATGATGATACTGCATTTTATAGACACGCTCTCTGATGGGAATCTGCCATTATACAAGCCAAATATCGCTCTCTGTCCAAAGCAACCAAACCCCACAAGTGAATTCAGTAATTTTACCCTGCAGCACACAGGAGTTGCTGGTCTACCGCTGGCTTGATTTGTTAATTTGTTTGTGTTATTGTGTTACTTCAGTGAACCAGAACTATCCTTTTCAAACACCTATTAGTCACACAATAACACACACAAACTAACGGATCGAGGCAGCGGTGGACAAGCAACTCCTGCGCCCTGTGTAGTAAAATTACTGATTTTGTCTGTGGAGTTTGGTTGGTTTGGAGAGAGTGATATTTTGCTTATATAACTGCAGTTTCCAATCAGAAAAGGCTATCTGAAGACAAACTAAAGTGGTGAAAATGTCAACTAAATGTTGCTGACCCTGTCCACAGCAGTATATTGCTTAGCTTCCCTGATGGTGCTCCTCACTGCTTCTCCAAAGTGGGGGTATGCCAAATGCCATCTACTGTAGGTGATACACTGACTCCATAAGTACCTCATACAACCCCACTTCAATAATCCGAACTATCCCTTTAAACAAACAATGCACACATCATTTGTTTGGTTTTTGGTGTTCTTTTCTTATGCAAGTAGCTACAAATGTAAAATGAGTCAAATTGGAGCAACTGTTACAGACAAAAAGAGCCAGAAACGCAACCAAAGACAAAAACGTCTGATTTTGAACTCGAGGAAAAAGCTGCCATTATTCAGGAGAAAAATGGACTGGAATTTATGCATGAGGGTTTGCAACAGATGGACACCAAACAAGAGCACAGAGCAATGAAACAAGCTCTTAATTTAGCAATGAAACCAACTGTTAATGTTTTCTCTCTCTGCTTTGCATCATGGGGGGAGGACGGCTTCTGTCCAGCATGAAAGAAAAGACAGATGACACCGAAAAAGAAACTATCTGTTTGATGACAAAAATTCCAAACTGTTCCTTTAAGTTTGCCCACGTTTACTTCCTTCATCAGTGTTTACTGTATTTATGAGTTTCTATCGGAGAGGACTGGACCATAAATGCACATGCACAGGAAAAAAGAAGAAACAAAGTGAAGAGACAATGACAGATTGATTGGACAGAAATGACAGGACGGCTCTGGTGGAACGCCGCGGCCTCTCTCATCCTCCAATCACGTCCGGGCGGCTTTGAAGTGCGAACAAGTTGGCCACTCGGAGGGCTGTAATTATAAAAGCCTTAATCAGCAGGGAGCAGAGGGGAAGTGTGTGTGTGTGTGTGTGTGTGTGTGTGTCCGCACACTTTAACTGAGATACTGCTGCTCTCTGTCTGCTGAGACCTACACACACACACTTGCAGAAATGAATGTGTGTGTGTGTGTGTGTGTGTGTGTGGTTTAGGATGGAGTGTGTGTGTCTGTGCACATTGAAAATGGGTTTAAAATGAGTGCATATGGTTTGGGATGATATATGAGTGCGTGTGTAGTTGAAAATAGATTTTAAGTGTGTGTGTGTGCCTGTGCACAGTTGAAAATGGATATGCAATGAGTGTGTGTGCCTATGGATAATATGTGTGTGTGCGTATAGCAGTGTGTATGTGCACCTAAATGACTTTGCACAGCTGAAAATAGTTATATGGATGATAATGACATTGCATGACTGTGTGTATAGGCTGCTGTGAGTGTGTGTGTGTGTGTGGTTGAAAATAGCCTTAAAGTGTGTGTGTATGTCCTCAGATTGTGGGTATGTGTGTGTGTGTGGGTGCTCCAGTTAAAGTGGTCTGGAGTGTACGTACATGTGTATACAGTGATAAATAGGTTCAGAGTGAGCGTGCATGTCTTGAGATGGTGTGTTTAAGTGTCTGTTTGTGTGTGCACGGCCAACAATACACTTTAAAAAAATCAAACAAGAATTTAGTGGAATCAATGAGTCTCTTCAAATGAATTTAACGTAAATGTTTTGATAACATAAGAGTTTTATTTATCAAAGTTAATTAAACTTAAATTTTGTAGTATTTATTTTTAAAACTTAAAAACACAAGTGCTTCTAACTTGAAAATGATGAGGACTTTTCACTTGAAATGATGAGTTCAATGTACTCTACAGAGTTCAATCTACTCATTAAATTAAGTTCATGATCAGCATATTAAAAGATTTCCCAGCATGCATTGTTTCAGAGCTAAAACTCCCCTGAGACCCTTCTTTTTTATAGTTAGAAATAACACATATAACATATATAATGAAAAGTGTCTGTCTCTACACTGTAAAAAAAAGTTTCAAAAACTGTTTTCACTATTTTTTTTAATTTTAAATCAAACTCAAACTGATGAGACTGAAATCTAAACTATAAAACTTTCCCAGCCTATAATCATTTGTTGACATGATTTATTTTACTTCTTCTTCAAAAAAAAAGAAAAGTTGAACCTTTAAGTTCTGCAAACAGAAAATAAGGGTTAATATTTAATATTTTCATTTGCAACCAATTACTATTAATTACAATTTTCAAGCTCCTAAATATGAAAAATCTGGTTCATTGAATTGAACAATTTTTGAAAGACAGAATCTGGGGCTTTCTAAAACTTTAAAGAAAAAGATTATAGGTTGGAAAAACTTGTTTTAGTTTATTTTAAAACACAAGTGCTTGACTTTGATTTTAATCTCTAAAGATTTGTGAAACAATTTGCCTTGAAATAATGAATTTTCTCAACTGTTTATTTGCAGTGTAACACACTTTAAGATAAGTCATGATTAACATGTTTTCTCAAATACAACTTAATTAAAAAGTTTATTTGACTAGAAAAGTTAATTTGTATTGAATCATCACAAAATTGCGTCAACTTGTCTTTTCTGATTCAGTCAACTTAAAACTTTGGATGCTGACTTTTTAAAATTAAAACCAGTTGTTTATTTTTACAGTGTAGGTATAATATATTGATGATACAGGAAGCAGGCACAGCCAGTAGGAGTATATCAGTGTGTGTTTGTACTGGTGTGTGTCCATGCATTTTCGTGTGTGTGTGTGTATGTGTGTGTGTGTGTGTGTGTAGCCATGAACACACTGCATTACAAAGATAACAAGATGAGTCTCTTTATTTCCAGTCTCCCTCATTACTTTTCAATTGTTTCCCGACAGGTAAAAAAAAAGATTGCTGATATACTCAACAGTGTGTGTGTCTATATGTGTGTGTGTGTGTGTGTGTGAGCAATACGGACACATCAGGAGCGTAATTCGTTTAATAGGTTGTTTATCGTGCGGTGTTCCCCCTCGCATGCAGGAGTGCATGTTGTCATTTTCTTCTTCATTAGTTTCTTTCGAGGCCGGCACTTCCTCGGCAGCGCGCCGCCACTTTGCTTTCATCTCCGCTTACATTTAGGGAAATCAATTCCTCATTACGCCTCCAAATGAAATGAACCTATTACCTTTTTGGCTTCCTTCTCCGTTCCCCCTTCATTATGCTCGGAATTCCTCTCCCCTCACACACCGCTGATGAGATGGGTGTTGTCTTTATTAACTGATCTGCAGTCCGTTTGTGTGGAGTGTAAAAGTTGAGGAGTTACTTCGGCTCGGTCATGATGCATCAGTGGGATTATATGAGGAGTTCTTAACACCTTCTGACTGTTAGCCTGGTTCCAGACCTTTGAATCACTGTCCATATCTCTGATTCATTCAGTGAGTCACATGGAGCTGCTGCTGTGCATTGACGGCTGTTTCAGACAGTCAGAAAGTCAACAAACCAGGCCTTGTAAGGGAGACGAAAAATGGTGACGTCATCTTCCTACATACATGAGAAATAGGGATGGAAAAAATGGCCACATCTGCATGAAAAAATCTTAAACTCGAAGACTCAAAGCTTCTGTGTCATGTGAAAATAATGTTGGTTGGACCGATATACCACACAAAAAAAATGTGTGCTATTTTCAATCTGAACGCTGGCCTGTGAGAGCAGATTTAGTCTCCACTGATACTCAAGACTTATGATACGACATTTATTTCACCCGTTCTTGACAACTGGGACAAATCATGTACTACCAAAAAAATTAAAAAAGAAAACCTTTCAAAATTATTAACGCCAGAAAACACCCAGACAAGAATTCACAACTTCAAACAATTTAAAAATGTGTTAAAAGCCTTCAAAATCTAAAACGATTGATACCTGCTGATAACAGGTATGAAAATGTGCTATTATAGTCAACTTTGTTTTAAAATATATTTTTTTATGAAAATGTTGGCCCTTTAAAGTTTCTGGTCAACTCCATCAGATCTTTATAAAAACATGATTTAATCAGGCATAAAAAGGGTTAGCTATACCCTAAGAACCCCTGTCTCACCTCCTTTCTATTTTTAGACAAATTAATTCAATAACATTGCTATCAGATGTGTCTCAACCATAACATGTCAACTCTGTAGTCCTAAATCAAAGCTAAATAAGAATTATGGTTTAAAAATGTGTATTTTGATTAGCATTAAGAGACTCTGAGACACTTTAAAAAATAAAATGCCCGCTCACGCTGTGAAATGAAAAAATGTCAACTCCACAAGACGTCAACTCTGTCAGATTTTCCATCTGACGGAGCTGACATTTACTTTTAATAAAAAATGTGATCACCAGGAGGTTGACCTGTTACAAGGTTTAATAGCCGAGAGTTTGATCTTTTAAAATATATTTTCCAGCATAACTGAAGAGTAAAAATCAAAAAACCCTCAAAGTAAAGTTTTGTCTCAGTTCTAAAGAATGAGTGATTTACTAAATAATAAAGCAGCAGCAATTACTTTTGCAGTCAGTTAATGAGATGCAAGAGGTTCAAACACTGGATGAGCCCCTATTTCGTCACAGCCTGGCTCAAGGCTGAACAAAAAGGGGGGTGCACACGACTTTTAACTGAAAATATGTGTACTTTACACGACTATAAGGGAAATTTAGACAAGACAGACAGACTAAAAGCAGCAAAACCAAACAGGGTGGAAGCCAGGGAAGAGCAGAAGACTGACTGACTGCTCCCAGCTTCTAGAATCTTTCTAGGTGAACTGAATCTCCCTGATGACTTAGATTAAGTCTTAAGTCTACAAAATGTCCAAAAAATGACTATCACAACCGACAAAAACCCTAGGAACACTCTGAAGATTCTTTACTTCTTAACAACCTTCTAATCTGAAGAGCCATAATCAGAATCTAGCTGCTCATCTTATGTCACACTTTTAATGTGTCTTCAAAATGTTAATGAATGAGATCATCAAATAAAAAAAAAAGTCATATTTGATCATTTAAATCCCTGCCACTGCTAAGCCTTTTAATGTATTCAAACCTGTTCCTGTATAACCTCTGTATCCTCTCTTGGTCTCACATTCCTGGCAAATATGCTAATTTAATGCATGCGCAGGAAATGATGCATGCTGGATGTAAAAGAGAAGCACTAATGAGTTGGATCATTATCAAGCTTATAGCTGTATTTTTTGACCTGCTTGGTTAAACTTGAGAAAGACTGGCCTTTATAACTGCCCTTTATATTTGGCCTTTATGTCTCTCAAATGAAACACAGGATGCTCAGTTTTTTTTGTTTTTTTTGTTCTTGGCTTGTAGTTGTACAAATGAGTCTCTGTGCTTTCCATTAGGCGATCAATGTGCAACATTATCAACCTCCAAAAGTCACACAAAAAGAGTCGATTCAAAAAGAAAAGTTTAGCCGGATGTTTGTTGCTTTAGGGAATCGTTTTTCACTTTCTTGTCAAGACTTAGATGAAAATATTGACACCATTCTCTCGCCCTCTGGATTAGCTATTCTAGGTAACTTCATAGTGATCTACATGTGGTGCAACCTGCCAGCTAACTGAACTGAATAAATATAATAGCATATGACTGAAAACCTTCCCGTTCTCACTGCTAATGCATCAAAAAAAAGCAGGTTGGTCAGTTCCCCTATGCTTCAGACTGTGACAATGTTGGTGTCCCTCTAGCGTCATTTCTGGATGCACCCCTCTAGTGTTATATTTTGATGTGCCGTCGAAGTACGGTGATGTAGTACAAAGAGTGACAAAGTCTGTGTATAGAGGAGGTGAGGTGGGTTGGTCAAACTAAGACCACTTCCACCCAGCGGACCTGGTTTTAGTGTCCTGTGTGATAGTCAGCGCTTTGTAACTTAGGTAACATGCAATTTACATAGCGAACTTAATTTATATGTCTCATCTCCCATGCAATAGTCATTGTTGGCTTCTTTGTAACTTACATAACGTTTGCAAGTTGCATAACGTTACGTGTCCCATGTAGTAGTCAATGTTGGCTTCTTTTTAACTCATGTAATGTGTTAAAGTTACACAGCTTACATAAATTACGTGTCTCATGTCCCCTGTAATAGTCAACGCTGAACCACTCTCATGTCTGTACATTAAATATTAAGCTACAGCCACCAGCCTGTTAGCTCAGCTAAACATAAATGTTGGAAATAGGGAGAAACAGCTAGCCTGTTTGTAAAAAACACAAATCTGTGAACAGAATTAACGAGATATAACGTGTTTCCTGGTAAAATTCAGTGGTACTGGTGGACGGATTTTTTGTGCAGATGCTTTTAGCACCCAGGTGTCAACAGCCAACAATACTATTTGCTCCAGGGGTGTAAATAGACAATTTCTGGGTAGACTTTTTTTTTTATCTACCCAGATATTACATTTATTATTCCTAACTTGACCGCAAAGCCTTGTATGTGCAAAACTGATGCTAGGGCATCCAGGGCCACTGACCAAACTGCCATCGTTGACAAACTGGGAGTTGGAACGTGTTATTTGTCTTAAATTTATTCACTTTCTTTCAGTTAGATTAGATAGATTAATTCCACTCTCAACTCTACTCTTAAACAATAAATGTTAAGCTAAAGCCAGCAGGCTGTTAGCTTAGTTTAACATAAATACTGGAAACAGGGAGAAAACAACTACCCTGTTCATAAAAAGACAAAATTATGTACCAAATAAACAAGATATAAAGTGTTAACTAGTAAAATTCAGTGGTTCTGGTGGATGGATTTTTTAGGTAGATGCTATTAGCTATCAGCTGTGAATAGCCAAAAATACTATTTGCACCTGGGATGAAAATAACAAATGTGGCTTTTTACACAGCAATACTATTTGCACCCATTTGGACCTGCATGGCAGAGACAAACCATGATCTTTCCCTAAACCTGACCAAACTGAAAATAATAATAATTTTGTCCTGTGTTTCACCTATTTATCCACCACAACCTCCTCTCTATAGAGACTTTGTTGCTCTTTACATCTAAACTCGAAGGGCGTGTGTAAATAGTCAAATTGCTGCCGTGTGCAAATAGACTTTGCGACTTTGAGATTTTGATGTTGTTGTTTCCTGTATGTTAAACTAAGCTAATTGCCTGTTGGTTCCAGCTTCATATTAGACACAGACATGAAAGTGGTCTTAATTTTCTAATCTAACTATTGGCAACAGAGAATAATTGTATTTCCCAAAAGCTACTGCTTTTAAAAAAACACTAAAAATCAAACAATGCATTTCCAATGACACTCCCTGCCTCTGAACATTGTGTACGTCCCGATTCATCAGCACCCAGCCAAAATAGATGAGCTAACAACTTCAGCACAGCATCCGCCCGCTACTATTCTCACGCCTTTTTCTGTGGTGCCTCACAGCGCCACACTTTCACACATGGAGACAAACACAAAGCATGGTGGAGGACGTGTGAACCCAGTACCATGCGTCCGTCTCTTTTGTTTAATCTTCTGTTTCCCTCCGAGGCCCACACAGAAACAGGAAGACAGATTCCCGGACACGCCAGCCTTCATTTGTTTACAGCTGCTCGCTGTCCTGAGCTGGGGACACGCGCTGACGGCACGGCGGCCAAAACCTGCGACAAATGCGTCTGTCTCCATGCGAGCACTGAGCCGTTACAGCTAATTCAGCAGACTGTGTTATTTTATCTTTTATAGAGCAACTTACAGGAAATGCAAAGAGCTAATTTGGAAGAACATAGCATTAGACTGAGTGAGAGATAAATGAAGGATAGACGCACTGAGTCATGTGTATGTGTCGTGTGTATGTCTGTCTGTCTGTCTGGCCTTCTCTCTCAGTGCACTCAGATGCCTTTAATGCTGCCTACTCTTCCAACTCTGCACTTACGCACCGCTAAATTATAGTGTGTGTGTTTTTTCGAGGACTGCGAGTTCTCTTAAAATAGACAGCAGGGGAAATTATGGCCCTTTGTGCCCATGTGTTAGTGTGAGTGTGTGTGTGTGTGTGTGTGTGTGTGTGTGTGTGAGTGACCGAGCATGATTCAATGAGCTGCTGGACCCTGAGAGACACAGAGCAGGGTTACGTAGCAGCATCTTCGGTGTCTTTGTTGTCTGCCGGTCAGATCTACAGCTGACCGCGGCCATGAGTTGGCAGGAGGATGTGTGGGAAATCGATTCAGGATGGCAGCGAGATTGAAAACATGTGTCCAAGTCATCACAATTCACAATCTCAGAGGAAAGATAAAGAGATGCACTGAGAAACAGACAGTCAGCACGCACACTTTACATTCTCAAATAAAAGCCAGTATAAATAGTGGAGATTGTCAAACAATAGCAGGCGATGTGTCCTGCAAATAAATAAATAAAGGCTGGTCTCTAATAAAGGCCTAGTAAATTTGAAAAAGGGTCTTCACGGGGTACATTCAGCATAATGTGCATTTCCACCACACCAAAAATACTACCTTAAATACACTGTTTCCATTTATCAAAGTATGTTTTGTAGGAAATTGAACAGATTTTACACATTACAGTAAAAGTTGACGGTTCAGGGGTACTACTACGAAGTTGTACGAAGCATTTGTATGAGCTGTTTGAAGTCTGATGCCCTCTAGTGATGTCACTGGACTCAGCATTAGTCGGGGCCTAAGACTACAAGTTTGAAAATGATGATGGGGTGGTGTTAAGACAGGAATATACTCCTAAATGGACACGTACACAGACACTTGAGGACACCACAAATGGCTGTTAGCTCTGTTTATACTTTTGGGAGTCCGCGTTCCACACATGCGCAGAAGATCGCCGTCTGTGGCGGCATAACAAGTTGGGGGTATGCAGATGTCAGCACAGAGCCTACAGGTACAGCCTCTGATGATGAAATTTACATCACGCAGACCATCATTCACTCACAAACACAAGAAGTATGATACCGCCAAAAGAAATGACCTTACCAGACACCTGGGCTGTGTTCGAAACCGCATACTTACCTACTACATACTTCCATACCCATACTATCCATACTCCATACTGCATACCCAATCAATCAGACAGTATGCAAAGCGTTTACACTACAGCATACTACATGATAACCCACAATGCATTGCGCTCCTACCCGAGCCGAAATCGACAGGCTGAAGCTGATTTCACTTTAGCTCTAAACTCTTTAAATATATCACTTTATCGAGATTTTTTTTAAAAATCAGGTGATAAAGTGGCCGTTTAGATCCCGAGTGTCGTTTATTTATCCAAATGCCACCCGTTTACAATTTCGTTCGGACGAATTCGGCGAAATTTAAGCTAGCCGCAGTGAGCAACGCACTTCCGGTTATTTTCACAAAATAAAACACCCCTTTCCCTTTCTCATACAAAAAACCATAGTGATAAATCAGTGCTTTTACTTTGAAAACAAGAAGCGAACCTACCCGCAACATATCTTGCTTGACACCACCGTTTGGACTGATCTCGTCCCATTAACGGAATTTGACCAGTCATGATGCCTTACCGGCGGAGAGTCTTGTCGGCTATGAGACGAAGATCGGCCCGCCGTCTTCGGTAGGCCTAAATCATGGTCGCTATCGACTTGGGCTTGTTGTCAGATGTAAGTTACTTGTAGGCCTATTTATTTTATTTTTTAAACTTTTTTAATCAATGTAAATCCAATGAGAAATCGCCAACATAACATACCTCCAAGCATAAAAATTGGAGGGAAAATTATATCTATAACCTTACTCATCCAACTGTTTTTTTTTTCCTGTCCTGTTTGCGGTGACGTCACGTCGCGTTGCATCTTGGGTAATTTGAGTGTGAGTAGTAAGCTCATGATGCATACTCAACATTTCTGGCGAATGCAGTATGCATCCGGGAACTTCTCGCATACTCAAAAATCGCATACTGCCAGTGTAGACACACTGCATACTCAAAGAGTTAGTATGAGTAGTAGGTAAGTATGTGGTTTCGAACACAGCCCTGCACTTCTCTCTCTCATCTCTGCTTAAGGCTATACACTCCACGCTACATTAGCCGCTACTAGCATAACACACTTGAATCCCCCACCAAACTGTTGATGGTCAAATTGCATTGTGGGTAATGTAGATGTCAAGTTTTGACATGAAAAGAAGAAGAAGAAAGCATGGAATAAAAAATATCTCAGGTTCTTCTGCATCAACTTTGATCCTTTTTTTAAAAAAACTGTCCATCATAAGTCTGATAGTTGAAAAATACGAGGCCTTTTCCCACCAAATCAGCTCTGGTTTTTGATTGGTTCTGTTCAAGATTCTTGGAATGCAACCAGACTGCGATTCCACCAGTTTTGAATGCAACCATTGTAATCAAGACTGCGTTAGCAACGGAGGGTGTTGCACAATGCAAAACGACCCGTAGAATATGACCTGTCTACCTCGGTTTGCACTTCAGCTCACGGAAAAAAACAATTTTTTTTGTTCCAGCTGGGAATCAACTTTTCGAGTTCTGAGCCAATTTATTTTTGGTTGAAATGCTCTAAATGTTTCTAAATTAGGTACACAAACCAGAACAGAGCTCCATGTTGGTGGAAAAGGGGTAATAGCCCCAAGGATCGCTATTTTAGTTAAATGAAAAGGGAGCAACTTCCAGGTCAACTTGCCGGCTAACCAAACTAGCTCCCTACCCATCTACACACACTGGTTTGGTTACATTTTGTGCAAGTTGCTTTGGTGGTGGTGAGTATGAAAATAGCAAGACACTCAGAACAGACTCAGACCCAGTTTGAAAAATACCACATTTTCCCATCTATTTCCCGCTAGAATAAAAGTGTTGAGTTTTATTGACAGGAGCTTGACAAAAATGGCAAAGTAGAACCAACATCAATGAAAGAAAACAATATTTCTCCCTAAAAATAGAGTGACAGAGTAGTGATTCTGACACAGCCATTGTTGTGCTGATGGAATTAGTGCTGTGGAAATGTATATTGTGCTGAATTTTAATAAGACAAAGGGGAAACATGGAGGAAGTGTTGAGTTTGCATTTCCAGCAGACAGCAGCCACAGCAAATTAAAAGAGGAGCAGATCAGAAAACAGGGAGACATCTGCCTGAAATACCATAAAATATACTTATAAAAACAGCATGTCTCTACTAAAACACCTATCCAGAACAGCCCTGTCCTGTTGAGGTAAAAATAAAGATATGTGGTGCATTCTTGTATCATCTTTAATTATTTCAACCAAACCTCATTTCCTTTTCTGGCTATTTTATCACCAACGCCACGTGGAAACCTTATGACTCCAAATTTAGTCAATTTTATATTTAAACCCAATTAAAGGATGATTCTGTTCTATGGGTTGAGAAAATTATACATGCTCGGGCTAATGAAACCCTTTCAAACCCCACTGGATAAACTCAAAAATGCATCGTGGTCATGAAGTAAACAGGCTGTTGACATGATGTGGGTTTAAACCAGACAGTGATGGTAAATAGAGACATCTTGTGCTTCTGCCACAATTTATTTATCGTCTTCATCGCCTCAGTTTTAGCTGTGTTTAAACCCCCACATGTGAAAATAGACTCCAACAAAGCTCTTCCACAGAAGTCACACTTCTGCTACGCCACCGTGTTGGGCGTACCCGAGCCAACCGGGACGTCGCTCGGCTCCCCTCACAGCCTCCCTCCCCATCACCATGGCAACCCCATCCCACCTGCAAAGCGAGCTGATAGTAGGAGGAAAGTGTAAAAGCTTTGTGTATTTGTTGTCCCCCCTCCTCCGCCACCCCCTTCTATCATTCTTTGTTCCTCTTTCTACCTGACGCTCCCTTCATCCCTCCTCTGCCTCTATCAGCAGGTAACAGATGCCCGGCCCGTCTTCATAAATATCTCCTAATCACCGTCTCTGGTGATTCATGAAGCACACAGACGGATAACCTTCGGGTACATATACAATTCTCCCACATACAGCCCAAGCAGAGGACAGATGGGCCTTCGCAGGCGGAGAGTGACAGATTACTTTGAGGTTCTCTTGGGCTGCCTGCTGAAAGCACCTGGGCTACAAAATGAGGGACCACAGGAGAGGCGAGGATGAGAAAAAAGGGAGGAAAAAAAGGATTGGGATCAAAGTGGGGAAGGGAAGAAAGGACAGGGAAAAGCCAGAGGCGAGCAGAGAGGAGATGTGAGGAGAAAGTAATAACAGTTTCACACAAAAACCCTTTGGTACGGAGTACTGAATACACATTCATACCAGTTTTTGTCCATTCAAACCAGACTAGAGTATTAGTCATAGGTAAATACCTCCATTCATTCAGACCTTTGTCTGCATCTGCTTCCAAAACACATCACTGTTGAGTGAATATTCCAAATCTATCGTTTGTGTCATGCAGACTTCATACAGTAGTTGGCTCTGAAAAGGTTACCTTTACACTGGACCAAAAACCCACAAACACTTACTAACATCTGGCTTTTGTCTTCAGTGGTAAAGGATACAATCAGCATTCACTCCTGGATCAAATGACTCTGCAGCAGTCATGGGTATTTATCATATATTTATCTGTTCCAGCACTGATCAGCAGTGATGGAAATATGACACCCTGGTGGATGCTGATTTTCAGCCCTTTTCTGGTGTGATGCTATGAAAGCTTATGCCAGTTTCATCTTTGTCATCTGAGCCATAAATTTCATCCACCTCCATTCAAACAAGGCTAAAAAATCATTCCAAATTAGTCATGATTTTAAAGTGAAAGAAGAACGTGCCTACTAGAAACGGTTTACCCCCATTTAAAAAAACTGCTTATAGGTGTTCATTTTTGGTGTAAATGGTATTTCATACTCTTTCATGGAGGAGGGCAATTTCAATTTTTTACAATTTTTATTAAACATTTTAATCTAAACACCAGCAAACTAATTTTTAAAATTATTTTCTTATCATTTGGTGCACAAAGTTGACACATTAAAATTCCTCTGTTTGATCTCGTCCAAAACCCAAGAAAAGCAGCACATTTTCACATTTGAGAAGCTGAAACGAGGACAGTTTTGCTCCAAAAATGACTAAAACTATGACTTGATTATTAGAATCTTTGCTGCTTCATTTTCTGTCAATTGAATAATCAATTAATCGACTAATGTTATATTCACATGGATTCATGTAGACCGCAGATGGACTGTACTGCCTGGGCGGCACAGGAAAAACAGTCAGCAAAATGAAACCCGTGCTATGGTGATGCCATATTGTTTACAAAGAATGAAATAAAATATATTGCAAAAACAATCTCCTGTCTTTAATGTAATTATTCTAGTAAGTGGTTGTAGCTTTCTCCTTGTGTGAAGGAGTTACGTAACATCTGGTTGTAAATTCCATCATGGAGGACATCAATGGTATCTACGGTTACCGTTGCTGGTATTCTCTGCTAGCCCCCAATTATACCTCGTCCAATAAAATGACATCCAGTTCACCATCTACCATCACATGGATCCATGTGAATGCAGCGTAATTGTTTCAGCTCTAAAATGGCCACAGGTTGTCTGGTGGCTTAGTGGCTAAAACACATACCATTTACTAACCTGTTACTTTCCAGCAACGTCCCATGTGATTTTTAAATGCACTGATATAAGAACGTTCAGGTAGAAGTTCAGGTATTGGAATTGGTATCAGGAAGGAAAGAATGGTATCAGTACATCTCTAGATCCCATGTATAAGATTCCAGAAAGTCCATATAAAGGTCTCAAACCACTCCTGCTCCACTAAGAGACTTTCCACCACTTATGGCTCATTCTGGCTTCTTTAAAAAAAATCTGCCTCAGTCCCTCCCTACAGCCACACTCTTACTTTCCCACCCTCTGCACCTCCATCCATTAATTCATCCATCCACCCACCTTCCCACCTGTCCCGGTCCCCTGTCATTTCCGATCCAGCCCCATTCCCACCTCTTCCATGACTTGACCTTCTCCGCCCACCTGCTCCACCTGTTTCCACTTTTTCTTCATCAGCCCTGCAGTACATATACCAGCCTCTTTTCCCCCGTCATTTGTCAGATTGTCAGCCACCTGAACCTGAACCTACAAACCTGAACCTATAACCATGAAATCTGGGACCTGTGCCTGCCTGTAAGCTTATGAACATTGAACTCTTGGTCTGTCTGCGGTTGGTTCTTTCCCCTGCTGCCTTTGCAGTCACCGCTATGAAAGCTTCACCAATAAATCACTAAATATGTAACCTCCAGTTGAGATTCCACCAGCTTGTTTTGAGCCGACATTTTATCCCATTTTTTGCAGCGATTCTGCAGTGATTTATCTCTCACTCTGAGTCACTATTGGAATCCAAAGTAACTGCTGGGCCTGAATATTTAATACTCAAAAGGATAGATAATAGATGGAGTATTTCTATTCTGCTACAACATCAGTGAAAAATGGTTGCTGCAGTGTTGGTTTTATCTACAGAGCCAACATGATAAAATGCATGAACGCTTACTCAGTCACCATTTGAAGAGTTGATGCAGCGTCTAACGCTCTATAATCACGCAGCAATCTCTGTGATCAAAAACATCAATTCATCGAAGAGAGGGATCGTATTTGCTGCAAGTGCAGAAGAGTTATAGAGGCTACATTTCTGTAGTAAAGCCATGGTAAACTGTCTTTACCCTTTCACGATCTGTGCTAAAGCTCAAATATCCTCTTGTTGATTGATCCAGCCATATCAGTGATAAACACATGAAAAAAGACAAACAATACATGTGGGTTTCTAAATGTTGCAATGAAAAAAGAGAAGAAAAAAGAAGAGAAGAGCAGAGAGCAGACTACAGTAGAGATCAGAGGAGCAGACAGCTGTCATTAACCCTCTGGTATTATGACATTCTGCTCTGCTTGTCTGGATGTGGTTTGGCTGGAGCCCGGCTCTGACTCTCCAGTACAGTAAATAGACTCACAAACAACTCGTCTTTTAAAGGTGCTACGTGTCCTGCAGCGTGTTCGTGTCAACAAGACGTAAGGATGTTCATTTTGAGACATTAGTATAATTACTGTAAAGAGAGGTTATCACAGAGAGCACGGATGGCCTCTAGCAGGCTCTGTAAAATACAGGGGAGCGTATCTGTGATCCCAGGGTCCTAAGTTCCCAAGGTTCTGTGTTCCAATGGTCCCATGTTCTATGCTAGCCCCTGACCCATTGTGTGCGATATAGAGTTGGGGAACATAGGACCATGTGAATATAAGATGTTGGGAACATAGGACCCTGGGAATATAGGGCCTGAGAACACAGGCCCTAGAAGCATAGGAACCTGGGAATCACACACACAACTGTATGTCGAACTGGGGAACATTGGACCTTGGGAACATATGACCTCAGGAACACAAGACCTTGGGAACACACGAGCCAGGGAAATGCACATACAACTGTATGTCAACCACAGGACCTTAGGAACATAGGATCTTGGAACATAAGACCCTGGGAAATGCACATACATCTGTATGTTAAATATAGTACCTTAGGAACATAAGAGCCTCAGAACACAGGACCCTGGTAACATAGAACCTTGGGAACATTGGACTCTGAGAACACAAGACCCTGGGAAACACATATACAATTGTATGATCAGCTGGGGAATATAGGGAATGCATATGCAGTGAGATCTTCTTTACTGCGCAAAGATGGATTATTTCACAGCAAAATCAGGGCTGAAGGTCAAAAAAGTATCGTTTGACAAATTGTGGGAGCTATGCTCATTCACTGTCTTACCTAAAGTTAGATTTTAAGAGCGACAATACGACTTCTAGCTTAGCATAACAAATGGGAACTGGAAGAAATAGATAGACTGGTTCTTGTCAAAGGTTGAAATTCCACCTACAAGCACCTCTAAAGCACATATTAATATTTTACATCTTGTTAGCTTAACTAAAATTAAAGTGTAGGCCTATTCACTGCCTTGCCGAGAGTTAGATAAGAAGAATGATACCACTCTCATGTCTGTATGCTAAATATGATGCTAGACACCAAGAATTAACAGCTTAGCTTAGCATAACGACTGGAAACAGGAGGAAATAGATAGTCTGTTTCTGTCTTAAGGTAAAATTCTGCCTACTAGCACTTCTAAAGCACTTATTAACACACTATATCTTTTTTGCTTAATGTACAAAAAGCAAAATATAAAAACAGCATGCTGCAGTTTCACAAGGGGGAGTGTTCTGGACTATTGGCCTGGAGCAGTGACTTCCTGTCAGCATTGGCCAGAGATGAAACATGTAATCATTGAAATTGATCTTTTAGTAGACAGATTTTTTAACTTTGAAGAGAGCCAAGCTAGTTTTCCCCTGCTTCTATCTTTATTCTAAGCTAAGCTAAGCTAAAGAAATACCCTCCTGGCTCTAGCTGCAAATGCGCAGAATTGGGACTGGTATCGATATTTTTGTCAAACTCTGGGCAACAAAGAAAGAGTAAGAGTATTTTTAATAAATGTCAAACTAATCCTTTAAGCTGTCAACTAGAAAAAGGAACACTTCAGAAGACTTGCTCTAGCCAAGCAATTTTAACTTTTTGACTTTGCAGCTAATCAATAAGAAGGAACTATAAAGCATAGTTAAAACGCGGTAGAGCTGTCATGGAAAAGGAGCCTCTCTGTCCTTTGAAGCAAGTTCATTTTTACAAATTTTACACTTTGGTTAATCTTTGATCTGTTCTGGTCATTAGAGAGTCTCAACATAACAGATGGCAGAAGGAATGAGCCAGCAAGAACTCATTTCCACCACGTTTATATGCCCTCAGAAAAGCCGAAGAGAAAACAGATTGAGCAAAGCAAGAGAGGGGAATAAATATCAACATCCTTTCCATGACAGGAAGCAGCAGGGTTTAAGGAAAATGTGGTCCTGATTTTGAAACACTCGAGCACTAACAATATCAGGAGCACGAAACAGAAGCTTTCATCATGTCCACCGAGAACTACTACAACCTCGAATCAGTAGATTTGTTAATTTATTCAAGCTTTACAACAGTCTGCTCTGAATTAATACTGTCCATTAGTTCCGGGATCTATTTTTTCTGCCCATCTGCTCATTGTATCTGGACTCTGCATCCTCAACGCCCTTGCGTGATCTTTGTTCTCTCCACTGCTGTCATAACTTCCTGCGCCGTCCTCCTCTTCCTCTGTTTCTATCCTTCTGTTTCTTTCCCTTTATCCCTCTTTTCCTGCTCTCTTTCCCCCTTCAGCCATGTCCAGACACGGTGTGTCCTGGCATGACCTGTCCAGACACCACACCACAGATGCTACATTCACAGTGGTTTGAAGGGGAGGTGGGATTGTGAATGTGTGTGCAGAAAAAGAGAGAGAGATTGACTTTTCACACTGCACTTAGCCCAAGGTTAAAACCATTTGTAGAAACTTTTTACCCCTGGGCAAAGGGAGCTGTTAGCCCCAGGCTAAGAAAGCTTTTACACTCGCATAATCCTGGCACATTCCAAAGTGGGCAAACCCCGACTTTAGCCAAGGGATTGCTGGTCTTTCTATAGAGCACGGTTAGCCCCAAGTTTCCAGAGATATCTCCTGAAAATTGACTAAACACAATGCTAAAGTACCAGTGTGAAATGAGGCTATAGGCTGTTAAAGAGTACTCATGCTTTGCTCTAGAATGTAAACATTAGTCACGTTTTCCGACAGACATTTAACCCAGGGCCTGTTGAATAGTATAGCCCTGGGCCTAGATTAACCCTTGTTAACCATGCGTGTGAGAAAGAGGAGCTAAGCGATCTTATGGTCAACTCTTGCTAAGGATAGCCCTGGGGTAAGACTTTGCAATGTGAAAGGCCACAGACACACAGAGAGAGGGGCTTCTGGGAAAACAGCTGTATAATTATTTGTGGATCAAACATGCTGGCAATGACAACAATTTGATGTGAGGTGGGTTCATTGTTTTTACTCTGCCACTGGCATTTGTTGGTTGGTCTGCCTTTAGTGGTCTGTCCATCATCCATCTATTTGTCCAACACTTTGATCTTAACATCAAATATCTCAGAAATTTGGTATTGATATTCATGATCAGAGGAAGCAGCTGTTGTATGACACTGAATTTACAGCATGTCTTCACTCCCGACAGTAGCACATCAAAATTTATTGTTGTCTCCTTGCACAATCTCTGCTAAAAGCCTGGTAATTACAGGTTGTGTGATCAAACTAATATGAGGCCTTCTTCCATAATGGACTCTGTCAGAGGTCATCACTGTCATTTGTCATTGTCACTACTAGTTTTAAAATGGATCAGGGGCACAAATTTGTGTCTGAGTTCACCAAAGTTTGACTCTGCAAGAAAGCTCTGCTAAAATGTATTTTCCCTCCATTGAACAGGATCCCAAATTTTCAGTGACCATCGACTGCAGTCTAAAATGCCTCTGCCAACTGGACAGACCCACAATCAATCAGAGCAACGAGACATGACCTACAACCAATAAGAGCAACGAAACGAGTGAAGCAGCGCTGAGCGACACATACAAGTTCAGGCATACTTGGTCCCTTTTCAAGCAGGAAAAAGTGGTGGCCTGGTCACAAACTTTCTCAAAATACAGATAAACAGTGCACTTAAATGTGTTTGTGAAAGTATATGAGGTGAGACATATGCAATGCAGTAACTAAGTTTTGTGAGCCTCATGCGTTGAGCTTGCAATGCATTCCCAGTGTCATCGTATCAGACCCACTCCATTTTAAATTACCGGTTGTGACGTGCCCAAAGAGATCCAGGCTGAGTGGAATTCCTGAATAGGAGGGTGGACAGATGTATCTGCCAGAGCAAATAAAACAAGAACATCTTCAACGATGCAAGAGAGTATTCCTGAACCCTTATTTTTAAGTCTATTTTCATTTTCGCAGGCATTTTATTAACTTTTAGGACTTTTGTAAACACAGTACAGGATACGGTCGGTGATAGAAAATCTGCTCTGCCCACAGGAAAACAGATCAGTAGAATGTTGAATAGTTTCCTAAACAGCAGCTACAGCAGTCCATCAAACAGAGTGCCAGTGACACATATTTGGTTAAAATTTCCAAACTATTACCCTGCAGGTGCGGTTGAAGAATGACATTGTTCCATCCATCCATCCATCCCTCTGGCCAAGACTTAGCCTGGAGAATTAAAGGTGGAAACATAGTTGATTGTTGAGTTTAATTCCCTGGTTGTCAAATACCGACACTTTGGGTTGGGTTGATTGTTTTTTTTAGTCTCATTGTTTTGTTGAGTGACTCAGTTCAAGTCACCAACCCAAAGTGACAGTATTTGACGACCTGGGAATGAGACTCAACTCAACTTTTTCTCAGGCCTAAAGTTCCACTTGTGTATATGAAAACCAAAATCTAATGAGGATATTGCACATTAATGATCCTCAGAGGATGAATCCTTTCCATTACATTACTTTCAGGCCAAAGTCAACAACCCTATAAACTAACAGGCAGATTGCCATGAGCACAATTGCTCACAAGGGGATGAGCTAACTTTCTGAGAGAAGAGGCTCATTTGTGCTGCAAGATTGGCTTGTCAGGCCACTCCACAGTTCCATCTTCAAGGTTTGTTGAGGTTAATGTGTGTGTCTGCATGTGTATGCCCTCTTCTTGCTGAGTCAGTGATGAGGAGAGTTTTGTTTTGCTCGTCTCTGCCAACATGTCCGCCCTGACCCCTTTGGAGGGACATGAGAGAAGTCTTTGAGTCTCCGTTGCAGCGGCCAGCTGAGCAAGGCTCTGCGCTGCCATGCCATGCCGCACCATACCGTGAAGTCTGCAGCGGGGCCAGTGGCAGCATCCAACAGCTCCCTGGGCCAAACCGGCCACGCTGGCAGAATAACCCTGGCCAGAAAAATTCCCCCGACACTGAGCCCAGATGGACGGATAATGGGAGAGAGAAAAGCATGAAGGGAAGGAGAAAGAAGCGGGGAAGCTTGTGGGAAAACGCTGAGGAGCTGTGAATGATGGGGGAAATAGTGTTTGGCTGCACAATTAATCAGGTAGAACTGCCCATAACTGTTTAATCTCCCCAGATTTGAACGGTCACGTCAGCAATTTTGAAGAAAAGTAATTTGACTTTCCACAACAGAAACTGTGGTGGAAACTCAAAACTGTCAAGACATTGATAAAAGCAGCAAAAAGAGCTGAAAAATGGCTTCTGATCAAAAAAGTATAAAACACTTCTTCCCTGATATACCTTGCATTTATTTTGACTGTATTGGGCGTACATGTTCTCCTGTGAGCAGCTGGAAAAATGGAGATGGATACATCACAGCTGTCAAGTTCTGGTGTCAGTCTCTCAGAATCAAAGAGGCTTTTATCCAGCACCACAACCAACCTTCAACAATCATAAAGGAAGAAATCCATCAAGAAAGAGACATGATGGAAAGTTTTCTACACCAATTGTAGCATAAATCAGATGAGAATGTATGCCCAGGACAAGACAGCTCGCTTTCTAAAAGATCAAAAGAGAGAATGATCAAAATTGATGCAATTCTCAGACACACAACTGATTTCACTGTAGGGTGCTCCAATACCAATACCAGTATTAGAAAATGTCTGCTGAAACATGTGCAGAATATGGTTTGGTGTATTCTTGTCCGTAATAAGCACGATGTCTGGATGGTATAACGTGTTGCTCCAAAACCTGTATGTATCTTTCAGGCATTACTTTTTTTTAGAAAACTGTATCAGTATCGACTGATACACAACGTTCAGGTGTTGGAATTGGTATCAGGAGGTAAAGAATCTCTATTTCACATGCTGAGTAATACTCCTCAAGACTAGAAGTAAAAATGGTGGATTTCTGCTTTAAGGGAAGGCCGGGGTTTCAAATTTGATCAAATGCAAATTTGTTCAATTCAATCAATGTGGGAATCTCTGGCTTAAGGAGAGCAAGATTATTGGCATAGGTACACTGAAAAAGTTAATTGCAGCAATTGATCACAAAATCTCTCCTAGAATAGCTAGATCTGATGACATTTAGCAATACTTTAACTAACTTTCAACAATCATAGAGGGAGAAATCCATCAAGAAAGAGACATAGAGGCAAATTTTCTTCACTAGTTGGTGAAACAGACAAGAAAGTGAGCTAGGACAAGAAATGCACGTGCAGAATGTGGCTTGCCATATTCTTGCAGAACTAAGCAGGGTTGTCCTTCAAAGAGACATCATCTGGATGGCATATGTTGCTCCAAAAACCTTTTCAGCATTATTTTTTACCTTTTTTTTAAATGCACTGGTATTGGATCAGTACTTGGTATCGACTGATATTGGAAAGTTCAAGTATCAGAATTGAGAAAATGGTATTGGAACATCTCTGTTTCACAGGCTACGTAATACTCCTCAAGACTAGAAGCAAAACTGGTGGAGTTCCCCTTTGATGGAAGGCCATGGCTCAAATTTGATCAACTTGCAAATTTGAGGATTTGATCGATGTAGGAAATCTCTGAGTAAAGTAGAGCAAGATGTGGCAATATTGAAAGAAAGTAGGTACACTGAAAAAGTTAATTGCAGCACTTGATCACAAAATCCCTCCTAGAATGGCTAGAAAGCCAAAGACCGATGGCATTTAGCAGTGTTTTAAAGAGTATCCGAGGGTGGATTATTCCTTTTCTTCACTGAACAGAATGAGTCAAAATCCAGAGGGAGAACTGGAGGAAGAAAAGGAGGAGGAGGAGTGGAAAATCCCTCCCAGTTGTTCAGTAGTGTCCCAGTAGCTGGTGTAGAGCAGGAGAGTTTAAATGTTCCTCCACCAGCCGTTAAATGAGACACGGCTCAGCCCTCCACCACTTAATTAAAGCCATGATTCACTTCTCTTACGCCATACAGTCTACAGTACATCTGGCAGCCGGAGACACCAACACACGCTGTCAACCCTTTTCCTTTCAGCGCACACACTTTGCACTGTTTTGGGTTGACTTTCAAAGAGCTGAGTGCCTCACCATGCCCAGTTACTTTCCTTAATTCCAAAATCAATGCGTTGACATTCACACAGATAAAGATTCCGCTCACATGCGCACACACTTGTTGCCTTATCCTCTGGAGGCAAATCTGTCACATTTTGGGCAAAGTGCGTGCACGCTCAGACATCCTGCACTTAAACACACTCACAAACACACACTCCCCTGGCTCCTTGCACTCCAGAGGTAAACACTGGCTGTAAGATCTGCTCTGAAAGTCGTTCTGTCACGGCAAAAAATGCCCCCTGCTCCCCTCCTGCCTCTGCCGTTATTAATGCCCAAATGTGGCTAACGCGCGACGCTTGCACTCCCGACTTACTGCCTCGGGGCTAAAGCCTAACAACCAAATCAATATTTATCGGCAGCGGCGGCGTGATTACATTCCTATCTCCGCCTGGTGCTGCTGCTCTGGGCCTGTAGACGAGCAGGGGCAGCCGTGCATAATGACCACGGGGAGCCATTCCACTCCCACTATACACTTATCAACATGCTGGCACTCAATGCACACACACATACATACACACACATACACTGGGGTGCAGTTAAGAACTTCAAGATTTCAGACTTCAAGACTCAAAGCTGTGCTTTTCTGATATTACATAATGAACCTACTGATGACTGACTCATTCCACATTATTGAAATCTTCTTTATTCTATTTGGTCAAATTATAATTATTTGGCTCCAGAGAATAAAAGTAATTTTCTTCATTTGAACAGCAGTTACGGTGCACTACTTCTAACAGTTCTGTACTTTTTTAGGGGCAATTTTAGACAATGTTTTGGTTTGCACCTTGGGAAATAATTCATCTCTGAGACAAAGTTTCCAATATTTTAAATGTTCATGCATAACAATTCATTTTTTTCAATGATTTAATTAAAGGACTAAAAGGATGGCAATAGTCTGTAGTTTAACTTTTTTAAAAGGCTATATAGTTTCCTAAAACAGCTGGTAACGGTAACGGTTTTAAATATACACTACTCAAAAGAGAGCAATTAGTGTACTCTGGGACTATTTTCATTGTTTTGCATCTTCTGAAATAATTCATTTATAACCCAGAGACTGCCTTATCTCAAATGCGAAAGTTACCTTGTGAGGCAGCTGAATTTGCAAGATCAAGAGATCACACAACTTCATCTCGCCAGGCTTCAAGTTATCTGTTTGCATCTCCAGCAAAAGTGGTGCAGCCAGACAGTGTCCTAGGAAAGACTCCTCGCAGCTATGGCCGTGGTTTTAGGTGTGACGACAGCAAGAAGCGTCCATGGAAGTGCAGACCTGGTTGGTTGAAGTTAGCCCGTGTTAGACATGACGGACAGGTTGTTCATCCAATCACCTGCCAAGTGCTTTTTTTGAAAGTGCCTGGCCTTTTCCAAACAGTCTCTAAGGATGACTTCCCAGATGGTTCTGTCTAACAAACCATCTTGCGTGTCAGGTTAATGCTAGTAAGCTGAAATTATAGGTCTGCTAGGGTCCACATTCTGTATTGTTGTCATTAGGGGGCGCACGTGTTGGCTCTGTGCAGAAATCCACGCACCTCCAATTTATTGTGACAGCACAGACTTTTCCACGGCTTGTGAACAAGGCCACTACGTAAAACAAGCCATGGAGTACTATCTGCACAAGGGTGGAACATGCCGAACTCCAGAAAGCACTTAAACAGGACCAATACGGGTCTGTGGTGTCCGCAGCTGTCAGTTTATGGGTCCCTTTTGGGTGTACGTATATTCAAGCCTTTATATAAATGATCACTGATCAAATGACCATTTAACATTTAACAAGTGACCTTTCTCATATATGACTGTTTTAAAGTATTACTTCCAGTGATGCTAGTGGCACAGATTCTGCTTCTAAGCTAGTGAAGACCAATGGAGCACTCACCTTGGCAAAGACAACCATTTTAGACCGTGTTGCAATGCACAAAATGCATTTGTTGTAGAAAACTGTATTTTTCACTCAACTGCGACAAGGCCTTAACTTGTTTCAGAAAATACAGTGCAGTTAAAAATAACTGTAAAGTGAAAATGCACATTTTGCCACCAATTTATAATTTTAATTTGCTGAGAGAGCAGATGAGGCCAGTGAACTTGGTCATACATCATGCTCATTCTCACACTTTATCCTGCTTTTATGTTAAAATAAAGGCAAGATACCAAAAGAATCTTTACCATCAATTAGTTTGACTTTTTACCCATATTTTCAATGAGACTGACATTTCATTAACTTCAGTTCTGACAGAATACAGGATGGGCTCTTCGGTAGGAAATCTGCTCTGCAGACATGATAAATCACTACTGATGTTAGATGGTTTCCTCAACAGCAGCTTTCCAGCACAGAATGCACTCAACAAAAGCTCACGCCTACACTGCTGCCGTCCATTAAAAAGACCAAGATTCAGCATGTCTCAGAAGTGTGCAGTTTACTGAGTCTCATAGTGTGACTTCTGGTCACTGAGATCCTTAAAATTTACATTTGTGTCGCTGCCTTTGAAGCTGCTGGATTTAAAAAAAAAAAAAAAAAATCTCTGCATCCACCTTTGTTTGGAGACTCCATTAAGTGCCAGCCCTTTTCCTTCCAGTAGCAGACACCCTTTTCCCCTGCACACACACACACACACCCAGACACACACACAAAGACAACCACAGACAGGCCAGATGTCAGTGTGAAACATGGAAGTCTGACAGATGGTAACCATGTTTCAGTTTACTGCTGTACAAGGTTTAAACCCGCCTGCACACACCACAACACACACACACAGCTTTAAAATCAGCCCAATCATAATAAAAAATGATACTGCAAACTATAACTGCTGCTGCATGATTATATATGATTCAGATAAGATTTTTTTTGGCAGTATCCACTCTTTGCCTTTGGGAGAACCGTCTGAGCACAAGGCCAATGGATACCCGTCAAAACACGCATTAAACCACCCAATCAACCTGAGACATTTAACGATGTGTGGCGGGCAGATGTTGAGGCGCAGACAACACTGCTGACGCTAACGTTTCCCATCATTAGCGACCCCGCCTCTGATTCGTCTTGGGGATCGAGAGAAAGCCCCAAAACATCTGGGAGACTGTCTGTCATCTGTTAAATAAAGAGCCGGAACACACCGCACCTTTCACCCATTTATGTTCCGACACGAGGACGCACACTGCACGGTTTTATGACACTGTGCGGTTCGCAGTCACGGGCTCGTATAGCTCGGGCTGGGATCAGGAGGATCACAGCAGACTGCAGCTCTCCAGACAGACGTGGTTTCTCAGGGGGGAAAAGAAGGCGGGGGGATGACGGTTTTCCCATGTGCAACTGTGCCGGTATGTGTCTGAGCGAGGATCGGGTGTGTGTGTGTTCAGTGTGTGTTAATCCCTTCAGGCAGGGAAACCTCGCTGATGACACACAGATGAAGTTATCAGGGATGCAAAGCTGGAGGCGGAGAGGTCTGCAGGGGCAACACACACACACACACACACACACACACACACACACACAGGTTCAGTGTGAAGGGCAGACAGTGTGTGTTTCTTCTCAGAATAACTTTGTTGTTCTCAACTAATGTCTCACTGTTTCTGTTAATGACCTGATGCTCATAAAAATAAAAGAAATAAAAATGCTCAGTAGAACCATAAAGGGTTCTTCGGTTTGTCTCCTTAGGAGAACCATTTTTGGTTCCCTGTAGAGTCTTTCATAAAGTTCGCACTTAGAACCCTTTCATAGAATTCTACCTAGAACCCAACATAAAGGGTTATACCTAGAACCATCTGTGAAAGGTTTTACCCAGAACCCCCTGTAAGAGGTTCTACAGAGAACCCTTCTCAGGGGATTCTATCCAGAACCTTTCCACCTTCTAAGGGTGCTAACAAGGACACTCTCTGGGTTCTGCAGAGAACCTTTTCACATTCCAAGGGTGTTATCTAAAACAAACTCAGGGAGTTCTACCGAGAACATGTTTATATTCAAAGACTTTTATTAAGAACACACTCTGGGAGGTCTACCGAGACCCCTTTTATTTTATGGTACAAAGAACCCTTGACAATTGAAATCTCACACAGGGAGTTCTACTGAGAATCTTTTTATGTTCGAAGGGTTTTTATCTAAAACACATTAAGGGGTTCTACTGAGAACCTTCCCATATTCCAATAGTTTTCATTTTTTTGAATACACTCTAGGATTCCTACCAAGAATATTTTTAAATGCCATGGGTTTTACTTAGAACACACTTGGGGGGTTCTAAACATTTTTCCAAGGCTTCAATCTAGAACACGTTCAGGGAGCTCTACTGAGAACTGAGTTTCTTTCTAGAGAACCCTAGGGGTGTTCTACTGGGAACTCTTGACGAAGGAGTTTTTCAAGGATCTCAAAAATCCTTGAAGAACTCTTCTAAAAAGGGCCCTTTGGATGAAAAGGGCTCTTAACGAACCTTTAGTCTTGAAAAACAATTTGTTTCAAAAAAGGGTCTTTCAGAAGCACAAAGTTCTGGGTAGAACCTCAGCCCCTCAGAAAGAACCCTTTTGGAACCTTTAATTCTAAGAGTGCGTGTGTGTTAGTGTAGGTTTTGCGTTCTACTTTTATACTCAGAAGGAAAAACGTGTCCTCAGAAGGCCAGAAAAATATGAAAATCTTGCCAGCCCAGGCCAGCTTCTTTCACACACCTCTTTAAGTCCCGATCGAGGTCCCGAAACAGCGTGTGTGAGTACGTGTGTGTGTTGTGTCTTTGTGTGTCTTTCTTTGTGGCAGCCCTTTCATCGCCTCTCTAATGAAGTCCAGACGCTCATGCAGATGGTCATCAGCTCAGTGTAGTAAACGAGGAGTCCTCAGCGGTGGCCTCCGGCTGCTGCCCGACCCAAAGTCCAGACGGCGGAGCGGCACAGTCGGTCTGCTCTGAATTACTCAGAGAGAGATTCAGGAAGGCTTTCATAGAGGGGAAGTCAGATTCTGCCCTGTTTGACTGGTTTTAGTTGGGTTTTTTTGTAGCAGTCTGTCCAAAGGAGTTCAGATCACAAAGAACAGTGAGTGTTATCTTGCAGTTAAAAGGGTCGACTGTGTACATGTTGACTACGAGAGAGCCAGGACACACTCAATGCTTATGATAATAAATTCCTTGAATCCTCTGCATCTCAGATCTCTCACCTAATGATGAGCATCAGACCAGCTCGAGCTGTCATGTTCACATCAAACATTCGCAGAGGAGGAAGCTAGACAAATCAGACTCTGGAAGTTTGAGGTGGTTCATGACAGAGATTTAAATTCAAAGATTCAGAGATGACTTCCAAAAAGTAATGACATTCTGAGAATTAATTTGCTTTCTTTCAAGAGGTTTAACACCATCTCTCATATCTGTGCGCTAAGTATGGAGCTGCAACCTGGATTAGCTGGCCGGAAGCAGGGGAAGCAGCTAACCTGACTCTGTGCAAAGTTAAGAATACAGACGGACATTTTTACAGGAATCCAGTGGGACAAGGGATTCCCATGGAGTACCTGCAGAGTCAATCACGGGACTGGGATGGGACAGGAAAAAAGGGGAATCATTATAAGTCTTTTTTTAATATATAAACCTGTGTTATGTCATGTGTGGACTATGGATTAACTGGAACGGGATGGGACAGGAATCACTCTTCTGGGTTTGAGAAGAGTCAGGAGTTAAAATCCACTCCTGTGTCACCCTCTAGTTCAGAACTAATTTTACCAACTAGAGATGTGGACTAAGTTCACATGACTTTGACTCGATTCATACTTGAAATACACATCTGACAACTTATACATCGACTGAAAAATCAAAAAGATTCAACCACTTGTACTTGTACTGATATGTTCCCCCAAGCCCAAAGAAAAAATCTGATTTACAAAAATAAAAAAAAAAAATCATTCCTTCCTAACTACGTTAACATGATACATCTCAGAAAAGCTGACACTTAATCCAATCCAATTTGTTTGAACCAATCTGATCACATCCAATCAAGCTGTAGGAGAGAACCACAAAGAATTAACATTACATTACAGAGTTCCAGCTGGAAAAAATGATGCCAAAGATAATTTTGTTCATGTACAGAAACTGCAAAGTGATCAACAATGCAGTATGCAAATGCTAAGATTCAACGAGATGCAACAACTTCCAACTTTGCAGAACGGTAAGACAAGGCTAACATTAGCAGAGTTAGTGAGCTAATTCTTAGCTAGTGTCAACTTAACAGCCAAGTAACTTTGTAACTCAATGAGGCAGGAAACTCACTGTTACATTATGACTTGTTTAGGACTCAAAACTCAAAGTTCAAGAATTGTGACTCAAAAACCAATGACTTGGCTCTACCTCTGCTATCAGCACCTCTAAAGCTCATAAATGAGACCTTCATATCAGGGACCCATGCACGGATCAGAGTACACTTGAACCTCAAGTCCAGTTCATTTGATTAGTGTGAGCCCTGCATAGTGTACCTGGGCACACAGTTCGTTGATCCATGCCTGGGTATGGTACAGGTATGAAAGCTAACTGTACTAAAGGAAGGAAGTGGACTGTTCTTGGGAGCTTGCAATTAGCAGGATTTTCTACACCACAACACCAACATAAAATAATGTATAGATGATGTAAGTGTACTTGGGTACTGAGCAACATTACTGATGTGAAAGCTGACCGGCGTTGGAGTGGGGGCAACAACGCAATCGTGCCTAATATGAAAACACCAAATGTAACATGTTGTATCTCTTTTGTTCAATCTGCACACTAACAGAAATGTAAAAACTGACAAGTTGGAGCTTGGGAGGTGTTGGTAGTGGGTGTATCTTGGAACCAGTTTTTATGCTAAACTAAATAGATTTCCTGCTGGCTCTGGCTCTGTCCTTTACACACACAATGAGATTTGAATCTCACTCTTGGAAATAAAGCAAATAGGCCTAAGTGTATTTACTATCTATTCAAACTATCCAATTGGACAGTTTCCAACTTTGAAGGATCCCACTCATACTATTAAAAGTACTAGTAAGAGATGAATATCCGAAAGCAACACAGCCAATTTTCCCTCAGGGTGTCTCATTTCTATAAACTGAACACTTTCCATTAGAATAATTTGAAAGATGCAAAAGACTGCTTTAAATGATTCTTTTCATGATTAGACTTTTAAAATCTGATATATTCCAAGCCTAATGCAATTCAATAAAGATTGTGATGTTGAATTAAGATGTGAAACCTTTAGTTCTTCCACTCAGTGCTTTTATGGTTTACTGTATGTGTGGCAGCTAATCTGGGATGCTATGGTGGGACACAGCGGGGGATCGCCCCCTTCCCCTGCCGATGTTTGGGATGTTTGATCCGGGATTTAGCAGCAGAGCAGGGCAGGAAAACAGCAGCAGGACTAAGATCACACAAACAGGACGTCCGGGATACACTCTCACAATACACACACGTACTGGGGGGCAGAGGAGGGCGCTGGGTCAGGAGGACAATGACTGGGGCTGGGAGACGGGGGAGTGCAAACACGCCCACGAGCACGGCACACAAACGCAGGGTACAGCCATTCATCTCTTCAGGTCATCTCCTCTCTCAGCGGCCCCTCTCGGCGTGTGATAACATCAGAACGCTAGCAAAGAGGGCGATCCTTTGATACACAGCAAACCTGAGGAGCAGCAGCAGCAGATTTTTGGATTAAAGAGACAAAAATCTCTGATAGGGAAGCAGGAAAACAAACTGTGAGCAGAGGTCGTTTATGATTACTGTGATATTGAGATTGAGAGATTCATAACAGCAGCGTCAGTAGGTGGAGTAAACTTTTGTTGAACTTTCATTTTAGAGTTCAACTTGGGTGAATTTAGAGATGGAATCTGAACCTTTAACTGATTGCAAACTGTCTCAACAGCTGAACTTCGAGTAAGAACTTTTAACTGTGACACAATCATCAAGCTTAGGAAGTCAGTGAATATGAATCATAACTGAACTGAATGAAGCATTCCGGTTGTTCCAGAGCCATTTTCTCCTTCCAATGTTTGCGTATTAGCTGTTACTGAGTACAAATCTAGTACCAATGTGTTAAAAAATATACATTGCTTTTTTTTAAACTTTGTATGGGTGTGATATTATTGCTGGGACACTGCTGGAATATAGCAAAGTCATGCTTTGGGACAAAAAAAATCGGTGCATAGACTTGCGTACTCAGATACCTGATCCAGCATTTTAGGCAGCATTGGAGGCATTTCTGATACTGGCATTGGTATTGGAACAACCCTAGAAGAGAGTGATATCCACCTCTTATCATTGGGCGTCTGTTTTCACCTTGTTCTTCAGAACATAACTGTATTTTTCAAATAGTGTTAGACTGATTACTCTTGCATTTATAAAAGCAAGTGTCAGATCAAATGAACTCAATTAAGAGAAATCCAACAGAGGTGAAGTTAATACCATTGACAATTTGCAAACCAACAACAACCATGCCAACATGCTCTGACAGAACAAAATGAGCCCAAAGTGGTAAAAGCCATCACATTAACTGTGTCATACAATCTACAAGTGGTCACTACATCACCAAATGTCCAGAACCACCTATTTTGCAAGGAGGTGTGAATGAATTTTACTCTGACACATACTGGTGTGACCAGGCACAAAGTGTTTGGGGACAGCTGATGTTTGGATCACTTTCTGACAGCTACTCATTGTCTTTAGAGTCAAATTATTATTGTGATGATGGTGATGATGTGCAGCCATCACTATAAAGAGAAAAAATCATGTATGCACGGACACTGAGGACGGAAGTGGAGAAAATTTGTTGAGTGAGAATATAATAAGATTAGTGAAGAAGCTTTTTTTAACATGTGAAGCCTCATCTCTGCAGGTGTTGAAACTAGTTGAATGATGAATTGATTGACAGAAAACATTCCGCGGTCGGAGCTTCTCCGATGTGAGGGATTATCCACTTAACTTAATTTCATAGTAAATTGAATATCTTCTGCTTTTTGACCTTGGTCTCTAAGAACCAACCCGGTCTCTTCAATTTGCATACAAATAACATCACTTTACATTTTCAAGTTGCAAGCAGATTATCCGTCAATCCTTCCAATTTACTAATGTGGAGTCACATGACCATCGTCGTCATAGTGACCTCTGTCATCTGGGCGCCCTCTGTCATCATGGTAACCTTTGTCGTGGTTAATGTTGTGAGAATTGTAGTTTGGTTAGGTTTAGGCACCAAATCTACTTGGTTAGGTTTAGGAAAAGCTCATGGTTTGGGTTAAAATAAGTATGTAGTTTTGAAACTTAAGTTCTGTACGTTACGTTTAGTACGATACATAACTTTGTGACATAAGCAAACTTATATAACGTAAGTTAACTCACATAGTGGTTGTAGTTTGGTTAAGTTTAGGCACAAAAACTACTTGGTTAGATTTAGGCAAAAATCATGGTTTGATTTAAAACAAGTACGTTAGTTATGTAACTTAAGTTTCGTATGAAGTTAACGTACGTAAGACATAACTGTGCGACGCAACTACGTGACATGAGTTAATTTATGTTACTTAAGGGACGAAACTATGTGACATAAGTTAACTTATGTAATGGAAGTTAACTCACGTAGCCTACGTAAGACTCGCCTTACTAAATATAAGTCAGTATTGAATTTCGGTTTCACGTGGGACAAGAAGTGCGGTCTCCTTGCTCAAAGTCCCCTCTCCATATACAAATTTTGTCATTCTTTATACTATGTCACCTTTTTTTCTCTATGACATTTGCACATAAAATGACACACTGTCAGTGCAGACAAAATGGGATAAAATGACAAGTGAAAAGCAAAAAGACATTCTGATAACACAAAACAACTTAACACATTGCTGTGTTATTCATATGTCATTTTGGGGAAGGAGTTGTTCTTTTTTATCTTTTATAGACTAAATGCAGCCTCAGTCTCCAGTTACACAACACCAGCTGAGTAACCACAATCATAATCCTAGATAATTTCACTGGTCACACATCCCTATTAATGCAAATGAACAATGTAATTAATGTAGTATTTTGTGGGAATGATCATCACCAAGGCAACAGGCAATACTGGAGACTGTAATAGGCAGGTTCGAGGACAGGAGCCCATTTCTCCGATTACAGGGTCCCATGTTTGAGGTCACTGACCCCAGCGACTCAGCAGTCTCTCCCTGCACTACAGTATCATTTACAGCTGACACTACAGCCACAGACCAATGAAGGTGAGGAATTTCAGGTTTCCTGTAGAAATTCCAGGCAAGAATATTTCATTCTTTCCCAAGACTCCCCAAATTCCTTTCTTCAAACCAGCGTAGCTTTGCTCCTTGTCCGTCGTTATGGAAATCTCTCCCTCACACACACACATACAGTTAAAAAAAAAATCATGTTGGGATTTAAAATGAGGTCACTCAGGTCTGTCTCTGGGCGCAGTTGACCGCTCCGGAGGCACAGGAGCTTTGTGGGAGACGTGAAATGTGAGCGTGCGACTTTGAGGCCTGGTTGCACAAGCAGGTTACCACTCACAGGCTAAAAAAAAGCACAGTACAGTGAGCTGCCATCTCAGCCCCCCACACACACACACACACACACAGACTCCAAAATATCCCAGAGGCACTTCACAAAGAAACCAAACAAGCAGCCCACAGAGCAAACTGCCTTATTAGCCACGCTGATCTCGACAGCTCAAGCACAATGCCTTTAAAGGAGCAGCAGGGACTCGGACCGATGAGGCAGACTGGATCTGTCACAGGCGTGGAGCAACCTTAGGCTCCGAATGAATTCAGAGAGACAGGACAGAGGTGGAAGGGCACAGGTCCTCGCTCACAGCTGACAGCGAGCAGAGGCTAATCTAAACGAGCCGGCCCCTTTTGGCTGAAATATAACAACAGGCGTGACAACCTCCATTTGGCTCGAATGACCTACAGTATGTTTCACCGCCAGGCTGTTTGTGTTTGTGTGTCTGTAGCAACGTGTATTGTGCTGAGAATCTATTGTACAGTGAGATCTGCTTTAAGAAACTCTACATTTGCTTTGGAAAAAGCTTTTGCTGCCTGAAATCCATGACTCAATATTTCAGACGTGGAGACAGGACTGCTGTCAGTAAGCATCTTAAATAGCTTGAGTGATATTCTAATGCGAGCTTTCCTGTGACGCCAGCAGTCATTTTGTCAGATTGGTTTGCCTTTTTCCAAACGCTGGATATTTCATTTCAATTTAGATCTAAACTCTTAAAGGGACTCCACAAACCTTTTGGGATTTTGGCCAATTAGTAACCAATATGTGATGAGAGGTTTGGCCCTAAATCACCAGTCTCTGTTGGGTAACTCTATGCTGGAGTTTTCAGCATAGTAAAGTATCAGTTCGCCCAAATCGCTTAACTCTTGTTTTTTTTTTTTAAACTGACTTTGAGATATCGACCACCACTCCAATACAAACAGTGTTGGGCACGTTTTTCCTTGAACCTTAAAATACACCACATCTTTCATACATTTTTGATATTATTAAACTTTTACAGAGAGCAGTGCAGTTCAGCATCAGCCTTTCAACATCCAACATCCACACGTTTCAGTCCAAGGTGGCTTTAAATGTGAAAAATCAATGATATTCATTATAGTATCACATGTGACAGAGAAAAACACTAACTTCTAGCAGAGATGTTCCGATACCGATCACGATATGTGGACTGTGCATATAGGCAAATACTGAGTACCAATCCGATATCAGTGTATGGATGTGTGTCCCATTTCGGGGCTAACAAATTATGGGATATCTTATCAGTACGTAGACTCATGTACCTGGGGATACCTAATCCTGTATTTTAGGCAGTATTGGTGGTATTTCTGATTCTGGTATCAGTATTGGAACAACCATAACTTTTAGGCTTTAACTAGCAGCTAGCTCATTTTGGAGGGCTTTACTGGACACAAATTTGCAAACCCGCCCTACTCTGCCCCTGATATTCTTACCTGCAGCAATCATCACTCCTCATGCCTAAACCAAACCAACCCAACCAATGAAAACAACGAGTACAAGCCAATTAGTGGCAGAGTAGAGTGGATCATGTCTTCACCGAAGTAGGATTAGTAATTTAGCTTCTTGGCCATCGACAGCTAGCTTAACCTGCCTGAGGTTCTGTTTCATAAACCCTGGAACTTTGAACAAAACCTGAACAGCAATCAAACTTATGCCAACACTCAAAGTAAAGAGTCTCTTTTGGATCTGTAATTGTAGTGTTGAGACCGAATTTCAAACTAACTGTTGCTAAAAAAAAAAAAAAAAAGAAAAGTAGACTAATTATAATGCTGTAGCATGTTGCTAAGTCAAGCATTACTGTCCAAAATTGAATATAAAGGAGGTAAATACAATTTAATTTATGGTGCTCACAGCCCTGACATTTTGTGGTAGTGCTCAGGGCAGTTTCTTTGGTAGAAAGTTGGCTTATTCTGTGGGTTATTTAATGTTACAGGGAGATTGTTTCTGGAGCAAGTTGCTGCTGAGTTTATAATTTGTTAACAGTTGAGCTGCATAAAAGAAATTCCACTGCCCTGTAGTATATTTGGGTGGCAACAGAAATCTCAAACCCTCAGCAGACAGACTGAAAAGTATCCTCTTGGCCGGATACCACTAGGAGTAAGTGGCACTATTTAGCAAAAACTTGGCATATTCCTTTTAACACACAGGTACAAATAGCCTAACTGGACACTGAGCACGAGAATGGGCTTATATAATGTTGTCACCGCTGCCATGCTTTCCGTCAGCTTTGACTAAGACTGGCAGAACACTCCAAACTAAATCTAATTTGGCATGCTCTCAAACTGCTGCAGAATACAGCGCTGCAGGCTACTGCCAGGGTACTCCAGGTCCGTTCGTTCTGCGCTGTCCACGCCAGATGGAGGAGCTTGTGAGTCGCAGTGGGAAGATGAGAAGCAAAAATTAAGTCCTTGAATTCAAAAACGCATTTTCACACTCTCAGTCAAGCCAAACGTGGCGTTTCTTTCTGTTCGTGAAGCTGAATTTTGGTGGAATGAACATGTAAAAATTTATCTGGAATACACTGCAAGCCTTTAAGCCTTGCTCAGCGTGTGTGTGTTAGTTAAGGCCACAGTGTGATACCACTGTGCTCCCTCCCTCCTATGTCTCTTTTACAAGAGGTCACGACCCCATGGGTCCTGGAAGAGAGGTGAGAGTTTACACTGGGAGGCCAGACGGGATTCCCAGGCCCGCTAAACATGCCTGAAGCAGGGAGACGCTTGCCTGGAACTTTATCTGATGGACAATAATGGTGCTGCCATGTGTGTGTCTCTGTGTGTGGTGTATAAGAAAGAAAGAGGGGAGAATAGGAAGAGTGAAAATGGGGAAAAAATCAAGATAAGGGATTACAAAAGAGGGATGAAGTCATTCCAGATAAGAGGGTAAACAGATAGAGATGGAGATAAGAAGAGGGGTTGTAGAGGAAGTCAGCACTAACACACATACTCAGTATCCGTTGCACCTGTGTAATCACGCATAAACACACACTGCAGCATTAAAACTTATATCCCTGCTCCTCCACAAACACCCTGCTTTACACATCTCCTCTCTAAATCACAGCATCCTGGATGCAGCACCCTGTCATCACCACAACAAAATAGAACATCCACTTTGTGTGTGTGTATGTGTGCGTGTCGGGCAGAAGCTGATGCAATGCCTGCAGAGATTGGCACAACTGTGGGCGCAGGATCCAGGGGTCCTTGACAGGGGTTTAATGGAGTCTTGGTTCAATTTTTACAATCAATTCCCTGCCTGGGAGCTCTTTTAATGATGTACAGTAGAGGAGAGGTCTCACTCTGTTCAATGTTCCTGCTACAGGATAGAGTTATGTCATTCTTAACTACATCATTATCCAACTACAGGCCCCTCTCGGGCGGGGGTTTCTACGAATCTATCGCGAAATGGTCAGTTCACCCAAACTGTAAAAAAAAAAAAAATCTCACTTCATGTGGTATCTAGCCAAGTAGAAAGTTTCCTGTATCCATCCCAGTCCAGGGAGGTCAATTGGAGGTTACAGCGCTTAAAATTCAACATCTCTTTCCAGGACTAGTGCCTCTTTTACCCTGGATAATTCATAGCATCAAGTTCAACAGTAGCCATGGGACCTATTCCTTTGGTAGAGGGAGGCTCCACAGAAAACTGGGAGAGTTTAAATGTAACATTTTGAATGCCAGTGAGCACCGCAAATTAAAGGCAATTCGCCTTGCAGTCAGAAATCTGACAGTCAGATACTTTATCTTGAAGCAGCAGCAGATAAAACCTGCACTAAATTTGTAATTTGGGTGAACTGACTCTTTGACCCTAATGTTCTGTTTGGGGTACTGATTAACTGGCCCTGAATATAAGTAAGTTCTATGTGGAAATGCACTGTCCTTTCTTTGTCTGTGAAAGACTTTTTGGCAAACTAAAGAAACATATTTAAAACCCATGTAACATGTCTGTACTTAAGTAACGTTGTGATATTGTCATGATACTTAATTGACAATACAATACTGTCACAATACTTAAGTGATGATATGATATTGCAACATGTAAGTCACAATATAATATTGTGATGACACAATATTATTGCAACACTTAACTTATGTCACAATACAACATTATCACGATACTTTAGTCATTATATGATATTATCACAATACGTAAGTAGCGCTGCGATATTGTCACGATACTTAAGTAATGATACAATATTATCGCAGCACTTAAGTCCTGATACAATATTGTTATGATATGTTATCACAATACAATATTGTAACAAAACAATATTATTGCAGTACTTAAGTCACAATACAATATTGTCACAACATAATATTATTGCGATACTTAAGTCACTATACAGTATTGTCGTGATAGGATATTATAACAATAACGCTGCAAGATTATCATGATACTTAACTGGCAATACAATATCATCACTATACTTAAGTAATGATACAATATTATCACAATACTTAAGTCACAATGAATATTGTCATGATACTTCAGTGACAATACAATATTATGGCAATACTTAAGTAATGATACAATATTGTATGATATAACACTCATGACACTATACACTATTGTCCCAATATGATATTATCACATTTAAGTCCAGATATGATATTGTGACAATACCTAAGCTACAATACAATATCATTGTGAATTTAAACATTTTGTGAGTCCTGCAATAACCTAAATTGTGAAATGTTGCCACTTATTAGCTTTTTTCAACTTCAAATCACATCCCTCAAGGAAAACTTTGTCAATAACTGTTTAATCTAACAGGATAACATTTTCTGTCTGTTTATCTCATTTTTATTGCAGCAAAATGGGATCGTCAAGCAGATGCACTGACCAACAATCCCCCTGACCACACACAAACAAACAAACATCCTAACAGAAACAACTCAGCACCATCTGATAGACTGAAAAAGAAAATGATTTTCGTGTATCAAAAAGTTTATTTTGCATTTGCTACATTAATAGCTTATATAATAAAAGATTGATACTTGGCGTCCATGTATTGATACGATTTTGCCACACAAAATATTGTGATACTATGCTGCCCCCCCCCCCCCCCACACTTATTTGGTGTAATTACAAAGCCCTGCGCTCATTTCTGGATTTGTCACCTTCATTAAATGTGCAACCCCCGTTTGTGTCAAAGGGAAAAGTAACCACTTCAATGCTTTTCTACATGTTGGGTTTTATTAAGGCTTGAAGAAAAGAAAATCTATAATTAAAGGGGAAAGGGTGGATTTATCATCACAGCATCGAGGTGTGGAAGTAAAGCCAATGTCAACAATATGGAAAGAGTGAACGCGGTCCAATTATTGATCTGTTTAGCAGCTGCTGACATGCAAAAGGTTTGGTTCCCTCTGATCAAATCCTTTCCAAACATTGATTCAGTAATTTAATTATAATCTTAAACAGATTATATGACAGTACAGCTATACCACGGCCATTTAACTCACTATAGGCTCCCTGAAGTGGTGTATCATGGTGATTTTCTTTGTGGGGATTAGATATCAGTTGTCCACCGCCGCTGCCAGCAGCAACACCGGTGACTCACACAGAGCCGGTGAATCTGGATGGAAAATGCCTCCTGATCACAGATGTGACAGCTTCGGTTTCATGCTGGTGTGGATGATGCTCCTGTGTGTTTCTGCTCTCTGGCATATCTTATGTTTCATCTCTCTCCCTAAGGAATCCCGCTATAAGGTTTCACTTTTCTCTGCATTTACATCATCACCTATAGACTGATAACAGGCCTGGTTGTCAGGGGGTGGCCGCCCACCTTTGAGTCTGGTGCTGCTAGAGGTTTCTGAGGAAGTTTTTTCTTCACCACTGTGGCCTGGTGCTTTCTCTTGGTGGGAACTATGGAGAGGTGACGTCCCTCCCTCTCATGTGTGCCCAATGAGACCTTGCTTTGGAAAAGATATGAACAGTAGTCAATTTTTTGTTCCTGTTTGAATTGTGTCAGGATCACACATATGATGTTTGTCAGTGTAAAAGATTACAAGAGTGTCAGGATTTTGGGCAGCTTTGTCATAGTCTAGTTTTATGTAAAACCACTCAGTGAACTACATCTTTTGTCTCGCGCAATATATGCCATCAACACCTGGTCCACTTTTCAGCTGGGAAGCGAAAGAACAAGTAAGACACGTACGAATAACACACAGGTGTTGTAGCTTTGGAGGGAGAGAGTCATGACGTCACTTATGCTATGTTTGGGTGTACTGTCTTTCTAACAGTTTTACCACAAACAGTGACTTTCTTGACTTGTAAAATTCTCTTTTAAATTGACAAACATCATATGTGTAATTTGTTGCACAATTCAAACAGGATCAAAAAATGATTTGTCTTTGCCATTGACAAAGTTAGGTCCCATGGTGGTCCACCAGAGGGGAAGGGACCTCACCTCTCTTTTGGGTCTCCGTAAATGATATTATGAAGAGGGTCAGAGACATAACGAAATTACAACTTTTTGTACACAGAGATGCATTTGTTTAAAGTAACCATATTTTATTGTGAATATACACGTCTTTTACTAACGCCTACCACTTTACTTCTGGCCCTCTCTGTTGCGATGAAAGAAACACGCACGTGGGATGAATGTGATGGTTGAATTAATCGACCACAAAACAAAAAGTACTGACTACATCTGGCACAGAACGCTCATTAACGCCTCCAGTAGTCCTACAAGCAAATGGCCATGTTACTTCTCAAAATCAATTTATCATGTTAAATGTTGCAGTTGTGTGAAATTTATAGTATGCATTACATTCAGCTTAGTGCATAATCACCTCTTGTGGACTGTCTTAAATAAAACAGCCTGACTTGCTCTACCATTCACATCTGGACTGGTGAGACCTCTGTTTGTCTTTAATAACAGCAGGACAAAAGAAACACCATGTTACTTTCATGTCTCTCTTGTCTTTATCAACTTTACCCTGCCTAGCACCAGAGATAAGCTAGCATAATAAACTAAACGTTCACTGATACTTTGCCCACGGATAGGTCTAACAAATTTTTAACTGTTAATTAAAACATTTCTATTTTGCTTTTGTTTGTTTTTTTTACTTCTGAAGTGAAGAATCAGTTTTTGCACTATAACTCCTGCAAAATTTACCAAATCAGGCTGATTTTAACCAGTGGACTCAATGAGGAGGTTTACTTTGTGAGGACTTAATGGAATGTTCCGTCAAGAGAAAAGGTTCATGTTGCAACCGGCCCCTCTATAGTTTCGTCCCTGCTCTCCCCTACGGTCTAGATCTGCTCTACATGATAAATGTAGTTGACTTCTGTTATGATTTTCAGCAATGTAGGTTCTCCATCACTGAACCTTTTACCTCACCAATGGACACTGTAGCATTGATCCTACAGGAGCTATCATTTTAGGATGCTGCAACCTGAAGCATCACAGGAGTATGAACCCCCTGAGCCTTCCAGACACACCGTCTCCAGCAGCAGCATTATGGGATTATCATTTCAGCTCGGGAATGATCCACTTTCTGTTCATGGAAAGCAAACACCCAGATTTTTTTTTCTTCTCTTTTTGCACCGTACAGTAAACCTGCTGTACTGTACGCGTCGGTGAGCTCCTGCTTTGCGCGTCTGAACGCAGGTTTCTTTTGATTTTGGCGCACAGAGACGCTGCTGTACAGTACAACGCACGGACACCACGCCATCCAGGGCGTTGATTCATTGAAGCAACACATACAATCTCCTAAATTAACATAATGTGATGCAAATTCTCCCCCGCTGCGCTGGCATGCAGCAGACTTTCTTTATTGTGCGATAAATTATTTAACGGGTCTCCAGAGCGCACAGATTAGACAGGACATCGGGAATAAATGCTCCCTAAAGACGGTTTATTTTTAGATAAGGACTCCAAATTGATTTTCCCATTATAGCATGGTCCTCGCTCTGGATCCAAGTGGTAAAAGCCTCTTTGTAGATCAAACTGGGAGCCCATCGCCAAGCCACGTTTTTCTGAGACAAAAAGCCCCTGCCACCTCCATGCCACTTGTCAGCGGAGGGGAAGTGAGCGAGCAGCGCCTGGTTGCTGCTTCATATCCAATCACACCCAAAACGCACGAACCCGCACTTTCACCGGCAAGAAGGGGACCGCTCAACAAAAGCGGGACAAAAGCGCAACAAGAAAACCAATCCAGAGTGTAATCGTGCCACATGAATGATTGATTGAAGACAGTGTACTCCTGCTGGATGATTTACGCGTTCACACCGCACAAGTATCAATTATTTATCCGCTGCGTTACTGTACCGCCTGAACAAATCGATGTGTCAACATGCCAGGAGGCTGCCAGACAACATCCATACATCAACACACACAGAGCTGCACACACACACGTCCGAGAGAGCAGAGGAGGGGGATCCTACCTGGTTGGAACATACTTTGGAAATAAAAGATGACCAGAATAAAGGATCCCAAACAGGTGGCAAATACCATCCGGCATATCCTGCTCATCCTCATCAGTTCGCTCAGAGTCTGTTTCATGACGGGACGGAGAGGCTGTGTGGAGGGGCTGCTGATCGCTTTGTGAGGGGGGGATGAAGGGCCGCTCTGTTGGAAAGCTCCGGGGCTCCGGTGGTACTGATGAGGATTGTCTGCCGGTCAATGAGCTGAACGCATCCAACACGGAGCGTACCACTGCCGGGCTGCTGGAGGGGGAGAGACGGAGAGAGGAGGGCAGGGAGGGACGGCGTGGCGATGGCACCCCCGCCCGGCGGAATGAGCGCGTCCAGATGTGCGAGTCTATTCAGGAGCATCACATCAAGAACCTGCTGTTTAACCTTTTCCATTAACAGCAGGAATATGCTACAATAATGTTTTTGGAGGATACACACCCATTACACACAAATTATTTCTGTCATACTCCTGAAGCAGCTGCCTCGTTTTCAGTCGGTGGGAACATGGGTGGACTCTCAGGTAGAAAAAAAGTATAGTGTATTACAAATATAATTATAGTGTACAAAAGTTATTACAAGTATACTCATACTTTTTTCATCATTCAAGGTATATTTCAAGTGTACATTTTAAAGAGTGTTCTTTTAAACTGATGTCATTAAGTTCATCCTTAAAAAGTGTACTTTTAAAAATATACTTAATTGCAAAAACCTAAAGTGGTAGTGGTTTCTTTGAAAGTATAATTATTATCTAGTACTTTGTGATATTACTATGCTTCATTAAAGTGTACTTTCATAATATTTAAGTATTTAGGTATGCTTACAAAAGTGCACTTTAATGTAATAATATAATAAAAGTTTATTTTGAACTGTACTTCAGTCAAAAAAATGTGTTAAAATGCAGGTATTTAGTTTACTTTTGAAAAGTATAAATATTTTTCAAGTTATTTGTAATACACTATTAATTTAATATAATGTTAACAATTTAAGTCCACTAACTTAACTCTATTATAAGTGTACTTAAGTATGCTTACAAAAAGTCTACATAATATAAGTTAATTTTACATTGTACTTCAGTATACTTTGAAAACATGTATTAAACTGAAAATACTTAGTTATTAGCTAGTTTAGTTTTGAAATTATTTTCAAATCCTTTGCAATACACTATTTTTATACTTTATTAAAGCGTAGTTTAATTTTACTTCATTAGAAGCCAATTTAAGTAAGCTTACAAAAAGTCTACTATAATATAAGTTTATTTTAAGCTGTACTTTAGTGTACTTTGAAAAAAAATAATTGCAGATACTGATAGTGGTACGTTTACTTTTTAAAAGTCATTTTCAAGCCCTTTGTAATACACATTACCATATTCGTATGTTTGATTAAAGTGCACTTTAGTTTCACTTCATTACAAGTTGATTTAAGTATACTTCTAAATAGTGCACTTTAATACATTTTTTAAGTACATTAAAGTACAAGTACTTACCGTGGTATGTTAGTGGACTAATGAAATTAATTTCTGCACTAAGTTCCCATACCCAATCAATGAGCGGCATTACTGGGTGCCAATGTACCAATCATGATGTAGTGTTTTGCGGTGTAGCCAAATACATTGGCAGTTATTCTTTGAATCTGAGCACCCCTGTTGAATTATTAAAAGCTAAGTAACTTTATAAATCAAAGAGGGAGGAAACTCACTGTTACAGAGGACTTGTCTGAGACTTGAAACTCAGAGTTTAGGACTTGGAACTTGTCAGTCTTCACTTGGCACTTAGGTGCAAAGCCTTGAGACTTACTTGTGACTTGGAAAACAATAACTTGAGCCCATCTCTGCTGTTTACACATTAATGCATCAGTAATAATAATCCAATACTATTGCTTATAATACTGCTTTTACTAAAACTTTTAGTGTGTATCAGGGTGGTCCTAACCTTCTTCAGATGCTTTTATTTTACTTGTATATACTATGTACTTTGTACTTTTATATTACTATTAAGTTTTAGTTGTAGTAGTTGTACAAAGATTAGTTAGAGTGATGCTAACTGTGATAACAGTAAGAGAAGAAAGATTAGTACTAGCAGTAAAGGTAGCACAAGTACTTGCAGTAATATTAGAATCTATAACCATCTATTGTGATAGAAACAGTTACAGGTATTGAAGTAAAACCAGTGGGTGTGGTCGTGGTACATGTAGTGATAGACCTATTTGTGGTAGTGTTTTAAGTAGTAGCAGGTTTATGGATGTAACTCTCAGTATAAGTAATAATAAAAGCAGCACTAATGTAGTAGCAGCAGCATCAGTAAAAGCAGATGCAGGCATTATGGTAGTGGTAGAATCAGCAAGTCCGCAGGTTTGTATTTTTCGATTTTACTTGTCTTTTCTCCAATTATGACAAAAAGCAGTAAGTCTTGCTTCATTTACCCTCTTCCACATACAGCTACAGTGCCATCTAGTGTTGTAATATGACACACTTCACAGGCGGGGTCAGGTGAAAGCCCTGAACGCTGTCCAAGACAAGCAGGCATTGACAGATAGAGCCCTATGCAGCATCTTAACCTTGCTGGAAGACCTGCACAAAGTCATAGAAGCTGCTTTTGCTTTGATCAGATTACGCTCTAATGGCATTTTAAGGCACATGCCAAAAGAGACACTCCTGTGCACTTCTTCTAATTAGGACATCTGTCTTACTTACACAAGCAGGTCTGTCAGGGAGGGAATCAGAAGGTGGTCTGGAGGATAACCTCGCAAAATTTGCATCTAATTGTTGTGACGTTCAGCAAGCAACAGCACAATGCACAGCAGGGCAGGCATTAATATGGAGCGGATGGGAACCTCTGTACTCATGACAAGCTGCAAGACACCAGGAGAATGAAAATGATGCCCTTGCATGCGGCACACCCATGTTGTACGCTCACAGATGTACATTTTCTGATTTGAATGCAGAGTGTCGAGCTGAAGTGGTGGGGAAACCTTAGAGGGTCAGCAGTGTGCTTTTAAGAAATATCTGCACTCCAGTCCCTGCATTCATTTGTATGAGACACTTCACTTAATGATCCGCATGAATATTCAACAGTTGTTTTAAGACAGTCGCTATGCTTGGAGGCGCTGAATCAGAGAGAGAATATAAAAGGGGAAAAGCAAACAAGGGAGTGCATCAGGAACTCTGGCCTGATGTCTCAATAAAGACACCATATGCATCAATTAAAGCGAGAGCATTCGCCGATAAACACAATTAATTTGGGTAATTCCATAATCCCCGTCTAGTTCATTACATGAAATTAAGGCTGTAAAACCCCCGAGGCTTGTGCCATAGCAATAAAAACACAGAGTATAAGCCGGAGCTTTCACTCCATGTAAATGCATCAAATCCCGGAGTCTTATCACTCTCCTGCAGCCTTTAAAAACTCAGCTATATTAAAGCTTACAGGGGCTTTCAGAGGCACAACCTCAGGGAGCATCTTATCTGCCTTAAAGTTGAGAGCCCCATAAAAATTTATCAATGGTACAGTATATTTCAAAGTTACGCTTGAAGCAAACAGTTCATAAAAAATGCAAACAAACCTAAAAAGCAGCACAGACACAAACACGCACACAAAACAAGAAGTGCATCGCAGCGGAGCATCGGGCCTCGCCCGCCTGTCTGTCAGGGTTCAGGTGAGGACGTCATCGGACAGTCAGCACATCCCGCTGCCGACACTCTTCAAGGTGATCGCAAGCCCTGCCCTGCTGTCTTGTGTGGTTGCCATAGGCGACCGTGATTGACAGCAGGGGGCTAACCTCAGCAGTTTCCCCTCATCATCAAGGCTTCAGTCATGCGCTGGGTTTGGGTCAGTGAGCTGAGAACCTGGGCAGCAGAGAAAGAGCAATGACTCATTCGTGTCAACAGGCCAGGAGAAATGTTGAAAGTGCAAATGTTAAGAATGTGAGAAAAAGAACTTCTTACTTTGTCCTCTGCTACATATAAAGTATAAACTCAATCTATCATCTAGCAGTCTCGGAACCCATGGGCTATGATCTGATGACATTTTAGCCTCTGGGGCAACGGCTAATCTTTTGAGGATTCTGGTGTAGCCAGCAGATATCTGCTCTTAAGCCTTAAGTCAAATGTCAAATCAAGACAGGCAAATGTCGAGAAGACCAATGTCTAGACTGACAAGTCCTGAGTCAAGTTCCAAGTCAACACATACAAGTTCCAAGCCCTAAACTTTGAGATTTGAGTCCTAAATAAGTTCTAATGCACTCTTCACCAAATGTAATGCCATTTTAACAACAAAGTCTTGACTTAACATTCTTTGTTCAACTGTTCAAATGTCAAACAAAGTTTGAGCACCTTGTAGTTTTTGTACACATATGAAATTGTCTTTGATATCTTTTTTTCCAACTGGAGCTCAGTAATTAATGTTAGTAATGTAATGTTATTCTTAATGGTTCTCCCCTGCAACTTGACTGGATGCTGTCAGACTGCTTCAAACAAAGTCGATCTCAGGAATCATGTGACAACTTGCTAGGTATGAATAGTGTTAATGTTAGCTGATTTGGAAAATTGAGTCTTTTTGATTTTGTCAAGTTGTGTCTAAAGCAATCAAATTTGTGACTTGAGTTTGAGTTGAGTCCAACTCATGTGACTCAAGTCAACACATCTGTCCGATTTATAGTTTATGGTCTGACTAGTAACTTGAAACATGAGAATTGAGGCAATTTGAGGCAAATCTATGTGAACAGATACTGCAAATAAATGGAGATAATTTCTTAAAAAGCTAATAAGCTAAATCTTCATGACTTTTGACCTATAAAACAAGGTCCTGTAGGTGTAACATGGTGACTGCAGCATTGCATGTCAAACGCCCCTAATCCCCCATGGATCCAACCCAGAGACTGCTTCAAGTTTCACCATGATTATCAAATTTTTCTTCAAAGAAAACCTTAAAGCTGCATTAATTATTCTTTTGGCCACTTGGGGGGAACTGAAAAGACCATATGAAGTATTTTTACATTATAAACTACCTATGGCTAATGTGTAACATACACATACTATAGGCTACTCAGAGAACACAGAGTAGAGCCACTGCTCCTTTGCATAGAAAGGAGCCACTTGAGGTGGTTTGGGCATCTCGTAAGGATGCCAGCCGGGAGGAGGCCACGGGGCAGACCGAGGACTACGTGGAGGGATTATATCTCCACCCTGGCATGGGTCTCAGGGAACACCTCAGTCAGAACTGCTAATGGCTGGAAGGATGTCTGGTCCTGCTGAACGTTACTCGCGCCGATTTCAGATAAACTGAGATGGATGGATGGATGGATGGATGGATGGACATAGATACAGTTCCAACTGAAGAGCAATATTATCTACATTATCATTAACTTGGAGTCATGGTTTGTCCACCTGATGAATCTACATCTAACATTAAAGGGCCGTCTACACCAAGAACTATAACTATTGAAATATTGTTATAAAAACTGTTATGACTCAAGTGGATGGTGGAGTCCACACCACAACTATAAAGCTGCAGTCCAAACTCCTCCAGGGGTATTTGTTGTGCAATTTGTTTGTATCCATCAGCTTCTGAGATAAATATCTATCACTTAAACAGGAAAATGTTCTATTATCTATGCATGCTCTACAGTATTTCACCAGCTAGTTGGCAACTTTGTCTGTCTGCTGTTTGGTTTTGGTGCTGGGAGGGAACCTAGGTCGATGAGACTGGAGCTGTGGGCAGCTAGCAGCCTATAAAAGAGGTCAGGGCAGCCGAGCAACAAAAGCCAACTGACAAGACAAATGATCTGTTCCAAAACTGCAGCAACATCAGTCAAAAAATGGCACAGAGACAAGTTCTGTGTGCTGCTGAAATCTAAGACCAAATCTCAGAGCTCTTACACATGCCGTCAATAAAAGGTTCATAGTTACAGGATCCTCCTTCCCCCAGAGCAATCAATTAACCTAATCAATCAGTCTGGGGGGATCTATGGTTATCCATTACACAATATTCCCCAACCCCTTCTTAGCTGACAACACCAGGACTAGTGACCTCTATTTAACACTCCATTGAATGCCTTATTAATTAAGTTTGAAAATGTCAAGTATTAACCCACTCATGTACCGTGGTGTCAGTCTCCTCATAGATGGACTGTGAGAGATGAGGTTTATTAAATATTGTCCATGAATAATTCAGACAGGCAGCATTCAGAGCAGGAAACTCATTTGAATCTGCTGGTCTGGCATTGACCCCAGATGGCAGAGCTTTTTCAAGGGCTGAACATAGTGATATCTCAAAACTGACCTCTCAGCACAGCACCTCAAAAGCAGAGTGTGAGAGCACATCAAGGGGGTGACAGTGAATTAATATCACTGCCAGGGGAAAAAAAATCAATAGGTCTCAAAAGCAGCAAGTGGCCAGTTTGTGCCTTAATCACCATAAAAGATATGTTGTTATGAAATGGCGTGGGAAAGGGAAGGGGTGCTGACCTGGGCTGACCCGGGTGGATGCCCACCATGGGTCCAGTTGTCCTTTAGTAAGACCACATTTCATCGCTGCAGTGAAGCCTTGGAGGATATCTCCAGCGTTGGGGCCCATGACATGGAGTCCAACCACACGCTCCTGTTGAGATAAAGCAGTGTTGTTGCAATTCACCAAAGGTTGAGCATAAGTTTGTGATCTTTAAGTCAGTGGCACCAACGTAATGTTTGACTCGAAGACACAAGTCTAATCTAGGTTCAGTCTCAGGGCCTTTTCACACCCCAAAAGTCTGAACCAAGGTTCACATTTTTATTACATTGTATGCATTTGATCTAGTTATTTTTGGCTTCACATTGCGGCTGTCCCTTCTTTTTGCTCTGTGCTCCAGTAACAGTTGAGCAAGCCTGGTACCCAGCAAAACCACAGTCAACTTTCTCCTTTCCAGTTTCCTGTGCTTAGATATGCTATTGCTAGGCTCGTCTATGCTGAAAAGAAAACCAAATTTTGAAGATGGTTAAAAGATGTTGCTGTATATTAAGTACATATATAAGCTAGCTAGTTCTGCTAACATTAGCTATCAGATGTAACTAACTAGCTGACAATCACCAATCAACTGCTGTAGATTAACTAACTAGTTTGTGTTTTGCTGCGGAGCAAGCTTGGTTAACTGTTATTGGACCACAAACAAAAAAGGGGCGGGGCTTTGGAAGGGTCGATTATGAAGGAGCACTTAAGGCGTATTCATGACTGCCTACATCATGTCATCATCACTGTGACCTGCATCTTTCTACACTTGCAATTGATTGGTTTGTAGACATACATGTGTCTGATGTCAGCTTGTGGTCAATTCAATCTCTCAGTCTCTTTCTTCCTCCTGGAAAATAACTGAAAGTGTTAGAATTTTTATGTGGTCTTTCCAACTGACTCTTTATAAAATCATCTTGGTTTCCTCTTCCTATGTGTGACCGATGGCGCACACCATCCAAAAAATGTTTGCATACTAGAAACAAACTGAACCATCACTCAGTTTGATCTGGCCCACCCCCTTTCAGTCGGACCAAGGTTCATCTGTTTGGTCTGGATCATGGTCTGCTAGAGGTTTCAGACCTGTTATTCTGGTTCGGATTAAAGTGAGAAGTCCTAAATTCCATATTGGACAAGGTAGGTGTGTGCCCTAATATGCTCGAAGTCTGAATTAAAATTACAAACATCACACCTGAACTGAGTCCCACTTCCATCATTTACAGGTCATTAAGGTCATATTTAAACTCAGTCCCAAATCCCAAATGCGCAATTGCGAGTCCAAGTCCAAATTGAATCCACCTCTTTTGATTTGTGTTCTAGAGTTGCTAAGTTTGCAGTCAGAGTCAGAGTCACTGTCCTCAGTGTTGGAGTGGTGTCCCAGTTTGTCAGTGTGGGTTAGAAAATCATGTCTACATCAGTCATAAGTCCTCTCTTTTCTGAAACTGTTTCCATGTCCCTAAGACCTTAAGTCTAGTTCCTGTTCCACAGTCAGAGTCTGTCTGATGATGTCTGAACTGAGTCCAGTCACGACAGTCTTCATGTCTTAATCATCTCTCAGTCCACCATGGTGGTCATGTCAAGTGAGTTCTCAAGCTTAAATCTGAATCATCAGGGTCATGTTCAAGCTGGTTTCAAGTCCCTCAAGTGCAAGTCAGAGCTCCGTCTGACTCGGAGTCTCTAGGCTGACTGAAGATATCCACACAAGAACAACTTTAAAGCAATAAAGACAAATTCATATTAAAAGCTACTTTAGTGGTTATGATGGCTGCAGTGTATTTCAATCATGATTACTATCTCCAGACAGGCAATTAAGTGCAATTAAAACATCTGAGGGATGACAGTATAATTTACACAGAGATAATCAGTGTAAATGAGCAGAGAACATTGATATTAACAGTTATCACCAGCTTGGCAGAGATGCATTCTGAAATGTAGTTATTTCAAGCGGTGCCAAGTCAATTGTGGAAAGAGCTAAAAATATAAAAAGAGGTAGGTGGACTAATGAAGTGTGAACTGTTGCACAACCTGTGGCATTATGACTAAATATCCCGAGGGGAAAAGATTTTATTATAGCTGAGGTGCTGAGGGGCATAACACACTTATGAAGGTGTGCAGTGGCTTTCAATTTGCTTGGACATATCGCTACACAAGTGCCTCATTAGATGCTTAGTATTGGATATGATTAAATAAGTGATGCCTAATCATATGCCATACTGAGCAATAACATTTTATGATATAGATGCTCGAAAATACATTATGATGAATCAGTTCTCACAATGAAAGTTAAATGTCGACTATAGGAAGAAAATGAACACATAGACAGTGAACAGTTTAGCGGATACCACATTATAAGTGGACCAAGAGAAGCAGGGGGTGGACAAAATGAGCTGAGTTGTACTAGACTGTATTATAGACTGCATTATATTGTGTTCCTGTTTGTCCAGCCCTCACGTCAATTTTCTAAACCGACTAATTACGGCAAAACACCACAGGGAAAAACATGCACTGGTCAGCTTTGAGATATTGGTCTACTTTCTTCCATAACATGCCTTCATTCAGACTAATGGAAAGAAAACATCAAAAAATACAGATTGCGTATGTATATTTCTCCTAAATCAGGGGTCTGTAATCTACAGCTCCAGAGTCACATGCCTTTAAAAAAAATATATGGAAATTAACAGGCTAATGGTTGCTTTTTTCACAGTTTAATTCTCACTGATCATTTCTGTAGGACTGAGGTGAGTCTTACTTTCTCTGATTATAAAAATGTGTAGCCTATGCACCAAATAAAAAAACAGTTTTAATATTTCTTTAACTAGACTTGAGTCTTGCTAGGTTATTTATGGATGCCAAATCCAAATAACGAAATGTCTCAGAGGAAAATAGAGTATTTAATAGTTGCGGCTGTAGACAGACTCTTTTATGGCTTTATTATAGGACAGCTGATGAGACGACAGGAAGTGGGGAGACTCAGTGGCGTAATGACACAGAGCAAAGGGCCGCAGGCGGGAGTCAAACCCACAGCTGCTGCAGAGGACTCACAGCCTCAGTATATGGGGTGACCGCTCTACCAACTGAGTTACCAGGCCACCCAAAAATGTCTCTTTTGAGAGTAAAGTTTGCAGACCCTTGTTCTAAATTCACATAACATTAGATAATGCCTCACTTGCATATTTACACTTACAGTTTCAGAAAACTTGTAATATTAAAAATAATTGTCTTAATGAAAGTAATCAGCTGGAGAGGCCTCATGGTGATATCTATTAACACATTTTTTACCCTGTTCACTCTACGTGTCTTGCAAAATGAATGAATTTTACAAAACATATCTTTAAAGGCCATTCTCTGAGCCAGAAATCTCCACTCCAGGAGCACTTACATACATCAAACTTGCCAGTTTTATTCCTATCTATGTAAGGTTTTAAAGGGGTTTGTTCAACTTTTATTCCCATAAAAACGGCAAAAATACATTTTTATGGCTTTTTTATGGCTCTTTTTCTGATTTATGAAGAGATGAAAAGAGATTTCCAAAATCCCCACTGTAAAAACCATTGACTTAACCTGGCTTTACTCAATAGATTCTGTTCTAGTAATTTATGCGAATGAGTGTATATGTAAGTAAATAAACATAAAACATAAACATAACATTTCAAAAAAACTTCTAATAGAAAAAAATATTGCCTTAATTCAAGTAATCAACTAGGGAAGTTTAATGGTGGTTAATGATTTTTTTTTCCTATTCACTTGTAGGGTCTTCCCTTAAAAAGAAAAAGTACACAAACATAAGCACACAATCTGAGACAGTAATGGTTCACATGAAAGAAATCATCTCCATTCTTGACATGGTGAAGATAAAAAATATATGTAAATGTGTATTAATTGATTTTTTGTCCGCTTGGAGCAGCAGCAGTATGTAAACCTGTTAGCATCTTACAAAGCTGTTATGGTGGACATGTTAGCAAACAGTTATGTACGTATTCGACAGACAGAGCAACATTAACATTCATTATGAGCTGTGTTTCTTGCCATGTGACAAATCTTATATTTATTCATTCTCCTTTTGGCTCTGTTTTTGGTCTCCATCAACTCCTGAGGGGAAATATCTGGCTCTTTAGCTGCTTAATGTTCTCCTGTGTTTACCAGCTTGACATTAATTTTGTCTGATTGTTTTTTGGTGCTGGCCAGGTAGTGTACTGTGAGTGTTTAGAGGTTTTTCATGTAATATAGCTGCCTGCTGTGTCTGAAAACATCATGAGAACAGCGAGAGTGAATGATAACTGACTGTTAAACCAAAACAATGAGCTTAAAGATGCTAAAATGCTCCACAGAGATGAGGTGAACCGCAGAACTGGTCTTAATTCCCTGTGGGTTCATCACTATGAGCGATGCCTTTCACATTACGCAGTTATTTGATTCATTGTTCACATAAAAATATTGATTAGTGTATCATTAAAAAGCATCATACCTGGTCGGGGACATGGCAGATGACTTTAACATAGCAGGTGTTTTTATTTCTGGCAGGAAGCTCCCACTCCAGGGGCCAGTAGTGGCTGTGATACACCTGAAGTGCAGACATTTTGATTTGAGATCATTCTACAAGATGAGAATTCTTGTTTGTTTAGGTATGCATGCTTGTGTGTGTGTGTACCTCCACACTGGCTTCTCCAAATGTCAGATTGGCTTTCTCCTCAGACAGACCACAGGCAGCATATTCCAGTGGAGTGAGCACAACAGTGGGTATATTGGTATAATCACACTGTGAATGAAAAATGATATTTGTTCAAGTCATTTCTAACGTTATTGCCTCATATGCAACATTTGGCTCACGCACAAGCTTTAAAACTGATACAGAAAGAAAAATGGCCCCAAAAACTTGTGCTTTAAAAACAAATAAGATGAAAACACAACATAGACTTTGGAATTTAATGTTGTGATACACAATGGTACAATCAATATAATTATTTCCAAACTGTGTACCAAGACTTTGTCTTCTCTGTAGAGTCGACGGGCCAGCAGCGTCCCAGCATGCACCGAGAGGCCTGTAGTGGAGGGGCGTCCATGCTGCACAGATCCGATGGCGTAGATATGATCCACACTGGTCTGGTCCCTCTCATTCACCAGGATCTTGCCGGTGCTGCACACACATGTAAACACATACACACACTGTTTAACAAAACCTGCTGTGCACAAACTGAAGCTAAAATGAATGCGGACAGACTGAACGCACTCTTGGCTGCACTTCACCCCAACACGCTCTAGGCCAATGTCGCTGGTGGAAGCTTTCCTTCCAACGGCGAGCAGCACCTGCACACAAAGACAGGTTAAGACACAGCTCACCAGGATGTTGTCCTTTCAAGATAATCTCAAAATTGCAAGGTCAGCAATCAAAAAACAAGACTACTTCCTACTGTTCCGTTAAACATTGACAGGAGAACAACTGGAGGGAAAAAGCATTACTTGGATATAGATTGGATTGGACAGGTTGGACGTACTGTATCAAAGTCTTCCTGTTCAGTTTGGCCTTCCCTGGAGATGAAGGTCACTCGAAGTCTCCTCATAGAACCCTGCTGTTGGATTGTTGCAGAAGCACCTAATTGAAATAATAATGAAAAAAAAAATATAGAATGTAATATTAAGCTTCTATTTCAACATTAAAATGTTGTAAAATAAGTAGTTGTAATTAGGTGTTGGCCCAAACAGTCCTGGGGACCCACTGAGAGGAGCTTCCCACTGGGGAGCTCCCCCGAGAACTATACCTATAACTAAGGCTGTTTTTCAGTTTGCCAATAGGAACAGGAACGCTGACATCACATAAGCTGGCCAGCGGTTGGTAGAGCAACATTACGTCTTCATACAATGTCAACAAGTACTGTCAATCAATTTGTCCGTATTTTTTTAGATTTTTTAAGGCTACCAATACGAGTTGTTGTTTACATGGCTAACGTGGCTAACAGGTTTTTAAAAATGGCAGATGCTGGTGCTGCACTAGCTCATGTGTTCAACCAATCAACGTACACTTATGTCTGGACCAGTCATCATACATTTCCATTGTCCTGTCAATATGTGCTACCTATCGAGATGTTCTATTTAGCAGTTCTGTCAGTAGAGCGTTTGGGTTAGGGTTACTCTGCTTTTGATTTGTGCTACAGTAGCATTTTACGGCAAGACAGCATAAATCGACAGAACACAGAGTACCAACTCTGAAGTAGGAGCTAAAAAGTCCCTCAAAATGGTGTTCTTGAATTCTTCTGTTCTTGCAGTACAGACACAATAATAAGACTGGAACGGAGGGTGTTCCAACTGTTCCAAGAACTATGAAAAAGTTCCCCTGGTACAAAAACATCTATTGTTTATAGGGATGGCAGGCACATAAATTTCCCTTCCAAATATTGAGGCTGCAGTTTTTCTAGGTTTTCCGTGACGTCAATAAATCATGTGAAAACCAAACCAACAATTCGTTCCATTTCTCATAATTCCTCCACCCTGTCTGTGGCTCTCAGCTCCAAGCCCACTGGTTCCTACACAGGACAGAAATCTTTGAGAACACCTCACAAACAGATTTTTAATTCATTTAATTCCTACTAAAACAGGAGAAAATAGTGCATTTGTTAGGGACTATTTTCAGCGGCGGATTACTCCACATTTCATACTAAAGTGAGTATTTTGGGCGGCAGGATGTTGTATGTGACACTGAGTCAAAATAAACTACAGCGTGTGTGTTCATGGTAATGAAGTAACATGTCACCCATTGCAACAGTGTAGATAACTGATGTGGTTTTAAAAGTTTTTGGACAACAATGGAGGCTATGGCACAGAGGAAGAGATATCAGGCTGATGATACAGTACTTACTTTTCAAGGGATTTGTAGACAGTTAGAAAAAGGTAGAATACTGCCAGTCTTCTCCTTTCAGTCGCTTTGAACTATTTAACAGCACCACATTCTGATTGTTCTAACTCTTTACTGAGGTTGCATGACATTTCAACTGAGTTAAAGCGATATTCCACCCCAGAACGATAATCCACTCAATATGTACTCACCCCTACGCCGATGTGAGGATGGGTGAAGATCTTCAGTTCACAAAACAATCCTGGAGTTTCAGCAGAAAACAGGGTTGCAGCCAATGGCAGTGAATGGAGGCCACAGATAAAATGTAAAAAACACAAAACAAACACAAAATGTCTCCATCCTGTTCGTGTGGTGTAATCCAAGTGTCGTGAGCCATGACATTAAAATTTTACCACAAAAGACACCATTTACACCATGTTTTTAGCTGAAATGTCAACTGTAGCCTCCCAGGTAGCATGTAAACATGGCGTCAATGTATCGCGAGACTTCGTATATCTCGCAATATTTTCACATGTGCATCCATTAAGAGATATACGAAGTTTCGCGATACATCTCGCGACATTTTGGCTAAAAACATGGCGTAAATGGCGTCTTTTGTGGTTAAATTTTAATGTCCGCAGCTTGCGGACACTTGGATTACACCACACGAGCAGGATGGAGACATTTTGTGTTTGTTTTGTGTTCTTTTTTTTTTTACATTTTATCCATGGTCACCCTTCACTGCTATTGTACTGATTTGGCTGCAACCCTGTTTTCTGCTGAAACTCCAGGATTGTTTTGTGAACTGAAGATCTTCACCCATCTTCACATCAGCATAGGGGTGAGTACATATTGAGTGGATTATCATGTAAGGGTGGAATATCACTTTAAATCTTCAAATCCAAAATGCCACATGTCATGGCTGCTACATAATTCAATCAAATAAGAATGTCTGGGGGTAGCGTCTGTCTTTGACTCCCTGTTATTCATTTGGCATCTTTGGAAACACTAGGTTCTGGACAACTTAAAGATGATCCTCTGTGCAGTGGTCTGGGTTTGATCTATAAATCATGTAAAGGTAGACATCAAAGGGTCTGTGGGCAGCAGTGAAAGACGTACTCAGATCATTTATTGATCATTTTCTTAGATAAAAGCACCAATTCCACAATTTACAACTACTCCAATTATATTCCTCTAAGTGCATTTTAAATAAAAGTGTATATGTGTTTTCAATTAATGTATTCAAAGTATAAAAAACTGAAAACAGAGAAAAAAAATAGAAAACTGCTACTGCTGCTTATTATATACTCCTTTACTAGAGGTTAATAATGATGCAATTTTTTACTTCTCTTTCAAACATTTTAGTGTAATGGTTTCTGAGTTGCGGGTCAGGCCCCCTCTGGTGGGTCACAAGATAAATCTGAGGGGTTGTGCAATGGTTAAAACGGTAGAAAAGAAGAAAAAGTAACAGGGTTTTTGGACTTTCCTCTAATATTTGCTTTTTTGTGAAATACTGCCTTATATTTGAGCCTTGAAACCATCCCTAGGAAACCACACCTTGATCCAGGGTCTCTAATAACTACAGACCAGTCTCAAACCCTTAATTCTTTTCAAACTTATAGAAAGATTTTCAGAACTTTCAATCATTTTAATTAACAATAATCTTTTTGAACCTTTTCAGTTATTCCACTGAAACTGCTCTTACTAAAGTGGTAAATTACATTTGACTTATTATAGCTTCAAATTATTCCTTGGTGGTTCTGTCACTGGATTTCAGTAGAGCATTTGACAGTACAGATCACAGTACACTCCTAGATCAGACAATTTGTCATTTCTGGCCTGGCTCTGGCTTGGTTAAAGTCCTGTCTATCCAAAACAACACAGTGTATTTCCTATAATAATAATACATTATTTTGAAATTATGTGAAATATGGAGTACCTCAGGGCTCTGTTCTGGACCCTTTGCTTTTGGCCAGATTATATGTACGTTCCATCCATCCATTTTCTGTAACCGCTTACCCGTAAGGTTGCGGGGGCTGGAGCCTATCCCAGCTGACATTGGGCAAGAGGCAGGGTACACCTTGGACAAGTCGCCAGTTCATCGCAGGGCTGACATAGAGAGACAAACAACCACTCACTCTCACATTCACACCTACGGGCAATTTAGAGTCTCCAATTAACCTGCTGCATGTCTTTGGACTGTGGGAGGAAGCCGGAGTACCCGGAGAGAACCCACGCGGACACGAGGAGACATGCAAACTCCACACAGAAAGACCCTGCCAGCTCAGGGATTCGAACCCAGGACCTTCTTGCTGTGCGGCGCAGCGCTAACCACTGCGCCATCGTGCCCCCATTATATGTAGTTATGGAATAAATTTCAACTTCTACGCTGAAGACACTCCACTGTATGTGCCTGTAGATGACGGGGCTGGGTTTTGGTCAAAAAATTAGGATACCAGAACTATACCAGTACCCTTAAAGTGATACTGATACCAATAGAGTACTTTATTTGATACCTTTTTTTGAAGGTTCTCCTTTATGAAGAACCGGCTGCAAGCAAAACAATAGAAATAGTCCTTTTTTACTAGATCTGCATACCAGAAGGATTGAATGCAGGTATCATTGGACTGAAGAAGTTGCGACACTACTGGGTTATTTCAACTGATACCTTAAAGGTATTGAGTACCGTTGCTCAGCCCTAGTAGACAATCATTCTCAAATTGCAAATTTCTGCTTGTCAGTGGTGAAAAACTGGATGTCACTTAATTTCCTGCTCCTAAATTCTGATAAAACTGAGATGATGGTCATTGGCCGCTCAACACAAATACCAGTTTGATCAAGTAACAGTAACTTTTGATAACTGTGTGTTTAATCTGTAACAATGCATTGTAGCATTGTATTTTATAAACTTTTAAATATAATCCTAATCTTAAACGTAACTAGTAACTACAGCTGTCAAATAGTGGAGTAAACTACAACATTTTATTTAAGTAGCATTGAATGGAAATAAACAAGTACCTCAAAATTGTACTTAAGTACAGTATTTGAGTAAATTTCCTAAATTACTTTCGATATGTATGTCTGTGTGTTAAATCTAGAAGTTAAATCACATAATTCTGGTTCTGATACCATTTTTTCCCTCCAGATTCTAATGCCTGAACTTTGCATAACCCTCATATCAAGTATACTGATACCAGTGTGTTAAAAATAAATACATTATTGTTTTTTTAACAGCTGTGTACTAGTAACCCTGTATGGATGTCATATGATTGTTATCATTGTTGTATGGCCTGGCTCAGGTTTAAAAAATTGGCATACAGGATGCTGTTGGGAGGAAGCAGCGTCCTGTTTAGGGGCTGATCATTTACATGATATCGCATCATTGCATAGATCCATGTACCTACTAATACAGCATTTAGCCTGTATTAGAGGCATTTTCAATTTGAACAACACGTTTCTTTGAAATTAGAATGTATAAATGTATAACCTTCACATCACCATGTTAAGCCTGTTAAATACTTTTCCAATTAGAAATAATCCAGACAAACTAACTTTTAACAGTTGTTATACCTGAAAGGACGTCCTGACTGCAGGCTTCAGTCTGCTCCACCTGATACAGACACGAGGAAGACGACATTAAAAAATGACATTTTCGTTTTTCTAATTTACGTGATATAATCTCTGTCTTTATCTTCCCCTGGTACCTTGGTGAGGGAACAGCGATAAAGAAATTCCACTCCGCTGACGATCATGTGGTTCTCGATCTTCTGTGCCACTTTCTGATCGAACCCCTGCAGCAGGTCAGGTTGCAGCATGACGGTGACCCGCAGCCCGAGGCCAAACAGGAAGCCGGCGCACTCCAACCCCTCTGCAGACCCGCCCACCACCAGGGTCCGGCCTGGGGGGTGAGGCAGAGAGAGAAGATCCTCACTGGGAGGTGAGAGAGGGAGAGGACTTCAGAGGGGATATTCAGAGGCTCTGTGACACATTAAGTTCTTTTAACTGAGGCACAAGTGAAAATAGAATCTGAAGTTTTGAATGCTGGCTGACCTGGTTAAGCAGTACTCTCTATCTCCAGGTATACTCAGATACTGAGGTCTGTCTCCTGTAGCTATGACCAGGGTCTCTGCTGTCAGACGCCTCTTCCTTCCCATTCACCTCCGTCACCTGATGGAACAAAAACCACACAGCTGAAATACACCCCCAATTCCAAAAAAGTCGGGACATTGTGTAAAACATAAATAAAAACAGAGTGCAATGATTTGCAAAAACATTTTGATTTTTGATTCAATTCATTACAATACAAAGACAAGATATTTAATGTTCAAAAACTGCACAAGAAAATAGTCCAACAGTTTAAGAACAATGTTTCTCAACACAAAACTGCAGGAATTTAGAGATTTCACCATCTACAATCCATAATATCATGAAAAGATTCAGAGAATCCAGAGAAATGTCTGCACTTAAGAGTCAAGGCTGAAAACCAACACTGAATGTCTGTGACCTTTGACCCCTCAGGCAGCACTGCACTAAAAACAGCCCTAAAAACCCACATCATTGTATAAAGGATACTACATGGGCTCAGAAACACTTCCTTCATGTTGACTGGAATCTACTGTAGGTAATACACTGACTATCTATAAGTACCTCATAGAACTTAACACTATTACTTTAATCTCATTATATAAACCTGTGCGGTAAAATGATTCATAAATCTACAACGTACCTGAATGTAATGATTATAACAGAGGAATTGTGTGTAGCCTGTCGCTAGCATAAGATTGGTCCATGTGACAGCATGATATAAGGCAATATCGTCCAAGGTGATGCAAACATGACAAGTTGCACATTGTTCAGAAGCATATGTGGAGATTTTCATTCACAGGGCATCCCATTGGTTATACCATTATTTCCACAACTTCAAAACGACAGGGGGCACAGGGGATTGCTTTGCACCATTTTTCTTTTTTACAGCACTTGGCTGCACCATAAAAAGTAATAAAAGTTTGGATGATATGGCAATTTAATTTGGTCTATTAAACTTTTGCAATTATGGTACGCTATGTGGATTTATGCAGACACAACAGGAGAGAGAGATTTTTTTTTCCTTAAAGAAGGGCAGCTCAGCCCCTGAGGGCACATGGGCCGCTGCTCAGGCAACTTCAGCACAGCTTTGTGCGCGTCCTTGATCATTACATACTGTGTTGAAGTCTTATGTAATGGCGTGATTAGGAAGACACTCAGCTTCTCTGTAGAAATATAAAGTCAATCAAGATTTAGCCGCAGTGACTTTTTTAATGTTTTGAAAGGAAATTCACAGTCACAGTCTTTATTGTTTTGCTCACATTTCTGGCTCCAAACATGTACTGTAGCGGCTTAGGGCATGTGATGAAGTCGAACTGCTGACAGCTGAGTCAGAAATCCGGTCGGGCAAGTGGGTCAGAAATCTACTTGCCCAAAGTCACTTTTTACTTGCCCCTGTAATAGTTTTATTTATTGTTATTAATAACAACAAAGACCAAAGTTATTTGTCATATTTAATCTAGGGCTGCAATATCTAAAAAATACACATCCATCCCAGTTTCTCAAAGTCTGAGGTGATGTCTTTCAGTGTTGTCAGTTGTCTAGTTTTGTCAGTCTAAACTTAAAAATATTCAGTAAAATATGATAATAAATGAAGAAAAGCAGGATAACTCTTGCCCTGCACAAGTTGACAAACCTTACTGTTGAGCCCTGACTTTTACTGTAAATATGCAAGCTAGGGATTCCTTGTCAACAAAGATTCAACAGTCCTACTTGGGGCAACATTGGGGAATTCTGGTGACCTTGAGGCCTAAGGCCATATAATCACAAAGACACTGCTTCAAGTTGATCTGGGGAACTTTTATTGCATGTTGACCACCTTATCCCTGTCTAATAAAGACTAAAATGTCTGAAATAATGCTGATAACCAGTGTAATAGTAAAGGCTTGATCATTTCTGCAATACTTCCATCACAGAGCTGGATTGTAAGTGTTTACCTCCACTGTGTGTGGTGCTACTATCTCTCCACGAGCATTGAGGTAAAACACTCCACATCTCTTCAGCTCCCTCTTCAGCTCCAGACTGCGAGTCTTCACCTGCTGCTGCACAGCCTCCACCAGCTCGCTCCAGCCGTGACACACTGACATGAAGCGACAGTGTGTACTTGTTACACATGATTCGTTTTGTCACATTTCTCATTCTTACACCACTGCAGTGTCTCAAGCTGTCACTTGTAATTCCTTTTAAAGATCTTGATTTCATTTAAAACTTCACAATCGTCACAATTAACAATTAATGATCTTGTTTTAATTACCATGCTCTTTGATCCTCCAGCCATATTTCTGAGAGTCTTGAACAGCTTGTCCCAGAAGAGATGCCTGTTGTAGAAATTTCCTGATGCTGTCTATGTTGAGAGTGGAACCGCCCAGTTCTGGAGGAAAGGAAAGGACAGGGAAGGAAAGGAAAGGAAAGGAGGGAAGGAAGGAAAGGAAAGGAGAGGAGAGGAGAGGAAGGAAGGACAGGAAGGACAGGACAGGAAGGGACAGGACAGGACAGGACAAGGACAAGGACAGGAAGGAAGGAAAGGAAAGGAAAGGAAAGGAAAGACAACATGAGAAGTGAGAAGATAAGAGAATTTCACATTTTAACTTAATAAAAACACAGTGTATGATACTATGGAAGGACATTTCTGCCTATGTGATGAAAAAAGATTGTGTAAGTCATTATAATGAGGAACTCTCACAAAATAATGAGTTGGTATCTCAAATTAATGAGTTAGTATCTCAGAATAATGACTTATGGCGGACGTTTAGCTCAGTGGTGAGAGCGTCCGACCCATGTATGGAGGCTGTTAGTCCTCTGCAGCGGCCGCTGGTTCGACTCCGCCTTCAGCACTTTGCTGCGTGTCATCCCCTCTCTCTCTGCCCCGTTTCCTGTCTAATTTCTGGCTGTCCTATCTAATAAAGGCAAAAATGCCAAAAAAAAAAAAATAATAATAATAATAATACCAAATTATAATCCAAAATTAATGACCTATATCTAAAAATAATGACTTAGTATCTCACAATAATGATGTAGTATCTCAAAATAATTGCTTAGTACCTCAAAAATAATGACTTATGTCTCAGAATATTAAGAGCTTCACACTGTTGGAAATAGGCTTCCATATATATGTACATATGATATGTCTACAAAATTAGAGAAAAAGAGAAGAGGAAATGATTCATAATGACTCTTCAGACTCTGACGATTACCCACTCACCCCTCTTGGTGCCTCTTGGAGCGGGAGCGGAGAGGTCAAGGATCAGCACCTTCTTCCTCAACCCTGCCGCTTCCTGAAGGAGTGAGAGGAGAGCAAAACAGAATTAATGAGAGCCACGGAGTCAGGCAGCAAAAGAGAAAGAGAGAAATTAAATATTGAAACGGGTTAAGCATTTGTCCTTCTCAACAATCTCAGCTCCTGCCCCTTCATCTCATTTCCACTTTCCTCTAGAGCTGATCATCACAGATCATCCCATTACCATAAAGCCCATTAATATGATAATGATCTGAGCTGTGTGTGCGTTCATTGACGGATTAACAGTAATTATGAGGCTGAGTTGGTGGAGTGTCCTCTCACCACTGGGAGTTCAGCAGGGGTTACAGCTGAAACTCAAACTGCAGAAAGTACAAGTGCAAATAAATGGAGAGTTTTGAAATCAGATGTCTGATAGTGAGACTTTTAAAGGGACAGTTCACCCCAAAATCAAAAATAAATATTTTTCTCTTATCTGTAGTGCAGACATCTCTATGGCAATTATCTCCAAAACTCAGCAACTTACACCAAAATAATCTAGATGGATAAATAGCACTATAGTCAAGAGGGAAAATATGTATTTGATATGTATTTGACTGTTCTTTTAAGTTGATATTGGGAACTTGTTAGCAAACAGTTGCTAATTTACACATCCAGCAGTTGTGGAGCAAATTTATCATTAATTCTGAGTTGTGTTTCTAGCAACTTGAAGAATTAAAGTCCAGTATCCACTCTCTTTTTGGTCTCCACCACCTCCTGAAGGAAATACCTATTATTTTAGCTTGCTACACGCTCCACCACGTTCACCAGCTAGTCTCTAACTGTGTCTGCCTGTTGTTTGCTGCTGGGGAGGTCGTGCACAGTAGGTTTTTAGTGCTTTTTCTCTGAAAACAGCTGCCTATTCAAGGCTCAACAATAATGACTGCCCGCTTCCTGAGGCAAGTAAAATGTCATGTCTGGCAGCTTGTAAAAAAGAATTAAACTAAAAACTATCTTGATAATAGATTAATTGTTTAAGTAATTTTTCATGCAAAAATGGTGGAAATGCTGTTTTCAGGCAATCAAATATGGAGATTTCCCACTTTTCTCTGTTTATTGTAATATTGAACTGAATAACTGACAAAACAAGACATTTAAGGCTTCACCTTGGACTTTGAAAAACTGGTATGGACAGTTTTCACTATTTTCTGAAATGTTACAGATTTTGCAGCCTTAGATTAAACACGGTAATGAATTTTGGTCTTTGGTGTTTTTGATAATCACTAATAAATAAAACAAATTGTATGGGGGCAAGTAAAAATTGGCTTCAGGCAAGTAGGTGAGAGTGAACTAAGAAAAACTAAGTTGTGGCCGGACAGCTAAACAATCAGCTGAAACTCACTGTAAAGCTCTGTCAAGCATAAAGGCTGCAGATTCAGGAGATAATTCTCTGTAGGTTCATCACTACCAGTGACCCCTTTCAAATTCCACATCTAATATGTAGAGTATATATGAATATGTATAAGTATAAATGGATTTATACTTTCTATTGGCCCTGCTCTCTGTCATTAGTGCTTACTCCTTATCTCAAAGAATCAAAAAACACACAACAAAAGAAAAACCAACAACAAATAAACAGTTTGAATGCTAGAAAACAAGTCCATGTCCTGTAGTTCCTCTGTGACTGACTGCAGAGCTGAGCAAGAAGTGAGTAAGCCGACCTTTGCCACAGCCAGGCCTCCTGAGCCCCCTCCAATAACCAGCAGGTCGTAGTCATAAGGCCCCGATGACTGCCCGCTCGACGGCTCCATGTTTCACTTCTATGAGTCCAAACACAGAGAAACCTTCCTCTGCTGTTAGTCCTGGAAGCACAGATGCACAAAATCAACACTACAAACACCCGCCGTGAGGAGGGACTTTGGCCCCTGAGCTCTTTTTGACTGTGGCCCAGATGTGGGTTGAACTGGATGATGTCACCTAACAGGCATTTGTGAATGTCAGTGAAAGATGTTTAAAAAAAATGTATGTCAAAATTCAAAATATGCTATTTTTTATGCCAACAAATCGAAAAGAAGTTTTGTGTGTTTCCTGCCAGGATGGAAAAGCATTCAACAGCAATTTTGAGCCACAGATTATAAAAATAAAACCAGAATTACAGTGTTAGGATGTGGAATACAAATAACTGACATGAGTGAACAAACTGTTACAGTGCTGATCACCTGAATATACATGCAGATACATAAATGAAAAAACACATTATATCTATGCACCATGTTTCATTACACTTATTTAGTATTTTTTATGTTGCACATACCAACCCATCAAAAAGAGCATTAATACTTACAAAATACCATTTATTATTTTCGCGGTTATATGGCGACATCTTGTGGACAAACCTTGAATAGCAAGTGCTTCACTAAACAACTGCAGTCGGACGCACTCCAACTACAGCGCCACTTTAAGCACAGCAAATAAACATAATTAACCATGTGAAACCCATAGATGTAAAGCAATTGCCCACGTGTCTGTGTTTTTTCTTGACAGGACAAACTGTTCGGGATAACACAGCCTACCTTATTTTGTCAGAAAATGTGTTGAAACAGTTTTCTACTCATAACCCGCCTCTCAGGCATAAATACTTTTCTGTGGTTAGATTTCGGCGCTGCACTTCAGACGCCTGAAGTGTTTGTTTCCACTGAAACATTAGCGGAAAAAAACAACCCGCGCGTCCAGTGAAGTTGAAAAATTTGCGGGGAAACCCGTGGACTAGCGGAGGTGCGTTCCCGTGCTACAATAATTGTGGGGAATTATGAATATCTATTGCGATTCTGTGCTTTGGCCTTTAATATGGAACTAAAGCAACCAAAATACGCATTTGAAACACTTGGAATCGTCTACCACACTCAACTGAACAAGATTCAATGTCAGCAATGGTACACTTGCAACTACTATTACGTTTCCACTGATGAATTTACTTCAACCTGTGAGGTAGGAGCTTGCGAAGAGTCCCTGAACGCAGCGCGGCCCTCTGCCGGCCGGAGGCGGTAGCGCAGCCGCGGCTCCGCGCTGGGACTGGTCCTTTCGCAGCCATTTTCTGTCCAACCAAACAGCCGTCTCAGGAAGGTAACCAACCAGGGCTTCATTGCAGGTTTGTGCCTGGCTCCGGCCAATGATTGCTAACCGATTTCTCGTTAGCTCGAATGGAAATGTCCGTCTCTGTCTGATTTTTTATTTGTTGTCTGGGTGAATGAGGGCTGCTCATCAGGAAGTATCCAGCGGGACAAACTTTAAAAACGACTGTTTAACATTTGGGCCCCGGCCATGTCCTCCTCTGCTCGGTACGACAAAGAACAGGCCAACGCAGCGTCTGCAGGCACGAGTCGCAGAATGAAAATCTATTCAGGGGACATTATGT